>CM055740.1:439783-700274 GCA_029465975.1 Dallia pectoralis
CCTGTTCCGAGCAAGCTCGATCAGCAGCGCCGACGGATACAGCATGTACCGCTTTCAGATGGACATAGATGAACAGAATCAGAAAGAAGCTGACAGGAAGGCCCTGCTTGGCCCTGAAAGACAAGGCGGTGTCATGTGTGGTGTGGGGTCTGAGAGACAGAGCAGTTTACGCAGCATATCCAACCTCTTGGTTGCTCCTGAAAGACAGGGAAGTTTGCAGAAAGCCTGCAGTTCTTCTACCCTTAATGTGGGCCCAGAGCGACATGGCAGCCTACACGCCAGGACTTCCGGGAACTGTGACTGGACATTAGACCTGGATAACAAGACACGACCACGCTCCTGTGTGGACATATTGATTTCTCCTTGTGAACAGAGGGTTGATGGGGAAACCACTGCAGAAGAGCCTGCGACTGACACATTTAAAGACAGTCCAGATCTTAGAGATCCACTCAAAGCAGGTATACCTAAAGAGAAGCCCAAGCTGGAGAAATATATGTCTGTTCAATGGGTTTCTAACAAACCTGATGACGCCTTTCCTACATCTAGAGCAAGGTCTAACACCACCATCGTTTATGACCACGTTGAAGCAGGGGAGAAGGCCATCTGGGTTGTAGACTACACCCCAAAACCTGAGGCACTGGACACTATCAATCCACTGGATTCTGCGTTAGCCAAAGCTGGTCTATCGGGACAGAACCCCAAGCAATTAGCCACCATTTCCTCTCCTTTGGAGAACATTCTCCATGCTATCCAAAGTTACTCCATCAAACCCCCAGCCACCCCTCAATCCACTAGCCCCAAGGCTAAGAGCTTTGCCCTTTACAGTACAGCCACAGCAAGTGACAATGTCCAGTGGACTAAAGACTACAGCAATCAGATGGCCCAGTCTCCAGGCCAGCGGCCAGACAACTGGGAGTTCAGAGTTCAGCCCAGAGTCTCTGTGGTCCAGCCTGCTGTCCAGATGCAAAAAACACAGACTGTCACTGAGCCTGAACCACAGGAACAACAGGAGATTGCTCAATACATAGAACCTGTGATGGTTCCATCAGAGTCTTTGGTGTTTCCTCCTGGTTCTTTTCCTGCAGACCAGCAGCTAGTTCCATCAGAGTCTTCAGTGTTTCCTCCTGGTTCTTTACCTGCAGACCAGCAGCTAGTTCCATCAGAGTCTTTAGTGTTTCCTCCTGGTTCTTTACCTGCAGACCAGCAGCTAGTTCCATCAGAGTCTTTAGTGTTTCCTCCTGGTTCTTTACCTGCAGACCAGCAGCTAGTTCCATCAGAGTCTTTAGTGTTTCCTCCTGGTTCTTTACCTGCAGACCAGCAGCTAGTTCCATCAGAGTCTTTAGTGTTTCCTCCTGGTTCTTTACCTGCAGACCAGCAGCTAGTTCCGACAGACGCGGTGCTGTTCGCCCCCACTCTACTGGAACCTCCAGACACAACATTGGTTTCTCCGGTACCAAAACTGGTTCTTCCAATCATAGAGATTGTTGAGGACCAAACCATGCTTCAGCAGGCTACAGACATAGAAATCTATCCCCATCAAGGTTACCTGATGGTAGGTGAGGATGAAAGGATGTTCCCTCACCAATCTAAGAGCTGGAACAAAAGCACCTGGAAGGTCAAGGCCCTGGGTGACAGCAGGGCAAGGCTTCGAGGAGCTAGCAGTGAAACAGACCTAGCGTGTGAAACCACAGTTGAGGATGAAAAGGAGAAGAAAGAAGAGGATATGGAGGAGAGAGAGCAATGTTCGGAGGGAAGACAAGAGAGAGAAGCAGAGGAGAGAACAGGGGGAAATTAGTGTTAGACTATCATCTGAAACAGGGCTGTATATGCTTTCACAAGCAGCAGAAAACTACCAAACACTACTGGACCTCTGAACGAACTCTAGAACACTACCAAACACTACTGGACCTATGAACGAACTCTAGAACACTACCAAACACTACTGGACCTCTGAACAAACTCTAGAACACTACCAAACACTACTGGACCTATGAACGAACTCTAGAACACTACCAAACACTACTGGACCTCTGAACGAACTCCAGAACACTACTGGACCTCTGAACGAACTCCAGAACACTACCAAACACTACTGGACCTCTGAACGAACTCTAGAACACTACCAAACACTACTGGACCTCTGAACGAACTCCAGAACACTACTGGACCTCTGAACGAACTCCAGAACACTACCAAACACTACTGGACCTCTGAACGAACTCCAGAACACTACCAAAAACTACTGGACCTCTGAACACACTCCAGAACACTACTAAACACTACTGGACCTCTGAACGAACTCTAGAACACTACTGGACCTCTGAACGAACAGGGGGCACGGAGAAGAGCAGGGGGCACAGAGAAGAGCAGGGGGGGCACAGAGAAGGGCAGGGAGGCACGGAGAAGAGCAGGGGGCACGGAGAAGAGCAGGGGGAACAGAGAGGAGCAGGGGGGCACAGAGAAGAGCAGGGGGCACAGAGAGGAGCAGGGGGGCACGGAGAGGAGCAGTGGGGCACAGAGAAGAGCAGGGGGGCACAAAGAAGAGCAGGGGGGCACGGAGAGGAGCAGGGGGCACAAAGAAGAGCAGGGAGGCACGGAGAAGAGCAGGGGGGAACAGAGAAGAGCAGGGAGGCACAGAGAAGAGCAGGGGGGAACAGAGAAGAGCAGGGGGGCACAGAGAAGAGCAGGGAGGCACAGAGAAGAGCAGGGGGCACGGAGAAGAGCAGGGGGGCACATGTAACCTGAGTTTCTTTGCTTTTATGTTTTGAACATCTTTCTTTTGTTGATAGTTTGTTATTTTATAGTTTGTTATGTGATAGTTTGTTATTTAATAGTTTGTTATTTGCAAGTGTCTGTGCCACAAGTATACTGTCACATGAAATAAATAGCTTTCTTAAACTTACAAACACAGTCAAGTACTATTTTTAGACCTTTGATTTGAAACCACTGTTTCCATCAAGTTTCTGCTGAGTAGAATTACCAGCATGTTTGTTGATAAGAGGTTAAACCAGAATGGGAGCAATCAAAAATGCTGGTCACAATGTATAGAAATACAACGATGGTTGTACCCCTAAAGGCACCTCAATGTACCCCACACCGGCACCTCAATGTACCCCACAACAGCACCTCAATGTACCCCACAACAGCACATTTACATTTACATTTTGCGCATTTAGCAGACGCTCTTATCCAGAGCGACTTACAGTAAGTGCAGGCATTTCACATATAGCTAAGACACACATCAAAAAGGCAATAAGTACATTGTTCCTGGGTGGGTGCAGGGGGAAGTGCTAGAGATAGAAGGGGTGCTAGGAGAGGAGGAATGGGTGATAATCGTAGAAGAATGATTCGGTAGTGAAGTTTCGAACAGGCGAGAGTTGTGGAGCTCCATTCATGGAGCTACTGGAGGTACAGTTTGAAGAGGAATGTTTTTAGACGTTTTTTGAAGATTGGTAGAGAGTCCGATGATCTGATCTCCAGAGTGGAGTTGTTCCACCATTGCGGGGCAAGCACAGAGAACAATTTCCCGTAGGGATGGCACTACCAAGAGGCCTGAGGTGGCAGAACGAAGTGCTCGCGTGGGTGTGTACGGCTTGATTAGTGACTGGATGTAGGAGGGAGCGGTTCCTCTTGCTGCCCCATAGGCTAGCACCATGGTTTTGTAGTGGATGCGTGCTTCGACCGGGAGCCAGTGTAGTGTGCGGAACAGCTGAGTGACGTTGGAGAACTTTGGTAGATTGAAGATCAGGCGGGCTGCTGCATTTTGAATGAGTTGTAGGGGTTTGATGGCGCACACTGGGAGACCAGCCAGAAGGGAGTTGCAGTAGTCGAGACGGGAGATGATAAGTGCCTGGATCAGCACTTGTGCGGCTTCCTGCGTAAGATACGGCCTTACTTTCCGAATGTTGTAGAGCATGTACCTGCAAGACCGGGACACCGCCTTGATGTGTGCAGAAAATGAGAGGGAGTTGTCAAGGGTCACGCCAAGGTTTTTCCCACATTGGGTAGCAGGGACTGTGACGTTGTCCACCTCAATGTACCCCACAACAGCACCCCAATGTACCCCACACCGGCACCTCAATGTACCCCACAACAGCACCTCAATGTACCCCACAACAGCACCCTAATGTACCCCACACCGGCACCTCAATGTACCCCAGAACAGCACCCCAATGCACCCCAATGTACCCCACAACATGTATTTGCCTCCAACCTAAAAAAAAACTAGCTGTTGTCTGACTGACTGTCTGTCCAGGTTGTCTGACTGACTGTCTGCCTGCCTGTCCAGGTTGTCTGACTGACTGCGTCTGCCTGTCCAGGTTGTCTGACTGACTGTCTGCCTGTCCAAGTTGTCTGACTGACTGTCTGCCTGTCCAGGTTGTCTGACTGACTGTCTGCCTGTCCAGGTTGTCTGACTGACTGCCTTTCCAGGTTGTCTGACTGACTGTCTGCCTGTCCAGGTTGTCTGACTGACTGCCTGTCCAGGTTGTCTGACTGACTGTCTGCCTGTCCAGGTTGTCTGACTGACTGTCTGCCTGTTCAGGTTGTCTGACTGCCTGCCTGTCCAGGTTGTCTGACTGTCTGCCTGTCCAGGTTGTCTGACTGTCTGCCTGTCCAGGTTGTCTGACTGACTGCCTGTCCAGGTTGTCTGACTGACTGTCTGCCTGTCCAGGTTGTCTGACTGACTGTCTGCCTGTCCGGGTTGTCTGACTGACTGCCTGTCCAGTTTGTCTGTCTGACTGTCTGCCTGTCCAGGTTGTCTGACTGACTGTCTGCCTGTCCGGGTTGTCTGACTGACTGCCTGTCCAGGTTGTCTGTCTGACTGTCTGCCTGTCCAGGTTGTCTGACTGTCTGCCTGTTCAGGTTGTCTGACTGTCTGCCTGTCCAGGTTGTCTGACTGACTGTCTGCCTGTCCAGGTTGTCTGACTGACTGTCTGCCTGTCCAGGTTGTCTGACTGTCTGCCTGTCCAGGTTGTCTGACTGACTGCCTGTCCAGGTTGTCTGACTGACTGTCTGCCTGTCCAGGTTGTCTGACTGACTGTCTGCCTGTCCAGGTTGTCTGACTGTCTGCCTGTCCAGGTTGTCTGACGGTCTGCCTGTCCAGGTTGTCTGACTGTCTGCCTGTCCAGGTTGTCTGACTGTCTGCCTGTCCAGGTTGTCTGACTGACTGTCTGCCTGTCCAGGTTGTCTGACTGTCTGCCTGTCCAGGTTGTCTGACTGACTGCCTGTCCAGGTTGTCTGACTGACTGTCTGCCTGTCCAGGTTGTCTGACTGTCTGCCTGTCCAGGTTGTCTGACTGACTGCCTGTCCAGGTTGTCTGACTGACTGTCTGCCTGTCCAGGTTGTCTGACTGACTGTCTGCCTGTCCAGGTTGTCTGACTGACTGTCTGCCTGTCCAGGTTGTCTGACTGACTGTCTGCCTGTCCAGGTTGTCTGACTGACTGTCTGCCTGTCCAGGTTGTCTGACTGACTGTCTGCCTGTCCAGGTTGTCTGACTGTCTGCCTGTCCAGGCTGTCTGTCTGACTGTCTGCCTGTCCAGGTTGTCTGTCTGACTGACTGCCTGTCCAGGTTGTCTGACTGACTGTCTGCCTGTCCAGGTTGTCTGACTGACTGTCTGCCTGTTCAGGTTGTCTGACTGTCTGCCTGTCCAGGTTGTCTGACTGACTGTCTGCCTGTCCAGGTTGTCTGACTGTCTGCCTGTCCAGGTTGTCTGACTGACTGTCTGCCTGTCCAGGGTTGTCTGACTGACTGTCTGCCTGTCCAGGTTGTCTGACTGACTGTCTGCCTGTCCGGGTTGTCTGACTGACTGCCTGTCCAGTTTGTCTGTCTGACTGTCTGCCTGTCCAGGTTGTCTGACTGACTGTCTGCCTGTCCGGGTTGTCTGACTGACTGCCTGTCCAGGTTGTCTGTCTGACTGTCTGCCTGTCCAGGTTGTCTGACTGTCTGCCTGTTCAGGTTGTCTGACTGTCTGCCTGTCCAGGTTGTCTGACTGACTGTCTGCCTGTCCAGGTTGTCTGACTGACTGTCTGCCTGTCCAGGTTGTCTGACGGTCTGCCTGTCCAGGTTGTCTGACGGTCTGCCTGTCCAGGTTGTCTGACTGTCTGCCTGTCCAGGTTGTCTGACTGACTGCCTGTCCAGGTTGTCTGACTGACTGTCTGCCTGTCCAGGTTGTCTGACTGACTGTCTGCCTGTCCAGGTTGTCTGACTGACTGTCTGCCTGTCCAGGTTGTCTGACGGTCTGCCTGTCCAGGTTGTCTGACGGTCTGCCTGTCCAGGTTGTCTGACGGTCTGCCTGTCCAGGTTGTCTGACTGTCTGCCTGTCCAGGTTGTCTGACTGTCTGCCTGTCCAGGTTGTCTGACTGACTGCCTGTCCAGGTTGTCTGACTGACTGTCTGCCTGTCCAGGTTGTCTGACTGTCTGCCTGTCCAGGTTGTCTGACTGACTGCCTGTCCAGGTTGTCTGACTGACTGTCTGCCTGTCCAGGTTGTCTGACTGACTGTCTGCCTGTCCAGGTTGTCTGACTGACTGTCTGCCTGTCCAGGTTGTCTGACTGACTGTCTGCCTGTCCAGGTTGTCTGACTGACTGTCTGCCTGTCCAGGTTGTCTGACTGACTGTCTGCCTGTCCAGGTTGTCTGTCTGACTGTCTGCCTGTCCAGGTTGTCTGACTGTCTGCCTGTCCAGGTTGTCTGACGGTCTGCCTGTCCAGGTTGTCTGACTGACTGTCTGCCTGTCCAGGTTGTCTGACTGACTGCCTGTCCAGGTTGTCTGACTGTCTGCCTGTCCAGGTTGTCTGACGGTCTGCCTGTCCAGGTTGTCTGACTGACTGTCTGCCTGTCCAGGTTGTCTGACTGACTGCCTGTCCAGGTTGTCTGACTGACTGTCTGCCTGTCCAGGTTGTCTGACTGACTGTCTGCCTGTCCAGGTTGTCTGACTGACTGTCTGCCTGTCCAGGTTGTCTGACTGTCTGCCTGTCCAGGATGTCTGTCTGACTGTCTGCCTGTCCAGGTTGTCTGACTGACTGTCTGCCTGTCCAGGTTGTCTGACTGTCTGCCTGTCCAGGTTGTCTGACGGTCTGCCTGTCCAGGATGTCTGTCTGACTGTCTGCCTGTCCAGGTTGTCTGACTGACTGTCTGCCTGTCCAGGTTGTCTGCCTGTCCAGGCTGTCTGACTGTCTGCTTGTCCAGGTTGTCTGACGGTCTGCCTGTCCAGGTTGTCTGACTGACTGTCTGCCTGTCCAGGTTGTCTGACTGTCTGCCTGTCCAGGTTGTCTGTCTGACTGTCTGCCTGTCCAGGATGTCTGTCTGACTGTCTGCCTGTCCAGGTTGTCTGTCTGACTGTCTGCCTGTCCAGGTTGTCTGACGGTCTGCCTGTCCAGGATGTCTGTCTGACTGTCAGCCTGTCCAGGTTGTTCTTTTAGGAAAAAGCAGTATTGATTATAATGTTGATAGTCGGCTCACGGTGAACCCCGGACGGTCGGCTCACGGTGAACCCCGGACGGTCGGCTCACGGTGAACCCCGGACGGTCGGCTCACGGTGAACCCCGAGCGGTCGGCTCACGGTGAACCCCGGACGGTCGGCTCACGGTGAACCCCGGACGGTCGGCTCACGGTGAACCCCGGACGGTCGGCTCACGGTGAACCCCGGACGGTCGGCTCACGGTGAACCCCGGACGGTCGGCTCACGGTGAACCCCGGCGGTCGGTTCCTTTTCAGGATAAAGCCTTACTCATTAATTTGATAATGAATGTGTAGAGTTGTAATATTTCTTGGTTCTCTTACTTGTATGTGGTGACACTTGAAACTTAAATGTGTAGAGAACTATACAAAAAATCACATCTAATGCAGCATTGTTTGCCATTGTTTTTGAAATTTAAAAGGCATTTTATTTGTGAAATAATACATATTTCTGAAACCTTTGCCGTCATTGAGTAACATGACCTTCATAGAAAGCATACAGTACTCCCATGTATTGGGCCTTTGTAAAACATTTAAATCCAACAGCTATTTTCTGTGCCATAGAAATAATGCACTAATATCCATGCAAATAGTATTTTGCTTAACGATGAACACAAACAGATCTGTAACCAGTTTGGCACCATATCTCTCATGACCAGATCCAGGACCAAACTATTTTTTTAAGTGTTATTTTGTTAACCTAAATTCACTGCTGTACAGGACATGGACCAGATGAGGCTGGATCCAACCCAATTCTTCCGGATCTTCCTACTGCTGCTGACACTGTACTCCGTGGCTCGTCCCCTCAACATCATCAATGTCATCAAAGGAGGGCTTCCCTCGTCCGCTGCTCTGTTTGCTGTAGCTCCCATCCATCTCCTCCAGATTGACATCCTCCATGTCGTCTGTTATTAGAGGCTCGTCTCTGGGGGGGAGCAGTGCCTCCAGCTGGGGGAGTAGATGTTCAGGCAGCCAGTGCTTCTCTGGAAACTCAACCTGATAAGATGAGGTACAGCTTCAATTACAATGACAGGTTTATGCCAATTGACAAGGGCCCTGTTCCATCAGCTCTGATAAAAAAAACAGTCTACCAACCCGGAACTGGTTCTAGCTGTCCCATATCCATTTAGTAGAACCCACACCCTCTACCAACCCGGAACTGGTTCTAGCTGTCCCATATCCATTTAGTAGAACCCACACCTTCTACCAACCCGGAACTGGTTCTAGCTGTCCCATATCCATTTAGTAGAACCCACACCTTCTACCAACCCGGAACTGGTTCTAGCTGTCCCATATCCATTTAGTAGAACCCACACCCTCTACCAACCCGGAACTGGTTCTAGCTGTCCCATATCCATTTAGTAGAACCCACACCTTCTACCAACCCGGAACTGGTTCTAGCTGTCCCATATCCATTTAGTAGAACCCACACCTTCTACCAACCCGGAACTGGTTCTAGCTGTCCCATATCCATTTAGTAGAACCCACACCTTCTACCAACCCGGAACTGGTTCTAGCTGTCCCATATCCATTTAGTAGAACCCACACCTTCTACCAACCCGGAACTGGTTCTAGCTGTCCCATATCCATTTAGTAGAACCCACACCTTCTACCAACCTGGAAGTGAATGATAAGCAGTCCTTTTTCAAAAGGGTCTTTGTGGACGGGCATTCCTTCATTAAGGACACATCTCGTATCATTGGCCTTTATCACTTTACCTGCAAACAGAGATGACGCATCAATGTCCAGTTTATCACACAATGACCCATTCAAAACCCTGCAGGGCGGTTGGTAAACAACAATAGTAGTGATACTGCAGGGCGGTTGGTAAACAACAATAGTAGTTATACTGCAGGGCGGTTGGTAAACAATAGTGATACTGCAGGGCGGTTGGTAAACAACAATAGTAGTGATACTGCAGGGCGGTTGGTAAACAACAATAGTAGTTATACTGCAGGGCGGTTGGTAAACAATAGTGATACTGCAGGGCGGTTGGTAAACAACAATAGTAGTGATACTGCAGGGCGGTTGGTAAACAACAATAGTAGTGATACTGCAGGGCGGTTGGTAAACAATAGTGATACTGCAGGGCGGTTGGTAAACAACAATAGTAGTGATACTGCAGGGCGGTTGGTAAACAATAGTGATACTGCAGGGCGGTTGGTAAACAACAATAGTAGTGATACTGCAGGGCGGTTGGTAAACAACAATAGTAGTGATACTGCAGGGCGGTTGGTAAACAACAATAGTAGTTATACTGCAGGGCGGTTGGTAAACAATAGTGATACTGCAGGGCGGTTGGTAAACAACAATAGTAGTTATACTGCAGGGCGGTTGGTAAACAACAATAGTAGTGATACTGCAGGGCGGTTGGTAAACAACAATAGTAGTGATACTGCAGGGCGGTTGGTAAACAACAATAGTAGTGATACTGCAGGGCGGTTGGTAAACAACAATAGTAGTGATACTGCAGGGCGGTTGGTAAACAACAATAGTAGTGATACTGCAGGGCGGTTGGTAAACAACAATAGTGATACTGCAGGGCGGTTGGTAAACAACAATAGTGATACTGCAGGGCGGTTGGTAAACAATAGTGATACTGCAGGGCGGTTGGTAAACAACAATAGTGATACTGCAGGGCGGTTGGTAAACAATAGTGATACTGCAGGGCGGTTGGTAAACAATAGTGATACTGCAGGGCGGTTGGTAAACAATAGTGATACTGCAGGGCGGTTGGTAAACAATAGTGATACTGCAGGGCGGTTGGTAAACAATAGTGATACTGCAGGGCGGTTGGTAAACAATAGTGATACTGCAGGGCGGTTGGTAAACAATAGTGATACTGCAGGGCGGTTGGTAAACAATAGTGATACTGCAGGGCGGTTGGTAAACAACAATATATAAATATTATATTACCAGCTGGAGAGTTGATAATCAACATCCTGCCATCTAGAGTATGAATGGTTTTCTTAAAGCCACAGAGGGCCTCTGCCAGACGTATTTCCATCTTCATGTGAAGGTTGTCATCCTGCCGCTGGTATACTGGGTGTTCCTGCTGGTCCAGCACAATGATCACATCACCTGGTTCCAGATCAGGTTCCTGGTCCCCCTCCCCGTGGAACACTACCTTCTGATTGTCCTTCATACCTGCAGGACGTACATCATTTAACAGACTATTATCCACAGTGACACACTGGTAAGTTCAGACCTGTTTATACTCGCCAAGGGAATCTAACCCACAACCTTGGTAGAGAGCATGCTTGATCATCTGAACTACACATCACGCACAGAAGTAGTTCCATTATTCGTAATGCCAGCCCAGACCTACAGGGAGTTGTAGTTCCATTAGTCTTAATGCCAGCCCAGACCTACAGGGAGTTGTAGTTCCATTAGTCTTAATGCCAGCCCAGACCTACAGGGAGTTGTAGTTCCATTAGGCTTAATGAATTGAAGGATACTGTGCGGAAAACACATTTCTCAAAAGAGCTGTTTTTAATCTACTATACATCACTAATTTCAGATATTTTTATTAAACCGGTAACATACCTTTGTCGATGTGAACTTCTAGAATCTTCTTCTTGCGCTCCACTTTGTGTCCGTTGCAGTTCTTGCACCGGTCTTTAGCGCTGAAGCCCTGACCCTCTCCACGGCATTCTGCACATGTCGTCTGTATCTGCTGGATCATTCCTGGTCCAATCTGCTGCACTTTAATCTCCACTCCTCGTCCTTTACACGAACCACACGTCTGCACAGTTCCCTTCTTACCACCGTAACCTATAGTAGAGCAGGAACAAGCATGGACTTCACTGTATCACTGTAACCTATAGTACAGCAGGAACAAGCATGGACTGTATCACCGTAACCACATCTGCTGCTATGTGAATGTCTTTAACATGGTGATCTGGTTTGTTTTGACATCTCACCATACCTTTGCATTTTTCACAGATTACGTTTTTCTGCAGAGCAAGATTCCTCTTGGTTCCATTGTACAGCTCCTCCAGAGTCACAGTGAGTTGATGGACCACGTTCTTACCTGGAAAACACAAAACATCTCTCACGTAAACCACATTTAAATCATTATGCAGTTTCTCTCTGCATTGTTAAGTAGTGGGTGCCAGTTAACCAAACACACAGTCATCACTAGACAATAAGTCATTCCAAGGACTTTACGTAGGACAGCAGGGAATAGATTAATCTACATCGGTACATCCTTCATCCTGGACGAATTATTAAGAATTTCCTTCCAAGACTGCTTAACCCAATGACAGTTAGACGTGTCACCTCTCATAATGAATGTGTGATAGTATTAGACGTGTCGCCTCTCATAATGAATGTGTGATAGTATTAGACGTGTCACCTCTCATAATGAATGTGTGATAGTATTAGACGTGTCACCTCTCATAATGAATGTGTGATAGTATTAGACGTGTCACCTCTCGTAATGAATGTGTGATAGTATTTGACGTGTCACCTCTCATAATGAATGTGTGATAGTATTAGACGTGTCACCTCTCATAATGAATGTGTGATAGTATTAGACGTGTCACCTCTCGTAATGAATGTGTGATAGTATTAGACGTGTCACCTCTCGTAATGAATGTGTGATAGTATTTGACGTGTCACCTCTCATAATGAATGTGTGATAGTATTAGACGTGTCACCTCTCATAATGAATGTGTGATAGTATTAGACGTGTCACCTCTCATAATGAATGTGTGATAGTATTAGACGTGTCACCTCTCATAATGAATGTGTGATAGTATTAGACGTGTCACCTCTCATAATGAATGTGTGATAGTATTAGACGTGTCACCTCTCGTAATGAATGTGTGATAGTATTAGACGTGTCACCTCTCGTAATGAATGTGTGATAGTATTTGACGTGTCACCTCTCATAATGAATGTGTGATAGTATTAGACGTGTCACCTCTCATAATGAATGTGTGATAGTATTAGACGTGTCACCTCTCATAATGAATGTGTGATAGTATTAGACGTGTCACCTCTCATAATGAATGTGTGATAGTATTAGACGTGTCACCTCTCGTAATGAATGTGTGATAGTATTTGACGTGTCACCTCTCGTAATGAATGTGTGATAGTATTTGACGTGTCACCTCTCATAATGAATGTGTGATAGTATTAGACGTGTCACCTCTCATAATGAATGTGTGATAGTATTAATGTCACCTCTCATAATGAATGTGTGATAGTATTAGACGTGTCACCTCTCATAATGAATGTGTGATAGTATTAGAGACGTGTCACCTCTCATAATGAATGTGTGATAGTATTAGACGTGTCACCTCTCATAATGAATGTGTGATAGTATTAGACGTGTCACCTCTCATAATGAATGTGTGATAGTATTAGACGTGTCACCTCTCATAATGAATGTGTGATAGTATTAGACGTGTCACCTCTCATAATGAATGTGTGATAGTATTAGACGTGTCACCTCTCATAATGAATGTGTGATAGTATTAGACGTGTCACCTCTCATAATGAATGTGTGATAGTATTAGACGTGTCACCTCTCATAATGAAGTATTAGACGTGTCACCTCTCATAATGAATGTGTGATAGTATTAGATGTGTCACCTCTCATAATGAATGTGTGATAGTATTAGATGTGTCACCTCTCATAATGAATGTGTGATAGTATTAGACGTGTCACCTCTCATAATGAATGTGTGATAGTATTAGATGTGTCACCTCTCATAATGAATGTGTGATAGTATTAGACGTGTCACCTCTCATAATGAATGTGTGATAGTATTAGACGTGTCACCTCTCATAATGAATGTGTGATAGTATTAGACGTGTCACCTCTCATAATGAATGTGTGATAGTATTAGACGTGTCACCTCTCATAATGAATGTGTGATAGTATTAGACGTGTCACCTCTCATAATGAATGTGTGATAGTATTAGACGTGTCACCTCTCATAATGAATGTGTGATAGTATTAGACGTGTCACCTCTCATAATGAATGTGTGATAGTATTAGACGTGTCACCTCTCATAATGAATGTGTGATAGTATTAGACGTGTCACCTCTCATAATGAATGTGTGATAGTATTAGACGTGTCACCTCTCATAATGAATGTGTGATAGTATTAGACGTGTCACCTCTCATAATGAATGTGTGATAGTATTAGACGTGTCACCTCTCATAATGAATGTGTGATAGTATTAGACGTGTCACCTCTCATAATGAATGTGTGATAGTATTAGACGTGTCACCTCTCATAATGAATGTGTGATAGTATTAGACGTGTCACCTCTCATAATGAATGTGTGATAGTATTAGACGTGTCACCTCTCATAATGAATGTGTGATAGTATTAGACGTGTCACCTCTCATAATGAATGTGTGATAGTATTAGACGTGTCACCTCTCATAATGAATGTGTGATAGTATTAGACGTGTCACCTCTCATAATGAATGTGTGATAGTATTAGATGTGTCACCTCTCATAATGAATGTGTGATAGTATTAGATGTGTCACCTCTCATAATGAATGTGTGATAGTATTAGATGTGTCACCTCTCATAATGAATGTGTGATAGTATTAGATGTGTCACCTCTCCGCTCCCTCTGCTGTTGCATCCGGCCACCACCTCCAAAGAACATGTTGAATATGTCCATAGGTGAACCTCTTCCACCCATGCCCCCCTCCTTGATGGCCTGTTCTCCTCCCTGGTCGTACAGATCCCTCTTTTTCTGGTCTGACAGAACCTCGTATGCCTGGGATAACAGCTTGAACTGGAAATGACAGAATAGTGACGCAAATAACAGACAAGAGAGAAGCCAGATTTATATCATGTTATTATACACTTAAGAAATCAGGTTTTTTATTTCCCCCTCAAACAGTTCAGTATGTTTTTCAATTTAATTGTTCATGTTATAGGTCACATTAAAGTTCCTACATGATGTATCCTTGTCTTATTTTTTCACATCACAAAAACCTGGCATTTTAAGGGGTGAGTAGACATTTTATATCCACTGTATACTGAAATCCGCCATCTGTCTATATAATATATAAATCTGCCACCTACTGAACTTGACAGCTGAAAGATTTATATAAAGTATACTGAACGAGACATTAAATTAAGTTAATACCAGAGAGTAAATAGTTATGTCAATATGTATGTGTGATGCTAATTGTACCGTAAAAGCAAATGCATGCTAATATCCTTGCCCCATTTTAAAGCTGTTGTTTCAATGGCAAGACTAACAAATGAATGCATGTTGAAATTATTATTAGTGTGGACTTTAATAACTGTCCTGTTTCACTGCTTTATCAAGTCTATTAGTGTGGACTTTAATAACTGTCCTGTTTCACTGCTTTATCAAGTCTATTAGTGTGGACTTTAATAACTGTCCTGTTTCACTGCTTTATCAAGTCAATTAGTGTGGACTTTAATAACTGTCCTGTTTCACTGCTTTATCAAGTCTATTAGTGTGGACTTTAATAACTGTCCTGTTTCACTGCTTTATCAAGTCTATTAGTGTGGACTTTAATAACTGTCCTGTTTCACTGCTTTATCAAGTCTATTAGTGTGGACTTTAATAACTGTCCTGTTTCACTGCTTTATCAAGTCAATTAGTGTGGACTTTAATAACTGTCCTGTTTCACTGCTTTATCAAGTCTATTAGTGTGGACTTTAATAACTGTACTTTTTCACTGCTTTATCAAGTCTATTAGTGTGGACTTTAATAACTGTCCTGTTTCACTGCTTTATCAAGTCAATTAGTGTGGACTTTAATAACTGTCCTGTTTCACTGCTTTATCAAGTCTATTAGTGTGGACTTTAATAACTGTCCTGTTTCACTGCTTTATCAAGTCTATTAGTGTGGACTTTAATAACTGTACTTTTTCACTGCCTTATCAAGTCAATAACTACACTGGTTTCTCAAAAGAAACAGCACTCAGATTCTCCTCGCCAACTACGGCCACAGGAATGTGTCAAGAGATGCAGCAGGTGCGGGTTATTTTCAGACCACAGCCAACAGCTCCGTGGAAAAACAAGCCAATTGTTACTGGAGTCAATATCTGCTTGATAAATTATCTAAATTATATACCAAAAACAGCAGTTTTAATGTGCTTAGTCCTGAGCTGAACCGAATAAGTGATGGCAATACAACGCACACAGAGATTATACGAGGTCATTCCAGAAAGTTCCTTGCTCATATTCTGTTCCTGACAAGTCGTGGAAAGCATGAAACATGTTTAGATGTTTAAAATAGACACCCAGCCCAATATGAGCGAATATAACAGGTCTACACACCTTGTCTCCTTCATTTGGGTTCTTGTCAGGGTGGTATTTCAGAGCCAGTTTTCTGTAGGCTTTTTTAATTTCATCTGGTAAGGCTTTAGGACTCACACCCAAAACGTCGTAGAAGCCCGTCTCTTTAACCATCTTGCTGGTAGGATCTCTAAAAGAGTACATCATTAGTCTAATTCAAAACCACTGATATTTAATATTGGCTACATATTTAAGTGTCTTTATAAAAAGCTCCAGATAGCCACATATTCTAGCAACTGTATAACAGCAGTCATTTATATTAAAGTGCTATTAAGCTGTTGTCTAGTGTAATATTTATTTTAAATTGAACAGCACACATTGATAAATATAAGGTTTAAATGGTCTGCTATTTACCTGTTTCGTTGCTGCCAGTACCAGTGCGAGTTGAGTCTCTATGAGACGGCTGGTTATTATTATTGAGAGGCAGAACTTTCTGGAGCTCCTGACCAGACGGTTGGTTATTTATATAGAGCAGCAGGCAGAACTTTCTGGAGCTCCTGACCAGACGGTTGGTTATTTATATAGAGCAGCAGGCAGAACTTTCTGGAGCTCCTGACCAGACGGTTGGTTATTTATATAGAGCAGCAGGCAGAACTTTCTGGAGCTCCTGACCAGACGGTTGGTTATTTATATAGAGCAGCAGGCAGAACTTTCTGGAGCTCCTGACCAGACGGTTGGTTATTTATATAGAGCAGCAGGCAGAACTTTCTGGAGCTCCTGACCAGACGGTTGGTTATTTATATAGAGCAGCAGGCAGAACTTTCTGGAGCTCCTGACCAGACGGTTGGTTATTTATATAGAGCAGCAGGCAGAACTTTCTGGAGCTCGTGACGCCGGATGTTTCGTATGTTTCCGTCTGGACTCGTCTAGAAACGGGATTCAGTGCTGGTCTCCATAGACATAATAAAGAATAGACGCCGCATCGACCGCTACTGCCTACTGCCGCTGACTAGAAATGCGGCCGCCATCTTTAATCGGTCACCCGCTCCACTCAGTGTAATCTGTTTGGCAGGTGCAATCATAGACATACATGTATATCTATGCTTTTGAGCCTCTCATTGGAATGTACGGTGCAATTCCTGCCGAACACTGTAGTAGGCTATCCAGTTCTCTTAATACATCCATGCACACGCCGGGATGAGCGAACTGCTTCCGGAATAACAACTACCCCACTTCACCTGTTTATACACAATTTACAAGTATGACGATACAGGATAATAATGGTAATAATAATAACAAAATGTCTGATTCAATCTAAATAATGACGCCATCTGTAATTAAATAATGAAGCGTACTATCGGTAGCTGACCGGGGTAAAGTTGGTTTCATATTAACACATTCAATATTTATTCACTGACCGGGGTAAAGTTGGTTTGATAATAACACATTCAACATTTATTCACTACTACCAAATTGAGTCATTGCATGAGAAAAAACACGTATTGACCAATCAGCATTTCAAAACTGTCGTGTGTACACATACTTTTTGTGAAAACACACCGACTATAAAAGTGATATATTGGTATGCGCCCACATTTCTATATAAGTGATATATTGGTATGTATGTGCCCACATTTCTATATAAGTGATCAGTGTATTTATATGAGTGGTCATAATGTTTCGGCTCATCAGTGTATTTATATGAGTGGTCATAATGTTTTGGTTCATCAGTGTATTTATATGAGTGGTTATAATGTTTTGGCTCGTCAGTGTATTTATGAGTGGTCATAATGTTGTGGTTCATCAGTGTATTAACGCATTTCCTTTTGCACCGTGTCGATGTGACATTCTACCTGCTACACAGCAGGTAAATCAAACCATGGCAATTCTCTAAAGCAACAACTATTTTGAAGTACAAAACAGCATGAGTAAAAGCTCTAAAGCAACAACTATTTTGCTTGTTTTTATTAATCAATTTAAGGGCAGATATAGCAAGAATTTTCCATTTAATGCAATTGTATGTAAAGATGTAAAAACAAGTACAACAAATATAATCCAAATTATAAAAAAAATAAAAAATATACCCTGAAAAAATTGGTCCATAAATTACTATAATAACAAGCAGTGCAATGTGGAAAAGATTTGACAGTATTAATTCATTTAAAAAATGTAAAAATGTTAGTAACTAAGCTAATAAATTCAATTGAAATAGCAGCATAGCTCAGCATGGCCAACATCCAGCACAATAAGCACACAATCCTGGGTAGTTGTCACTATGTAGGTAGTAATTATCACTATGTAGGCTACACAGACAGTAGTTATCACTATGTAGGCTACACAGAGAGTACTTATCACTGTGTAGGCTACACAGACAGTAGTTATCACTATGTAGGCTACACAGACAGTAGTTATCATTATGTAGGCTACACAGACAGTACTTATCACTTTGTAGGCTACACAGACAGTAGTTATCACTATGTAGGCTACACAGACAGTAGTTATCACTATGTAGGCTACACAGACAGTGGTTATCACTATTTAGGCTACACAGACAGTACGTATCACTATGCTGGCTACACAGACAGTAGTTATCACTATGGAAGCAAATAGGGGGAGTTAGAATACGCAAGGAGACAGAATATAGAGACATGATGAGTTAGGATACATATAGAGACAGAATGAGTTAGGATACATAGAGACAGAATGAGTTAGGATACATATAGAGACAGAATGAGTTAGGATACATATAGAGACATGATGAGTTAGGATACATATAGAGACATGATGAGTTAGGATACATATAGAGACATGATGAGATAGGATACATATAGAGACAGAATGAGTTAGGATACATATAGAGACAGAATGAGTTAGGATACATAAAGAGACATGATGAGTTAGGATACATATAGAGACATGATGAGTTAGGATACATATAGAGACATGATGAGTTAGGATACATATAGAGACAGGATGAGTTAGGATACATATAGAGACATGATGAGTTAGGATACATATAGAGACATGATGAGTTAGAATACATATAGAGACATGATGAGTTAGGATACATATAGAGACATGATGAGTTAGGATACATATAGAGACAGAATGAGTTAGGATACATATAGAGACATGATGAGTTAGAATACATATAGAGACAGAATGAGTTAGGATACATATAGAGACATGATGAGTTAGGATACATATAGAGACAGAATGAGTTAGGATACATATAGAGACAGAAGTAGTTAGGATACATATAGAGACACGATGAGTTAGGATACATATAGAGACATGATGAGTTAGGATACATAAAGAGACAGAATGAGTTAGGATACATATAGAGACATGATGAGTTAGGATACATATAGAGACATGATGAGTTAGGATACATATAGAGACATGATGAGTTAGGATACATAAAGAGACATGATGAGTTAGAATACATATAGAGACATGATGAGTTAGGATACATATAGAGACATGATGAGTTAGGATACATATAGAGACATGATGAGTTAGGATACATAAAGAGACAGAATGAGTTAGGATACATAAAGAGACATGATGAGTTAGGATACATATAGAGACAGAATGAGTTAGGATACATAAAGAGACATGATGAGTTAGAATACATATAGAGACATGATGAGTTAGGATACATAAAGAGACAGAATGAGTTAGGATACATATAGAGACATGATGAGTTAGGATACATATAGAGACATGATGAGTTAGGATACATAAAGAGACAGGATGAGTTAGGATACATATAGAGACATGATGAGTTAGGATACATATAGAGACATGATGAGTTAGGATACATATAGAGACAGAATGAGTTAGGATACATATAGAGACATGATGAGTTAGGATACATATAGAGACATGATGAGTTAGGATACATATAGAGACATGGAGTTTACCCCGGTGGATGAGAGGTTTGCCTCCCTACGCCTAAGGGTGGTGGGGGGGAAAACTCTGACTGTTGTTTGTGCTTATGCACCAAACAGCAGTTCGGAGTATTCAGCCTTCTTGGAGACCCTGAAGGGAGTCCTATATAGGGCTCCAGTAGGGGACTCCATCATTCTGCTGGGAGACTTCAACGCACATGTGGGCAACGATGGAGACACCTGAGAGGCGTGATTGGGAGGAACGGCCTCCTGATCTAAACCCGAGCGGTCGTTTGTTATTGGACTTCTGTGCTAGTCATGGATTGTCTATAACAAACACCATGTTCGAACATAAGGAGGCGCATAAGTGTACATGGTACCAGAGCACCCTACGCCGAAGGTCAATGATCGA
The DNA here is from genome assembly GCA_029465975.1 of Dallia pectoralis. Taxonomy (NCBI): domain Eukaryota; kingdom Metazoa; phylum Chordata; class Actinopteri; order Esociformes; family Umbridae; genus Dallia; species Dallia pectoralis. The sequence continues at coordinate 459,799 of CM055740.1, forward strand.
TTTTGTGATCGTATCGGCTGATCTAAGGCCGCATGTTTTGGACACTCGGGTGAAGAGAGGGGCAGAGCTGTCAACTGATCACCATCTGGTAGTGAGTTGGATCAGAGGGTGGGGAAAGACTTTGGACAGACCAGGTAAGCCCAAACGGGTGGTGCGGGTGAACTGGGAACGTCTGGAGGAGGCCCCTGTCCGAAAGATCTTCAACTCACACCTCCGGCGGAGCTTTTCAGGCATCCCTGTGGAGGTTGGGGGCATTGAACCTGAGTGGGCAATGTTCAAAGCTTCTATTGCTGAAGCTGCGGCGGTGAGCTGTGGTCTCAAGGTCCTAGGTGCCTCAAGGGGTGGTAACCTAGAACACCGTGGTGGACCACGGTGGTCAGGGAAGCTGTCCGACTGAAGAAGGAGGCCTTCAGGGATATGCTAGCCCTGGGGACTCCGGAGGCAGTTGCAGGGTACCGACAGGCCCGAAGGGCTGCAGCCGCTGCCGTGTCAGAGGCAAAGCAGCGGGTGTGGGAGAAGTTTGGAGAAGCTATGGAGAAGGACTTTCGGTCGGCACCAAAATGCTTCTGGAAAACCGTTCGGCACCTCAGAAGGGGAAAACGGGAACCATCCAAGCTGTGTACAGTAAGGATGGGACACTGTTGACCTCAACTGATGATGTGATCGGGCGCTGGAAAGAGCATTTTGAGGAGCTCCTGAATCCGACCTACACGCCCTCTAGTACAGAGGCAGAGCTGGAGGCTGATGGAGGGTCATCGTCAGTTTCCCTGGGGGAAGTCGCTGAGGTAGTCAAACAACTCCACAGTGGCAAAGCCCCAGGGACTGATGAGATTCGTCCAGAAATGCTAAAAGCTTTGGGTGGGGAAGGGCTGTCTTGGTTGACACGCCTCTTCAACATTGCATGGAAGTCTGGGACAGTGCCAGAGGAGTGGCAGACCGGGGTGGTGGTTCCCCTCTTTAAAAAGGGGGACCAGAGAGTGTGTGCCAATTACAGAGGTATCACACTCCTCAGCCTCCCTGGTAAAGTGTACTCCAAAGTGCTGGAAAGGAGGGTTCGGCCAATAGTCGAACCTCAGATTGAAGAGGAACAATGCGGTTTTCGTCCTGGCCGGGGAACCACGGACCAGCTCTTTACTCTCGCAAGGATCCTGGAGGGGGCCTGGGAGTATGCCCATCCAGTCTACATGTGTTTTGTGGATCTGGAGAAGGCGTATGACCGGGTACCCCGGGATCTTTGTGGGAGGTGCTGCGGGAGTATGGGGTGAGGGGGTCTCTTCTCAGGGCCATCCAATCTCTGTACGCTCAAAGCATGAGCTGTGTCCGTGTCCTCGGCAGTAAGTCGGATTCGTTCCCGGTGGGGGTTGGCCTCCGCCAGGGCTGCGCTTTGTCACCAATCCTGTTTGTAATATTCATGGACAGGATATCAAGGCGTAGTCATGGGGGAGGGGTTCCCGTTCGGTGGGCTGATGGTCACATCACTGCTTTTTGCGGATGATGTGGTCCTGATGGCCTCATCGGTCGGTGACCTTCAGCACTCACTGGATCGGTTCGCAGCCGAGTGTGAAGCGGCTGGGATGAGGGTTAGCACCTCTAAATCTGAGGCCATGACTCTCAGCAGGAAACCGGTGGAGTGCCTACTCCGGGTAGGGAATGAGTCCTTACTCCAAGTGAAGGAGTTCAAGTACCTCGGGGTCCTGTTTGCGAGTGAGGGAACAATGGAGCGGGAGTTTGGTCGGAGGATCAGAGCAGCGGGGGCGGTGTTGCATTCGCTTCACCGCACCGTTGTGACGAAAAGAGAGCTGAGCCGAAAGGCAAAGCTCTCGATCTACCGGTCAATCTTTGTTCCTACCCTCACCTATGGTCATGAAAGCTGGGTCATGACCGAAAGAACGAGATCGCGGGTACAAGCGGCCGAAATGGGTTTTCTCAGAAAGGTGGCTGGCCTCTCCCTTAGGGATAGGGTGAGAAGCTCAGTCATCCGAGAGGAACTCGGAGTAGAGCCGCTGCTCCTTTGCATAGAAAGGAGCCAGTTGAGGTGGTTCGGGCATCTTGTAAGAATGCCACCTGGGCGCCTCCCTAGAGAGGTGTTCCAGGCACGTCCAGCTGGGAGGAGACCTCGGGGAAGACCCAGGACTAGGTGGAGAGATTATATCTCCACACTGGCCTGGGAACGCCTCGGGATTCCCCAGTCAGAGCTGGCTAATGTTGCCCGGGAAAGGGAAGTTTGGGGTCCCCTGCTAGAGCTGCTACCCCCGCGACCCGACCCCGGATAAGCGGTTGAAGATGAAGATGAAGATAGAGACATGATGAGTTAGGATACATAAAGAGACATGATGAGTTAGAATACATATAGAGACATGATGAGTTAGGATACATATAGAGACAGAATGAGTTAGGATACATATAGAGACATGATGAGTTAGGATACATAAAGAGACAGGATGAGTTAGGATACATATAGAGACATGATGAGTTAGGATACATATAGAGACATGATGAGTTAGAATACATATAGAGACATGATGAGTTAGGATACATATAGAGACAGAATGAGTTAGGATACATATAGAGACATGATGAGTTAGGATACATATAGAGACATGATGAGTTAGGATACATATAGAGACATGATGAGTTAGGATACATATAGAGACATGATGAGTTAGGATACATATAGAGACAGAATGAGTTAGGATACATATAGAGACATGAGTTAAATAGTAAAGGCGATAAAAAGGCTCTCAGTAATAAAACTGAGTTTTGGGTAAGTAAGGGTTCGGGTAACCTGGGATATTTTAGGGTAACCTGGAATAAGGTAGGATTACCAGGGATAAGTTAGGGTAAACTGGAATAAGGTAGGATTACCGGGGATAATTTAGGGTAACCTGGGATAAAGTAGGATTACCGGGGATAAGTTAGGGTAACCTGGAATAAAGTAGGATTACCGGGGATAATTTAGGGTAACCTGGGATAAAGTAGGATTACCGGGGATAATTTAGGGTAACCGGGGATAATTTAGGGTAACCTGGGATAAGTTAGGGTAACCTGGGATAATTTAGGGTAACCTGGGATAAAGTAGGATTACCGGGGATAAGTTAGGATAACTGGGGACATGTTAGCTTAACAACTCACTATGTAAAATTGTCTGTCAGCAACACTGAGCTTATAAGGACTCTGGCACTGTTACTGGGTCAAGCATTTGAATATAAAACAACTTAATTTAATACAAAACAAGATAGAAACGAAGCCATGACAAATACTGAAAACAGCATAACATAACCACACTTCACAATCAATGTTGCCTTTTGGATAACAGTTTAAACATCCAACTGCCTTAGTGATATTTTACAGCACATTGCCATAATCCAAATTAAAACAGCATTTCAAAAAGAAGACAGACATATTTCCTATATAAAGACTAATTTAGTGCTATTTTAAACTTAAACGGCATACTGCTTTGGTTGGTTTTTGAGGCTCAGAGATCTCTCTGTCTGGGAGATGACATGTGCCGCTCTGTTATTCAGCAAACTGCATTCATGAAGCACGTCTGTGGAAAGACAGAACATCAACACACGATCCTTGAGACATGTTAAGTCAAACCTTATTATGCATACAAATAGAAAGCTCTTCAAATCACTGCATTGGATTACATTTAACATGTCTGTCAACTGCTCCACATTTACTTTATTGAACATGTCATGTGGGTCTGCTGCTTCACATTTACTTTATTTAACATGTGTGAGCTGCTTCACATTTACTTTATTTAACATATCATGTGTGAGCTGCTTCACATTTACTTTATTTAACATATCATGTGTGAGCTGCTTCACATTTACTTTATTTAACATATCATGTGTGAGCTGCTTCACATTTACTTTATTGAACATGTGTGAGCTGCTTCACATTTACTTTATTTAACATATCATGTGTGAGCTGCTTCACATTTACTTTATTGAACATGTGTGAGCTGCTTCACATTTACTTTATTTAACATATCATGTGTGAGCTGCTTCACATTTACTTTATTTAACATATCATGTGTGAGCTGCTTCACATTTACTTTATTTAACATATCATGTGTGAGCTGCTTCACATTTACTTTATTTAACATATCATGTGTGAGCTGCTTCACATTTACTTTATTTAACATATCATGTGTGAGCTGCTTCACATTTACTTTATTGAACATATCATGTGTGAGCTGCTTCACATTTACTTTATTGAACATGTCATGTCTGCTTATGTATAATGACATTCTATGAAGGCATTGTCACCATTGAACTGCTTGTAGGCCTCGTCTATAATTGCATTGTTGGACCTCTTGATGTCCCAGAAGTTATTGTCCACCCAGGGCTTACAATCAGGTCTCTCTGGGATCTGGCCGTTCCTATAGAAACCAGCTAGACAGGACAAGAGAAACTCAGGGTTAAATTCTGCGTCTCAATTTTAAAAAACCTGCAGCAGAGCAAATGGCTACCCTATATCAATACATTCAAAATATACAGCATCGCACAAAAGTGTGTACACCATTTGGTTACCTCTTTTCATGTGACAACACTGAAGTAATAACCCTTTGCAACAATGTAAAGTAGTGAGTGAACAGCTTGTATAACAGTGTACAATGTAAAGTAGTGAGGGTACAGCTTGTATAACAGTGTACAATGTAAAGTAGTGAGTGTACAGCTTGTATAACAGTGTACAATGTAAAGTAGTGAGGGTACAGCTTGTATAACAGTGTACAATGTAAAGTAGTGAGTGTACAGCTTGTATAACAGTGTACAATGTAAAGTAGTGAGTGTACAGCTTGTATAACAGTGTACAATGTAAAGTAGTGAGTGTAAAACTTGTATAACAGTGTACAATGTAAAGTAGTGAGGGTACAGCTTGTATAACAGTGTACAATGTAAAGTAGTGAGTGTACAGCTTGTATAACAGAGTACAATGTAAAGTAGTGAGTGTACAGCTTGTATAACAGTGTACAATGTAAAGTAGTGAGTGTAAAACTTGTATAACAGTGTACAATGTAAAGTAGTGAGGGTACAGCTTGTATAACAGTGTACAATGTAAAGTAGTGAGTGTACAGCTTGTATAACAGAGTACAATGTAAAGTAGTGAGTGTACAGCTTGTATAACAGTTTACAATGTAAAGTAGTGAGTATACAGCTTGTATAACAGTGTACAGCTTGTATAACAGTGTACAATGTAAAGTAGTGAGTATACAGCTTGTATAACAGTGTACAGCTTGTATAACAGTGTACAATGTAAAGTAGTGAGTATACAGCTTGTATAACAGTGTACAATGTAAAGAAGTGAGTGTACAGCTTGTTAAACAGTGTACATTTGTTGTCATCTCAAAATAACTCAACACACAGCCATTAATGTCTGAACCACAGGCAACAAAAGTGAGTACACTCCTAAGTGAAAATATTTCTGGTCTAGTAAAGTCTAATAGTTGCAAGCTAGTTGTAATAATTACCTTTAATAGTTTCATCAATGTCTTTGCATAATTGGTATAGGTCACTCCCACGCCCAACCACTCTCTCACCTGAAAACAGACCCAAGAGATTCTTGTAACTTGAAAAGTATTAGACCATAAATACGAGTGTGAACCATGTAATAAAGATAAATGTCTCACCATCCAACACTCTGATGTTAGGGAACATTTCTAGAATCACGTTTCTGTAGGTTGAGTTCTTACAAACTGAAAAACAACACACTATATCACTAAACAATATTATCTGGAATGGTATTATGTTGAGTTGTACAAACCCAAATACCAGGGTTGGTGTAGTTATAAGTGTTGTCTTTCAGGCGAATGCTCTCCAGCTTCTTCAGTGACCGAAGGCAGTGGATGTTGTCAATACTGTAGTGGATTAAAAAAAAGACAACATAAATAAAAGTTAAATAAAAAAGAATACCTGGATATGAGTTTTCTAATAGTGTGAATAATAGACATTACATGGATATGAGGTTTCTAGTAGTGTCAATAATAAACATTACCTGGATATGAGGTATCTAGTAGTGTCAATAATAAACATTACATGGATATGAGGTATCTAGTAGTGTCAATAATAAACATTACATGGATCTGAGGTTTCCAGTAGTTTCAATAATAAACATTACATGGATATGAGGTTTCCAGTAAGTTCAATAATAAACATTACATGGATCTGAGGTTTCCAGTAGTTTCAATAATAAACATTACATGGATATGAGGTTTCCAGTAGTTTCAATAATAAACATTACATGGATCTGAGGTTTCCAGTAGTTTCAATAATAAACATTACATGGATCTGAGGTTTCCAGTAGTTTCAATAATAAACATGTCATGGATATGTGGTTTCCAGTAGTTTCAATAATAAACATTACCTGGATATGAGGTTTCCAGCAAAATTCAGACTTTGTAAACTGTCGCAGCTCGATATGGCTTCTGAAAAAAGGACAAATCAGAGAACATTTAGTCTGTATTCACTCTTCATACTACTGAAACACATTTTTTGATGTTAAAACTCTAACCTAGGTTGGTGATCCGATTGGCTGACACATTAAGGACCAGCAGCAGTCTCAGCGAGGACAGTGAGGCCAGGTTGGTGATGTTGTTACAAGACAGATCCAGTCTCTCCAGATTAGTGCACTCGCCAATACAGCCTAGATCATAAATCCCTACACAACGCACAGAAGAACCCCTGGTTGAATCACACGACTTAAGAGTGAAGATACAGCATCTACAATACCACAGCCTATGAACCTTTTATGATGTCAAGCAGCCAAAACTAGTATGTATTGTTCTCTACAGACAAAACAGTAAGCACAGCAGACTCCCACAGCTGGCATCTGACTCAGGCTACATTAGGTAATGATGATGTAATCTAATCTTACCGAGACCTCTGAGCTTCAGGAACAGAATAGATTCCAGATCAAATTCTCCAGTTCGCGACTTCAGTAGCACCGCCGTCACCTTGGAGATTCTCTCTGTTTCTGAACAAGAATAAAGGGAAAATAGAGAGAATAAATAGAGAGAAAGAGATAAAAACAGGAGAGAGATTGGGGATGTCTGCACTGGAAAAGAAAAAGTAGTTCACCTCCGTTTCTTTCTCTCCAACCCACCCTCCTGCACAATCACAACCTATTCCTTTATAGTGTACTACCCTAGGGAAAAGGGGACATTTGGGACCCAAGAGTGGCATGTGAGTCATTTTTGCAGTAGCAGGAGTGTGAGTCTTTTGTCTCTTCTGCTCAGTCTGGAAACAGAAGATACATCCCTCAGCCTCTATAAATAGTCACCAGGCTTAGTGTGTACTGATATTAATAAAAATAATTATTCCACAACACATCCCACCAACACTTGTCTCCTCTTCTGTGAAGCCAGAACTCCGGAACAGGGTTCTACTGATAAACCTAAATCAGCCCAAACTGGGTTCTCGGTCAGGCTGTTTCTGTCTGTTGGGTCCACAGGCAGCCTGAATCTGAAAGGCCATGCCTGAGTTACCTTATTGAGACTTATTTAGACTTTGTCTGAAACAAATCACCAGTGGAAAACTGGTAGTGGTGCTTTACAAGCAGCATCCTCTAACCAATATAGACCAACAGCAGTGCACTTCTGTTTGTCCTGCTTCATTGGGAATGAGGGGACGTTTAGGACAGCTGTCAGGGAGGTTTCAGGCACTCTGTATCTGACATGTCGTAGGGGGGGGGGCGGTCAGTACACTCAGTAGCCCTTGGAGGAGTGTTTTACAATTGTGCTTGTGTTGGCAGTGATGTCAGAAATCCATACATAACTAAATTAAAATGTTGTAAGACTGTATCAACTCCACATCTGTGGGTGCCCTTCATTCATCAACAAGTGTTGTTTCTAACTGGTTAGTCAAAAACCATCCGGTTCTAGTTTCAGAAGTAACTGGTTGACTATTCTGACTAGGGACAAATCATTTATAGATGTAATCGTAGCCTGGTAATAAAATGAGAGAATTAGCTATAGCTTACGCAGCTACCAGCAAAGACAAGGTCGATAAATTGTGAATGAATGGATTCTCATGAGCTATTATACTGATGGAGATGTTATAATAACATTAATGCAGAAAATAATGCTTAAATTCAGTGTGGGTTGAGCAGAAGGCGCTAGCTGATGAAAACGCAACAACTAGATGGGCTTTTCTGTTAATGTAGCAATAGGTTTGCAAGTGTCAGGACTGGACTGTAGCTCTGGAAATGTAAGATAGCTAGCTACAGTACAAGCCATCCCACCTTCTATCTAGCTCGGAACTTACCTTGCTCTTTCATGTCTCTCTTTGAATCCATCCTTATTATTGCTAGATTAGTTAGCTCATGTAACGTTACTGAACGTAAAGAGTGATTTCTTTGGGGTATTTGAGTAAAACTGTTATCTGTCCTTGATTGCCGCTGACGACGGTAACGTTATGCTAGCCGGTGCAGCGCGCAGGTAACTAGTATAGATAGCTTAGCACAGAGGCTAACCTGCGGTAACTAGTATGGATAGCTTAGCACAGAGGCTAAGCTGAGGTAACTAGTATGGATAGCTTAGCACAGAGGCTAACCTGCGGTAACTAGTATGGATAGCTTAGCACAGAGGCTAACCTGCGGTAACTAGTATGGATAGCTTAGCACAGAGGCTAACCTGAGGTAACTAGTATGGATAGCTTAGCACAGAGGCTAACCTGAGGTAACTAGTATGGATAGCTTAGCACAGAGGCTAACCTGAGGTAACTAGTATGGATAGCTTAGCACAGAGGCTAACCTGAGGTAACTAGTATGGATAGCTTAGCACAGAGGCTAACCTGAGGTAACTAGTATGGATAGCTTAGCACAGAGGCTAACCTGAGGTAACTAGTATGGATAGCTTAGCACAGAGGCTAACCTGAGGTAACTAGTATGGATAGCTTAGCACAGGCTAACATGATGTATTGGTGGCAATTTATTGTTATTGATGACGTTGCCTTTACATTTCAGCCAAATTAAAAATGTTTTATTTCAACGCAGAGAACCCAAATTGTCCAAAAGACCGACACTAAAGATACTACTTTTGTTATTCCCCTGGTACATTTGGAGCAACGTTGGTTGCCATTCTGCATATACAAATATGTCTGATTTCGACATAATTGTGTTATTTGTAATCCAATGCGAGCGTTGCGTTAGCTACAGGTTGATGCATTTACACGCGTGTAGTAATTCACGTCCGTATAGTGAATAGCAGCCGGTGCTGAAACTGTACACGACCCAAGACGTCAGCAGCCTCTGTGTTTCAGACGTTATATTCGGACGGATGTCTTAAGTAGACTACTGCTGCGGTTTCAGCGGCCGACTGCACTGACAACAGTCTCCGGAAGATACATGGATTACAACATTAGAATACACCACCGTTTCAAAGCTTGTAAGTTTTCGGACACTAAACATCGATGCAGAGTAGTCATTTATTAACTTGACCACCTCGTGTAAATGCCCTAAATGCCTAGAAGTGAGAAAACGCATCAAACTTCCAATGTGATGAATCTGTACAAGCGGAAAATTACCAGACTAAGATGGGTAATAAGCAAACGATATTTACTGATGAACAGCTAGACGCTTACCAGGTAAGAGACCACATATGCACATATGTTTTCACATTAATAATGGCAGTGAACGTTATTTTCCCACATTCTGCTGAGATCACACGTATTAACCTGTAATCAATACGCTGCAATCAAAATAGATAATTCACTTTAATTACAAATAGAAAACATTTTATGGTACAGTACATACTGACATATTCTGCTTACCTGGTAATTTGGAGTCCACATGTATCCTTCAAATATATAGTTCTGACAGCGGTTCAGGTTTAGCCGACCTGCTGATTCAGGTTCACCTGTTGATTCAGGTCTATATACTCATTCAAGTTACCTGCTGATTCAGGTTTACATGCTGATTCAGGTTTACATGCTGATTCAGGTTTACCTGCTGATGCAGGTTTACATGCTGATTTAAGTTACCTGCTGATTCAGGTTTACCTGTTGATTCAGGTCTATATACTCATTCAAGTTACCTGCTGATTCAGGTTTACATGCTGATTCAGGTTTACATGCTGATTCAGGTTTACCTGCTGATGCAGGTTTACATGCTGATTTAAGTTACCTGCTGATTCAGGTTTACCTGCTGATTCAGGTTTACATGCTGATTCAGGTTTACCTGCTGATTCAGGTTTACACGCTGATTCAGGTCTACATGCTCATTGAGGTTTACATGGTGATTCAAGTTACCTGCTGATTCAGGTTTACATGCTGATTCAGTTTTACATGCTGATTCAGGTTTACATGCTGAGTCAGGTTTACATGCTGAGTCAGGTCTACATGCTCATTCAGGTCTACCTGCTCATTCAGGTAACCTGGATAGTCTGTCTTGTTAAATAATGTATGTCAGAGAAATGTGACAGCAGTACAGCTGGAAACCCAACCCCCTCAGGAGAAGTAACCCTAACCTGAAATACCTTAGCAATACCCAGGTGCTACTCTTGTTTGTGTTATTCTGCAGACGTTTCTTTTTGCTTTTGTGGTTAAAGTCAGCATTTCACCACTCTGTTGTGATTTTCCCTACATAGATGATTATTTGTCTTTCATTTAGCCCTAAATTGTAGTCAGCTGTTAGATTAATCCAGCTTGTTCACAAAAAGCATTTGATAGAAACTGGACTGGAAACTTACAAAGAGTTACATTAGGGGATAATGGAAAATAAAGAAAAAAAGAGACATTAATATATGTAGGGATTTGAGGACATAATGAGACATTAATATATGTAGGGACATAATGAGACATTAATATATGTAGGGATATCAGGACATAATGAGACATTAATATATTTAGGGACATAATGAGACATTAATATATGTAGGGACATAATGAGACATTAATATATGTAGGGATATCAGGACATAATGTGACATTAATATATGTAGGGACATAATGAGACATCAATATATGTAGGGACATAATGAGACATTAATATATGTAGGGATATCAGGACATAATGTGACATTAATATATGTAGGGACATAATGAGACATTAATATATGTAGGGACATAATGAGACATTAATATATGTAGGGATATCAGGACATAATGAGACATTAATATATGTAGGGATATCAGGACATAATGAGACATTAATATATGTAGGGATATCAGGACATAATGTGACATTAATATATGTAGGGACATAATGAGACATTAATATATGTAGGGACATAATGAGACATTAATATATGTAGGGATATCAGGACATAATGAGACATTAATATATGTAGGGATATCAGGACATAATGAGACATTAATATATGTAGGGATATCAGGACATAAAGAGACATTAATATATTTAGGGACATAATGAGACATCAATATATGTAGGGACATAATGAGACATTAATATATGTAGGGATATCAGGACATAATGAGACATTAATATATTTAGGGACATAATGAGACATTAATATATGTAGGGACATAATGAAACATTAATATATGTAGGGATATCAGGACATAATGTGACATTAATATATGTAGGGACATAATGAGACATCAATATATGTAGGGACATCAAGACATAATGAGACATTAATATATATAGGGATATCAGGACATAATGAGACATTAATATATGTAGGGACATCAGGACATAATGAGACATTAATATATGTAGGGACATAACGAGACATTAATATATGTAGGGACATCAGGACATAATGAGACATTAATATATATAGGGACATAATGAGACATTAATATATGTAGGGATATCAGGACATAATGAGACATTAATATATGTAGGGACATCAGGACATAATGAGACATTAATATATGTAGGGACATAACGAGACATTAATATATGTAGGGACATCAGGACATAATGAGACATTAATATATATAGGGACATAATGAGACATTAATATATGTAGGGATATCAGGACATAATGAGACATTAATATATGTAGGGACATAACGAGACATCAATATATGTAGGGACATAATGAGACATTAATATATGTAGGGACATAATGAGACATTAATATATGTAGGGACATCAGGACATAATGAGACATTAATATATGTAGGGACATCAGGACATAATGAGACATTAATATATGTAGGGATATCAGGACATAATGAGACATTAATATATGTAGGGACATAATGAGACATTAATATATGTAGGGACATAATGAGACATTAATATATGTAGGGACATAATGAGACATTAATATATGTAGGGACATAATGAGACATTAATATATGTAGGGACATAATGAGACATTAATATATATAGGGACATAATGAGACATTAATATATGTAGGGATATCAGGACATAATGAGACATTAATATATGTAGGGACATAACGAGACATCAATATATGTAGGGACATCAGGACATAATGAGACATTAATATATGTAGGGATATCAGGACATAATGAGACATTAATATATGTAGGGACATAATGAGACATTAATATATGTAGGGATATCAGGACATAATGAGACATTAATATATGTAGGGACATAACGAGACATCAATATATGTAGGGACATCAGGACATAATGAGACATTAATATATGTAGGGACATCAGGACATAATGAGACATTAATATATGTAGGGACATAATGAGACATTAATATATGTAGGGACATAATGAGACATTAATATATGTAGGGACATAATGAGACATTAATATATGTAGGGACATCAGGACATAATGAGACATTAATATATGTAGGGACATAATGAGACATTAATATATGTAGGGACATAATGAGACATTAATATATGTAGGGACATAATGAGACATTAATATATGTAGGGACATAATGAGACATTAATATATGTAGGGACATAATGAGACATTAATATATGTAGGGACATCAGGACATAATGAGACATTAATATATGTAGGGATATCAGGACATAATGAGACATTAATATATGTAGGGACATAATGAGACATTAATATATGTAGGGACATAATGAGACATTAATATATGTAGGGATATCAGGACATAATGAGACATTAATATATGTAGGGACATAATGAGACATTAATATATGTAGGGACATAATGAGACATTAATATATGTAGGGACATAATGAGACATTAATATATGTAGGGACATCAGGACATAATGAGACATTAATATATGTAGGGATATCAGGACATAATGAGACATTAATATATGTAGGGACATAATGAGACATTAATATATGTAGGGACATAATGAGACATTAATATATGTAGGGACATAATGACATACCTCATATGTAAGGATCTGCCTAACATAGTTCAGCTATTTCATGCAGATGTTATAATATAATATATCCATTTACAACAACATTATAATTATTGTTGTATTGTTTTCCTCCTAGGATTGTACCTTCTTCACACGGAAAGAGATTCTTCGGTAATTGGGCATTTTGTGGACTGGATTTCAATTTTTTCTGTTCCAGAAAGTCAATAAATTTATGTCCATACATATGGTCTGGTCAGTACAGTTATGTCATGGTCTAGTCAGTACAGTTATGTCATGGTCTAGTCAGTACAGTTATGTCATGGTCTTGTCAGTACAGTTATGTCATGGTCTAGTCAGTACAGTTATGTCATGGTCTAGTCAGTACAGTTATGTCATGGTCTGGTCAGTACAGTTATGTCATGGTCTAGTCAGTACAGTTATGTCATGGTCTGGTCAGTTCAATTATGTCATGGTCTGGTCAGTACAGTTATGTCATGGTCTAGTCAGTACAGTTATGTCATGGTCTGGTCAGTTCAATTATGTCATGGTCTGGTCAGTTCAATTATGTCATGGTCTGGTCAGTACAGTTATGTCATGGTCTGGTCAGTACAGTTATGTCATGGTCTAGTCAGTACAGTTATGTCATGGTCTGGTCAGTACAGTTATGTCATGGTCTAGTCAGTACAGTTATGTCATGGTCTAGTCAGTACAGTTATGTCATGGTCTGGTCAGTACAGTTATGTCATGGTCTAGTCAGTACAGTTATGTCATGGTCTAGTCAGTACAGTTATGTCATGGTCTGGTCAGTTCAATTATGTCATGGTCTGGTCAGTACAGTTATGTCATGGTCTGGTCAGTACAGTTATGTCATGGTCTGGTCAGTTCAATTATGTCATGGTCTGGTCAGTACAGTTATGTCATGGTCTAGTCAGTATAGTTTTGTCATGGTCTGGTCAGTACAGTTATGTCATGGTCTAGTAGTCAGTTTAGTAATGTCATGGTCTAGTAGTCAGTTTAGTAATGTCATGGTCTAGTAGTCAGTTTAGTAATGTCATGGCTTTAGCTATGCTGGGTGAACTTTAAAAAGTTGAACATTTAGTCTTTTCAAACAGTTCAGATCAGATGCATGTGGGTTTAGCACATTATAAGTGGGATTCTCATCAAACTGCCTGTCTGTCCTCAAACTGCATGTTTCAGAGATTCCCATTTTAATGCTGTCTTTAAGGTTACATGGGCGCTACCATGAGCTGGCTCCACATCTGGTACCAATGGACTACACCAACGAACCAGATGTCACTGTCCCCTTGGCTCTGATCGTCAGTATGCCAGAGTTAAATGTATGTAATGTATTCATTATCAGAATGAGGCTCTGGTTCTTTATAATTACATTAAAGCTGTGGGTCTTTATTATCAGATTGAGGCTGTGGGTCTTTATTATCAGAATGAGGCTGTGGGTCTTTATTATCAGAATGAGGCTGGGGTCTTTATTATCAGAATGAGGCTGTGGGTCTTTATTATCAGAATGAGGCTGTGGGTCTTTATAATCAGATTGAGGCTGTGGGTCTTTATTATCAGAATGAGGCTGTGGGTCTTTATTATCAGAATGAGGCTGTGGGTCTTTATTATCAGAATGAGGCTGTGGGTCTTTATTATCAGAATGAGGCTGTGGGTCTTTATTATCAGAATGAGGCTGTGGGTCTTTATTATCAGAATGAGGCTGTGGGTCTTTATTATCAGATTGAGGCTGTGGGTCTTTATTATCAGAATGAGGCTGTGGGTCTTTATTATCAGAATGAGGCTGTGGGTCTTAATTATCAGAATGAGGCTCTGGGTCTTTATAATTACATTAAAGCTGTGGGTCTTTATTATCAGAATGAGGCTGTGGGTCTTTATTATCAGAATGAGGCTGTGGGTCTTTATTATCAGAATGAGGCTGTGGGTCTTTATTATCAGAATGAGGCTGTGGGTCTTTATTATCAGAATGAGGCTGTGGGTCTTTATTATCAGAATGAGGCTGTGGGTCTTTATTATCAGAATGAGGCTGTGGGTCTTTATTATCAGAATGAGGCTGTGGGTCTTTATTATTAGAATGAGGCTGTGGGTCTTAATTATCAGAATGAGGCTCTGGGTCTTTATAATTACATTAAAGCTGTGGGTCTTTATTATCAGAATGAGGCTGTGGGTCTTCATTATCAGAATGAGGCTGTGGGTCTTTATTATCAGAATGAGGCTGTGGGTCTTTATTATCAGAATGAGGCTGTGGGTCTTTATTATCAGAATGAGGCTGTGGGTCTTTATTATCAGAATGAGGCTGTGGGTCTTTATTATCAGAATGAGGCTGTGGGTCTTTATTATCAGAATGAGGCTGTGGGTCTTTATTATCAGAATGAGGCTGTGGGTCTTTATTATCAGAATGAGGCTGTGGGTCTTTATTATCAGAATGAGGCTGTGGGTCTTTATTATCAGAATGAGGCTGTGGGTCTTTATTATCAGAATGAGGCTGTGGGTCTTTATTATCAGAATGAGGCTGTCGGTCTTTATTATCAGAATGAGGCTGTGGGTCTTTATTATCAGAATGAGGCTGTCGGCCTTTATTATCAGAATGAGGCTGTGGGTCTTTATTATCAGAATGAGGCTGTTGGTCTTCATTATCCAAATATGGCTGAGAAGTCTCTATAATTAGATTAAAGCTGTGGGTCTTCATTATTAGAATAACACTAGTGTGTTATAATGTAGACTGGTGTAGGGACTAGGGTGGACTGTGTAGGGACTAGGGTGGACTGTGTAGGGACTAGGGTGGACTGGTGGACTGTGTAGGGACTAGGGTGGACTGTGTAGGGACTAGGGTGGACTGTGTAGGGACTAGGGTGGACTGGTGTACTGTGTAGGGACTAGGGTGGACTGGTGGACTGTGTAGGGACTAGGTTGGACTGTGTAGGGACTAGGGTGGACTGTGTAGGGACTAGGGTGGACTGTGTAGGGACTAGGGTGGACTGGTGTACTGTGTAGGGACTAGGGTGGACTGGTGGACTGTGTAGGGACTAGGGTGGACTGGTGGACTGTGTAGGGACTATGGTGGACTGGTGGACTGTGTAGGGACTAGGGTGGACTGTGTAGGGACTAGGGTGGACTGGTGGACTGTGTAGGGACTATGGTGGACTGTGTAGGGACTAGGGTGGACTGGTGGACTGTGTAGGGACTAGGGTGGACTGGTGGACTGTGTAGGGACTAGGGTGGACTGGTGGACTGTGTAGGGACTAGGGTGGACTGTGTAGGGACTAGGGTGGACTGGTGGACTGTACTGCTGTTTTATTTCCTTTTCTCTGATATAGACTGATGCTGTTTCTCCTTTTTTCTCCTTCTTTCTCTGGATTGCAGGAGAACCCATTCAAAAACAGGATTGTGGAGTCATTCTCTGAGGATGGAGCTGGGAACTTAAGCTTCAATGACTTTGTGGACATGTTTTCTGTCCTCAGTGAGATGGCTCCCAGAGAACTCAAAGCCATATATGCCTTCAAAATATATGGTGACAATCTTACATTCACTAATACATTAATGTAGATTCAAGCTGTTCAGGGTTTGCTACAATTTAGACCAAAATGTGTGGGAGTAAATGTGAGGGAGTGGGTGGAAATGGGAGTGAATGGGAGGGAGTGGGTGGAAATGGGATAAAGTGGGTGGGAGGGAGTGGGTGGGAATAGGAGGGAATGGGTGGGAATGGGAGGGAGTGGGTGGGAATGGGAGGAAGTGGGTGGGAATGGGAGGGAGGATGAGGGAATGGAAGGGAGTGGGTGGGAGTGTGTGGAAATGGGAGGGAGTGTATGGAAATGGGAGGGAGTGGGTGGGAATGGGAGGGAGTGGGTGGGAATGGAAGGGAGTGGGTGGGAATGGGAGGGAGTGTGTGGAAATGGGAGGGAGTGGGTGGGAATGGGAGAGAGTGGGTGGGAATGGAAGGGAGTGGGTGGGAATGGGAGGGAGTGTGTGGGAATGGGAGGGAGTGGGTGGGAATGGGAGGAAGTGGGTGGGAATGGGAGGGAGGATGTGGGAATGGAAGGGAGTGGGTGGGAATGGGAGGGAGTGTGTGGAAATGGGAGGGAGTGTATGGAAATGGGAGGGAGTGGGTGGGAATGGGAGAGAGTGGGTGGGAATGGAAGGGAGTGGGTGGGAATGGGAGGGAGTGTGTGGAAATGGGAGGGAGTGGGTGGGAATGGGAGAGAGTGGGTGGGAATGGAAGGGAGTGGGTGGGAATGGGAGGGAGTGTGTGGAAATGGGAGGGAGTGGGTGGGAATGGGAGGGAGTGGGTGGGAAATGGGAGTGGGTGGGAGGGAGTGAGTGGGAATGGGAGGGAGTGGGTGGAAATGGGAGGGAGTGTGTGGAAATGGGAGGGAGTGTGTGGAAATGGGAGGGAGTGTGTGGAAATGGGAGGGAGTGGGTGGGAATGGGAGGGAGTGTGTGGGAATGGGAGGGAGTGGGTGGGAAATGGGAGTGGGTGGGAGGGAGTGTGTGGAAATGGGAGGGAGTGTGTGGAAATGGGAGGGAGTGGGTGGGAATGGGAGGGAGTGGGTGGGAAATGGGAGTGGGTGGGAATGGGAGGGAGTGGGTAGGAATGGGAGGGAGTGGGTGGGAATGGGAGGGAGTGTGTGGAAATGGGAGAGAGTGGGTGGGAATGGGAGGGAGTGTGTGGGAATGGGAGGGAGTGTATGGAAATGGGAGGGAGTGTGTGGAAATGGGAGGGAGTGGGTAGGAATGGGAGGGAGTGGGTGGGAATGGGAGGGAGTGTGTGGGAATGGGAGAGAGTGGGTGGGAATGGGAGGGAGTGTGTGGGAATGGGAGGGAGTGTATGGAAATGGGAGGGAGTGGGTGGGAGGGAGTGGGTGGGAATGGGAGGGAGTGTGTGGAAATGGGAGGGAGTGTATGGAAATGGGAGGGAGTGGCCGGGAATGGGAGTGGGGGGGAATGGGAGGGAGTGGGTTGGAATGGGAGGGAGTGGGAGGGAGTGGGTGGCAATGCGAGGGAGTGGGTGGGAATTGGAGGGAGCGGGTGGGAATGGAAGGGAGTGGGTGGCTATGAGAGGGAGTGGGTGGGAATAGGAGCGAGGGAGTGGGTGGCTATGAGAGGGAATGGAAGGGATTGAGTCGGAATGAGAGTGTTTGGGTGAGAATGTGAGGGATTGGGTGGGAATAGTTGTGAATGGGTTAACTCTGAAATGTATCTTTGAGCTCACATTGTTTTGAAAAACTACTTTTGCGTTTAGATTTCATTGTTGATAAATTCCTGTTACTGTATATTTCAATGTTGATAACTTCCTGTTCCTGTAGATTTCAATGTAGATAACTTCCTGTTTCTGTAGATTTCAATGTAGATAACATCCTGTTTCTGTAGATTTCAATGTAGATAACTTCCTGTTCCTGTAGATTTCAATGTAGATAACTTCCTGTTTCTGTAGATTTCAATGTAGATAACTTCCTGTTTCTGTAGATTTCAATGTAGATAACTTCCTGTTTCTGTAGATTTCAATGTAGATAACTTCCTGTTCCTGTAGATTTCAATGTAGATAACTTCCTGTTTCTGTAGATTTCAATGTAGATAACTTCCTGTTTCTGTAGATTTCAATGTAGATAACTTCCTGTTCCTGTAGATTTCAATGTAGATAACTTCCTGTTTCTGTAGATTTCAATGTAGATAACTTCCTGTGTAAGGAGGACTTGGAGAAGACGTTGAACAAGTTGACAAGGGAGGAGCTGACCCCTGAGGAGGTCACTCTGGTGTGTGAGAAGGCGATTGAGGAGGCCGACCTGGATGGAGATAACAAACTGTCTTTTGCTGACTTTGAAAATATGATCACCAGAGCTCCTGACTTTTTAAGGCAACTACAATATATTTTTTTAAATTATTTATTTTTAAATCTATTTTTCATTGTATGAGATAAATAACCCATTGGGTCCTCGTAAGGCGCCTGCGAAGAAAATCACAAAAAAACATGGATGTGAGGCATTTGCCTAAGTGGTCCTGGTTATACTGCAGGTTATATTCTTTTGCAGTTACATGGATCGTATGCAATTAACACAATCATTAGTCTTTATTCTAATTATTTTTGTTTCAGTTGTTAAGTCTCATTTGTCTTTATGTTGCAGTACCTTCCACATTCGGATCTGAAAGGGCGGCACGACAGAGCTGCAAAACCGCCATTGCATACTTTAACCAAGCCCTGACCACACCCTGACAATTCTGATCACATCCTGACCACGCCCTGACCACACCCTGACAATACTGATCACATCCTTACCATGTCTTGACCACACCCTGACAATACTGATCACATCCTGACCACACCCTGACAATACTGATCACATCCTGACCACGCCCTGACAATACTGATCACATCCTTACCACGTCTTGACCAC
The DNA here is from genome assembly GCA_029465975.1 of Dallia pectoralis. NCBI lineage: Eukaryota > Metazoa > Chordata > Actinopteri > Esociformes > Umbridae > Dallia > Dallia pectoralis. The sequence continues at coordinate 479,465 of CM055740.1, forward strand.
ACCCTGACAATACTGATCACATCCTGACCACACCCTGACAATACTGATCACATCCTGACCACACCCTGACAATACTGATCACATCCTGACCACGCCCTGACCACACCCTGACAATACTTATCACATCCTGACCACACCCTGACAATACTGATCACATCCTGACCACACCCTGACCACACCCTGACAATACTGATCACATCCTGACCACGCCCTGACCACACCCTGACAATACTGATCACATCCTGACCACACCCTGACAATACTCATCACATCCTGACCACGCCCTGACCACACCCTACAATACTGATCACATCCTGACCACACCCTGACAATACTGATCACATCCTTACCACGCCTTGACCACACCCTGACAATACTGATAACATCCTGACCACACCCTGAAAATACTGATCACATCCTTACCACGCCCTGACCACACCCTGACAATACTGATCACATCCTGACCACACCCTGACAATACTGATCACATCCTTACCACGCCCTGACCACACCCTGACAATACTGATCACATCCTGACAATACTGATCACATCCTGACCACACCCTGACAATACTGATCACATCCTGACCACGCCCTGAACACACCCTGACAATACTGATCACATCCTGACCACACCCTGACAATACTGATCACATCCTGACCACGCCCTGACCACACCCTCACAATACTGATCACATCCAGACCACACCCTGAGAATACTGATCACATCCTGACCACAATCTGACAACAACTTGACTACACCTGGACAATGCTAACCTCAACCTGACCAGACCCTGAATCAAGCACAATGCTTGTCTAGCACAAACCTCAGGACATACTGTACAGCTGTTTATTTATTCTAGCACAAACCTTAGGACATACTGTACAGCTGTTTATTTATTCTAGCACAAACCTTAGGACATACTGTACAGCTGTTTATTTATTCTAGCACAAACCTTAGGACATACTGTACAGCTGTTTATTTATTCTAGCACAAACCTTAGGACATACTGTACAGCTGTTTATTTATTTTAGCACAAACCTTAGGACATACTGTACAGCTGTTTATTTATTTTAGCACAAACCTTAGGACATACTGTACAGCTGTTTATTTATTCTAGCACAAACCTCAGGACATACTGTACAGCTGTTTATTTATTTTAGCACAAACCTTAGGACATACTGTACAGCTGTTTATTTATTTTAGCACAAACCTTAGGACATACTGTACAGCTGTTTATTTATTTTAGCACAAACCATAGGACATACTGTACAGCCGTTTATTTATTCTAGCACAAACCTCAGGACATACTGTACAGCTGTTTATTTATTCTAGCACAAACCTCAGGACATACTGTACAGTTTTGTGTGTTTTGTTTGCTGATTTGTATAAATGTTTTAGTATTGTAACTATGTCAACCAGTGAGGGGACAAATATATTTCCTATTGTTTTCCAAACTGAAAGCGGAACAGAGAATATGTTTTAGCAATAGTAGATCCAACACTGAACAACCTCGAATCCAGACAATAAGAGCAAGACTATGAAAAATGAACTACTGGTAATGGCCTCCAACAATCAGGGTCTTGAGATGGCCTCCAACAATCAGGGTCTTGAGATGGCCTCCAACAATCAGGGTTCTGAGATAGCCTCCATTAGGGTCAAGAGATGGCCTCCATTAGGGTCAAGAGATGGCCTCCATCAGGGTCAAGAGATGGCCTCCATCAGGGTCAAGAGATGGCCTCCATCAGGGTCAAGAGATGGCCTCCATCAGGGTCAAGAGATGGCCTCCAACAATCAGGGTCAAGAGATGGCCTCCAACAATCAGGGTCAAGAGATGGCCTCCATCAGGGTCAAGAGATGGCCTCCATCAGGGTCAAGAGATGGCCTCCATCAGGGTCAAGAGATGGCCTCCATCAGGGTCAAGAGATGGCCTCCATCAGGGTCAAGAGATGGCCTCCAACAATCAGGGTCAAGAGATGGCCTCCAACAATCAGGGTCTTGAGGTGGCCTCCAACAGGGTCAAGAGATGGCCTCCATCAGGGTCAAGAGATGGCCTCCAACAATCAGCGTTCTGAGATGGCCTCCAACAATCAGGGTCTTGAGGTGGCCTCCAACAGGGTCAAGAGATGGCCTCCATCAGGGTCAAGAGATGGCCTTCAACAATCAGGGTCTTGAGATGGCCTCCAACAATCAGCGTTCTGAGATGGCCTCAGATCAGGTGCCAGTTGTAATGGGAATTTAACCATCAACAGACTAGACCAGATCTGTTTTTCCCACATTATATGTTATACCACAGATGGTACACTACTGGCTGTTACCCACATTATATGTTACACCAGGGAGGGGGAAGGGAATCTCCATTTAGCAGAAATGAGAAGCCCTGTTCCGCCTCGACGACGACCGGAAGTTCTAGGACTGTGGGAAAACACATGGCTGGATGACGAAAGGGCAGCCATGGAAGCAGTGTTTTCGGGGGTAATCCACGTCTCAGTCAGGGCCAGAAAGTCAAGGTCTTGGAGGACAGCGTAAGCCGAGATGAATTTGGTCTTGTTGACAGCCGATCGACAGTTCCAGACACTACCAGAAATTAGGTACTCTGCAAAGGAGGTGCACACAAGGGTGGTTAGATTGGATCGAATGCGCCTCCGGTATAGCGTAGGTCTATATGGACGCCGAGCAGTCACTATGGTTGGGATGGGAAGTATACACATTTCAGAGGTGATTAGTAGACAAGTGGGGTTAGGTTTTTTTTTGTAAAGAATATGAAGTGTAGTACTTACTCTGAATGTATTGTATCACCCAAGCCTGTCTTGCTTACCTTCCTCGAACAACTCCGCAGAACAACTCAGCAGAGCCGTCTTTGTTTCGGAGACAGTCTTTGTTGCAGGAGACAACAATGCCACTAGACAAGATGCCGTTACAAGCTGCCGCTCTATGACCACTTGGACCTAAGTATTGTACCCAATTACACCCTAATTGGAGGCAACCTAGGGAGAGAAGACAACACCCCCAGGAGGCAGCAAATTGCCAGTGCTAGCTCCAAAAAAAAGGCAGGAAGTTGCTGCAACACACATTAGGAGCCTATAGTCCAGTGATGGACAGAAACCTAGCCTATTGTTTGGTGATAGGGCTGAAACTAGCAGATTTCTACACACTAGCAATACCAGTACAGACTTCTACACTATTGGTAAATACCAATACAGACACCACAAGACAGTTTACTTACAGCTGATTGACAATGCAGGTTTAGCCAACAAGGAAATGGAGCACACTTAATTGATTAATATATTGCCTTAGTGATTTTTTTCTTATTGCAGTAGGAAGCGGAGCATCAAGACATCATATTGGAGCTAGGTGTTTTCCAGCTGAAGGGCTTTTTTTATCTCTCATGCCAATGTGTCTTCATAAGGAAGCATCCACTTCTGTATACGGTCACACTGATGAATACAACTTTTCTGTATTTAAATACTCAATATTTTAAGAACTCTCTTCAATAAAGACTTTGTTCATTAATGTATGTACATTCTGGGAATTTCACATGAGTTTGACTAAACAAATGTTCTGTGACTGGTTAGAACAGGTGCTTTACTGTTCTAAACAGGCTCCTCCCCCCTTCCCTCTGCTCTTTTTTTCTTTTCCCTTCTCCTTTTTTGCTCTTACACTTCTATCTGAAAATCAATACATAGACTTCTGCACAACACAAAGCAAATCAGGTAAATTGTTTAAATATTAATTTATGAAATGGAAGTACACATTTTTTCTTTTAGTGTCCAGCACGTTGAATAGAAAACAAACATACTTGTTGAATAGAAAACAAACATACATGTTAATAAGCAAACAAACATACATGTTAATAAGCAAACAAACATACATGCTGAATAGAAAACAAACATACATGTTGAATAGAAAACAAACATACATGCTGAATAGAAAACAAACATACATGCTGAATAGAAAACAAACATACATGCTGAATAGAAAACAAACATACATGCTGAATAGAAAACAAACATACATGCTGAATAGAAAACAAACATACATGTTGAATAAAAAAACAAACATACATGCTGAATAGAAAACAAACACATGCTGAATAGAAAACAAACATACATGCTGAATAGAAAACAAACGTACATGCTGAATAGAAAACAAACATACATGCTGAATAGAAAACAAACATACATGTTGAATAGAAAACATACATGTAGAAAGTTCTGCTCGATTGAGATCCTGGAAAAATATACAACTCATAAAGTGTTGTGTAATCTGTGGTGTTGGGTTGTGTAATGTGTGGTGTTGGTACTGTAGTGTGTGGTGTTGGGCAGTGTGATGGGTGGTGTTGGGTAGTGTGATGTGTGGTGTTGGTACTGTAGTGTGTGGTGTTGGGCAGTGTGATGGGTAGTGTGATGGGTGGTGTTGGGTTGTGTGATGTGTGGTGTTGGGTAGTGTGGTGCTGGGTAGTGTAGTGTGTGGTGTTGGGTAGGGTAATGTGTGGTGTTGGGTAGTGTGATGTGTGGTGTTGTGTAATGTGTGGTGTTGGGTAGTGTGATGTGTGGTGTTGGGCAGTGTGATGGGTGGTGTTGGGTAGTGTGATGTGTGGTGCTGGGTAGTGTGATGTGTGGTGTTGGTACTGTAGTGTGTGGTGTTGGGCAGTGTGATGGGTGGTGTTGGGTAGTGTGATGTGTGGTGTTGGGCAGTGTGATGGGTGGTGTTGGGTTGTGTGATGTGTGGTGTTGGGTAGTGTGGTGCTGGGTAGTGTAGTGTGTGGTGTTGGGTAGGGTAATGTGTGGTGTTGGGTAGTGTGATGTGTGGTGTTGTGTAATGTGTGGTGTTGGGTAGTGTGATGTGTGGTGTTGGGCAGTGTGATGGGTGGTGTTGGGTAGTGTGATGTGTGGTGCTGGGTAGTGTAGTGTGTGGTGTTGGGTAGTGTGATGTGTGGTGTTGGGTAGTGTAATGTGTGGTGTTGGGTAGTGTGATGTGTGGTGTTGTGTAATGTGTGGTGTTGGGTAGTGTGATGTTGTGTAGTGCGATGTGTGGTGTTGGGTAGTGCGGTCTTTGGTAGTGTGGTGTTGGGTAGTGTAGTGTGTGTGGTAGTGTATGGTGTTGTGTAGTGTGTGGTGTTGTTGCCTCTGTTATTTCTTCTGTCTCTCAGGAAACAGCCATCTCAATTTCGCAGTCTGCAGGATGAACAAGAGTCAATCATTATGCATTAGAAATCAGCAAGTAATTTTCCAATTCACATTAAATCAAGCTGGATCAGTGGATGACTAACTAGCTGGATCAGTGGATGACTAACTAGCTGTACTAGTAGATGACTAACTAGCTGGATCAGTGGATGACTAACTAGCTGGATCAGTGGATGACTAACTAGCTGGATCAGTGGATGACTAACTAGCTGTACTAGTAGATGACTAACTAGCTGGATCAGTGGATGACTAACTAGCTGGATCAGTGGATGACTAACTAGCTGTACTAGTAGATGACTAACTAGCTGGATCAGTGGATGACTAACTAGCTGGATCAGTGGATGACTAACTAGCTGTATCAGTGGATGACTAACTAGCTGGATCAGTGGATGACTAACTAGCTGTACTAGTAGATGACTAACTAGCTGGATCAGTGGATGACTAACTAGCTGGATCAGTGGATGACTAACTAGCTGGATTAGTGGATGACTAACTAGCTGGATTAGTGGATGACTAACTAGCTGTACCAGTAGATGACTAACTAGCTGTACCAGTAGATGACTAACTAGCTGTACCAGTAGATGACTAACTAGCTGGATCAGTAGATGACTAACTAGCTGGATCGGTAGATGACTAAATAATAGAGGTGTTTAGTGGCAGTACCTTTATCCCCCAGGATGAGGCAGATGGTTTGGACTTGAGCTCCTCCAACGACTCATAGATGGGGTTGTATCTGGATAGTATGGCTGTTCCTTCCACCCCCAGCTCTGGTTTGTTTTCATGAGGTCTGGCTGTTCCTTCTACCTCCAGCTCTGGTTTGTTTTCATGAGGTCTGGCTGTTCCTTCTACCCCCAGTTCTGGTTTGTTTTCATGAGGTCTGGCTGTTCCTTCCACCCCCAGCTCTGGTTTGTTTTCATGGGGTCTGGCTGTTCCTTCTACCCCCAGCTCTGGTTTGTTTTCATGAGGTCTGGCTGTTCCTTCTACCCCCAGCTCTGGTTTGTTTTCATGAGGTCTGGCTGTTCCTTCCACCCCCAGCTCTGGTATCTGTTCGTATGTGTTGTCCAGAAGAATACGAAGGACATGCTCATGTGAAACCTCAGCATAGAGATTGTCAGCCTTCTGTAGTGATGATTTCATGACTGACATCTCAAGTTCTTCCCAGTCTGCTGATCTACCTGCCAGGTGATACAAGGAGGCAGAGCTAGGATGGGGGCCTTCACTCAGATAAACCAAACTGTGGCTGGAGGTCGAAGGTTTCCTGGACACCACCTTGTTGTACATCTGGTCTAGCAGGGAGGGTCCAGATGGGCAATTCTGGACTAGCAGGGAGGATCCGGATGGGTACTTCTGGTCTGGCAGAGTAGAGCTCGTGGCCCAGTCAGTGTTTAAGGAGCTATGATTCAGGTCCAGAAGAGGCAGAGATTTGCTCCTGCAGTCCAGCAGCTCAGAGTAGACTGCCCCTGTTTCTGGTGCTCTAGGTCTGTCCCATGATGTGTTCTCACTAGGGGAGGTATGATGTTGGGCCAGGTCCCTTCTGGATGGGGCTATGGGAAGTTCCTCCAGGCTTCTGGGCTGGTGATCCAAACTTTGGTGCCTCTCCAGCTGAGCATACAACACACTGCACTGAGTATGGCCCTGCTGGTCGTCAAGGGAACTGCACTTCAGAGGGCTGGCCCTTCTGTGTACATTTAGCACTTCCTAGTTGGGTAAAGGAAACCATGTGTTTAGTGATACTCTGATCAGTTCTGAAAGTGAATGTCCCTGCAAGTACATAGAAACATAGGACCATTGGAACATAGATTTATAGGAACATAGGACTATAGAAACATATGAACATAGGAACATATAAACTGAATGGATATGAAAGACTTTTATCTACTTACTTGCTTAGGGCTCTTTGTGGGAGGCAGGTTGAGTAAAGGCTTTTCCCAGTTCTGACCATAGGGGCCCATCCTGGTTCTCCGACCCTGCGGGTCCTGGTCACTGGGGCCCATTCTGGTCCTTTGACCCTGCTGGTCCTGGTCACTGGTGCCCATCCTGGTCCTTTGACCCTGCTGGTCCTGGTCACTGGGGCCCATCCTGGTCCTTTGACCCTGCTGGTCCTGGTCACTGGGGCCCATCCTGGTCCTTTGACCCTGCTGGTCCTGGTCACTGGTGCCCATCCTGGTTCTCCGACCCTGCGGGTCCTGGTCACTGGGGCCCATCCTGGTCCTTTGACCCTGCTGGTCCTGGTCACTGGGGCCCATCCTGGTCCTTTGACCCTGCTGGTCCTGGTCACTGGGGCCGATCCTGGTTCTTTGACCCTGCTGGTCCTGGTCACTTGGGCCCATCCTGGCCCTTCGACCCTGCTGGTTCAGATCACTTAACTGGTCCCACTGGTTCCTCATGGCTCGGACATTGACCAGAGGCTTCTCTTCGGGTTTAACCATAACAGTGTCATAGATGACGTTGCTGGAAGACTGAATGAAAAAGACAGCTTTAGTTTGATTGACACACACTGTCCGAACCCCTTTATAACTGATAATGTCCAAACCCCATTATAACTGATAATGTCCGAACCCCTTTATAACTGATAATGTCCAAACCCCATTATAACTGATAATGTCCAAACCCCATTATAACTGATAATGTCCAAACCCCATTATAACTGATAATGTCCAAACCCCATTATAACTGATAATGTCCAAACCCCATTATAACTGATAATGTCCAAACCCCATTATAACTGATAATGTCCAAACCCCATTATAACTGATAATGTCCAAATCCCATTATAACTGATAATGTCCAAACCCCATTATAACTGATAATGTCCAAACCCCATTATAACTGATAATGTCCAAACCCCATTATAACTGATAATGTCCAAACCCCATTATGACTGATAATGTCCAAATCCCATTATAACTGATAATGTCCAAACCCCATTATAACTGATAATGTCCAAACCCCATTATAACTGATAATGTCCAAATCCCATTATAACTGATAATGTCCAAACCCCATTACTGCTGGGAGAGTGTTTGGTACAGACTGTTATGGGACCAGGCTGGAAGTAGTGTGTTTGGTCACCTCCAGACAGGAACAGGTGAGGTTTTCTCCAAAGGGTTGGATGGGGTTCACCCGGTAGTGCTCAATTAGGTGGGTCAGAGAAACATGTTCCTCAGTGTCACCAGACACTATGAACTGTCCTGACTTACTCTGGTTGATCACAAAGTGTCTGCACCTATCACGACCTCTGGAAAAGATTAAAAACACTATGATAGGATGTATCCAATAGCTTATTCTCTGTTATATGCTAACTTACTGTCCTGTATGATAGGATGTATCCAATAGCTTATTCTCTGTTATATGCTAACTTACTGACCTGTATGATAGGATGTATCCAATAGCTTATTCTCTGTTATATGCTAACTTACTGACCTGTATGATAGGATGTATCCAATAGCTTATTCTCTGTTATATGCTAACTTACTGACCTGTATGATAGGATGTATCCAATAGCTTATTCTCTGTTATATGCTAACTTACTGACCTGTATGATAGGATGTATCCAATAGCTTTGTCACTGAGCCGTATCAGGAAACAACCTAATTCCTTGTCTTTCAGAGACTTCTCGGCGTCTCTGCAAAAGCATTAATAAAAACCAAACCATAAGAACTATAGAAAGATTACAAATAAAACTCTGTACAAGTCACTAACACAATGACTAAAAGTCACTACTAACACAATGACTAAAAGTCACTAACACAATTACTAATAAATCACTACCAGGTTGACTAATGAATCACTACCAGATTGACTAATGAATCACTACCAGATTGACTAATGAATCACTACCAGATTGACTAATGAATCACTACCAGATTGACTAATGAATCACTACCAGATTGACTAATGAATCACTACCAGATTGACTAATGAATCACTACCAGATTGACTAATGAATCACTAATACAATGACTAATGAATCTCTGCCAGAATGAAATATTTATCACAAACACAACAGCAAATAAAATTACAAACACAATTACTAACAAATGATATTTCGCAGACAAGCAGATAAATGACATCACCCAACATTAAATTTAGTCCAAAACATCATAATTTCTCGTACAGGTGACATCAATACCTTCTGGAAATGAAGCCGAGGAACCAGGAAGGAAAGTTTCCTTTAGGTAGGATGAGAGGTGCTTGAGTATCTCTGAACCACTTTAGAGCCATCTCTCTCAGTTTGACCTCGGTTCCCTGGATCTCAGTGCCCTGGTCTGGCTGTGGTTTGACAGCTGGCAGTCTCTGGTCCATCCTGACTCGGTTCTGTCCACACACACACAGAGGGACAATGGTCAGTACAAGGATGAACACACAGGTCAAATCACAAAATAATCAATCTGGGTTAAAAAGACCTGAATGTTAACCCAATGCTTATCCTAACCCAAGCCTTAACCTGAGCCTAAACCTGAGCCTAAACCTACTCAGTTAAATATAGATCTGCAGTATCCACACGCAGTATCTACACACAGTATCCACACGCAGTATCTACACACAGTATCCACACGCAGTATCTACACACCGTATCCACACGCAGTATCAACAACACAGTATCCACACGCAGTATCTACACACAGTATCCACACGCAGTATCTACACACAGTATCCACACGCAGTATCCACACACAGTATCCACACGCAGTATCTACACACAGTATCCACACGCAGTATCTACACGTAGTATCCACACGCAGTATCTACACACAGTATCCACACGCAGTATCTACACGTAGTATCCACACGTAGTATCCACACGCAGTATCCACATACAGTATCCACACGCAGTATCCACATGCAGTGTCCATACGCATTATCTACACACAGTATCCACACGCAGTATCTACACGTAGTATTCACACGTAGTATCCACACGTAGTATCCACACGCAGTATCTACACATAGTATCCACACGCAGTATCTACACACAGTATCCATACGCAGTATCCACACACAGTATCCACACAGTGAGAGGCACGTAGTATCCACAGACCACACACAGTATTCACAAGCAGTATCCACACGTAGTATCCACACGCAGTATCCACACACAGTATCCACACGCAGTATCCACATGCAGTATCCACACGCAGTATCTACACACAGTATCCACACGCAGTATCCACACGTAGTATCCACACATAGTATCCACACGCAGTATCTACACACAGTATCCACACGCAGTGAGAGGCACGCAGTATCCACACACAGTGAAAGGCAGGTAGTATCCACAGACCACACACAGTATCCACACGCAGTATCCACACGCAGTATCTACACACAGTATCCACACTCAGTATCTACACGTAGTATTCACACGTAGTATCCACACATAGTATCCACACGCAGTATCTACACACAGTATCCACACACAGTGAGAGGCACGCAGTATCCACAGACCACACAGAGTATTCACAAGCAGTATCCACACGCAGTATCTACACACAATGAGAGGCACAGTGTATCTGGGGAAGGTCTAAGCTACATGTTGACAGAAGAGCAGACTGATTTGCCTATTTGACGTTAGACATCCCCCTTAGGGCCATACCAGGCAAATGTGTCCTTTGTTCCTGGTTCTCTAGAACTCTGAAACCAAAGCTCTATTTAAAATACAGGTGGGAACCAAGCTTGCCCTTTTAGAGGGGGAACCTGTGAGAACCAGTACACTGACTTTCAACAACACTTTCTGTGGATGGCAGTAAACTGCTGATCACAGCAACATGAATAGGTGCATACTGTAATCTGACAGCCTGCATACAGACTATAGACTAATATATCCTGGATAGGTGCATACTGAATAGGTGCATATTGTAATCTGACAGCCTGCATACATATTATAGACTAATATATCCTGGTCATGTAACATGAATAGGTGCATACTGTAATCTGACAGCCTGCATACATGTTATATACTAATATATCCTGGTCATGTAACATGAATAGGTGCATACTGTAATCTGACAGCCTGCATACATATTATAGACTAATATATCCTGGTCATGTAACATGAATAGGTGCATACTGTAATCTGACAGCCTGCATACATGTTATATACTAATATATCCTGGTCATGTAACATGAATAGGTGCATACTGTAATCTGACAGCCTGCATACATATTATAGACTAATATATCCTGGTCATGTAACATGAATAGGTGCATACTGTAATCTGACAGCCTGCATACAGACTATAGACTAATATATCCTGGTCATGTAACATGAATAGGTGCATACTGTAATCTGACAGCCTGCATACAGACTATAGACTAATATATCCTGGTCATGTAACATGAATAGGTGCATACTGTAATCTGACAGCCTGCATACAGACTATAGACTAATATATCCTGGTCATGTAACATGAATAGGTGCATACTGTAATCTGACAGCCTGCATACATATTATAGACTAATATATCCTGGTCATGTAACATGAATAGGTGCATACTGTAATCTGACAGCCTGCATACATATTATAGACTAATATATCCTGGTCATGTAACATGAATAGGTGCATACTGTAATCTGACAGCCTGCATACATGTTATATACTAATATATCCTGGTCATGTAACATGAATAGGTGCATACTGTAATCTGACAGCCTGCATACAGACTATAGACTAATATATCCTGGTCATGTAACATGAATAGGTGCATACTGTAATCTGACAGCCTGCATACATGTTATATACTAATATATCCTGGTCATGTAACATGAATAGGTGCATACTGTAATCTGACAGCCTGCATACAGACTATAGACTAATATATCCTGGTCATGTAACATGAATAGGTGCATACTGTAATCTGACAGCCTGCATACATGTTATATACTAATATATCCTGGTCATGTAACATGAATAGGTGCATACTGTAATCTGACAGCCTGCATACATATTATATACTAATATATCCTGGTCATGTAACATGAATAGGTGCATACTGTAATCTGACAGCCTGCATACATGTTATATACTAATATATCCTGGTCATGTAACATGAATAGGTGCATACTGTAATCTGACAGCCTGCATACATGTTATATACTAATATATCCTGGTCATGTAACATGAATAGGTGCATACTGTAATCTGACAGCCTGCATACATGTTATATACTAATATATCCTGGTCATGTAACATGAATAGGTGCATACTGTAATCTGACAGCCTGCATACATGTTATATACTAATATATCCTGGTACTAATATATCCTGGTCATGTAACATGAATAGGTGCATACTGTAATCTGACAGCCTGCATACATGTTATATACTAATATATCCTGGTCATGTAACATGAATAGGTGCATACTGTAATCTGACAGCCTGCATACATATTATAGACTAATATATCCTGGTCATGTAACATGAATAGGTGCATACTGTAATCTGACAGCCTGCATACAGACTATAGACTAATATATCCTGGTCATGTAACATGAATAGGTGCATACTGTAATCTGACAGCCTGCATACATATTATAGACTAATATATCCTGGTCATGTAACATGAATAGGTGCATACTGTAATCTGACAGCCTGCATACATATTATAGACTAATATATCCTGGTCATGTAACATGAATAGGTGCATACTGTAATCTGACAGCCTGCATACATATTATAGACTAATATATCCTGGTCATGTAACATGAATAGGTGCATACTGTAATCTGACAGCCTGCATACAGACTATAGACTAATATATCCTGGTCATGTAACATGAATAGGTGCATACTGTAATCTGACAGCCTGCATACATGTTATATACTAATATATCCTGGTCATGTAACATGAATAGGTGCATACTGTAATCTGACAGCCTGCATACATATTATAGACTAATATATCCTGGTCATGTAACATGAATAGGTGCATACTGTAATCTGACAGCCTGCATACATGTTATATACTAATATATCCTGGTCATGTAACATGAATAGGTGCATACTGTAATCTGACAGCCTGCATACAGACTATAGACTAATATATCCTGGTCATGTAACATGAATAGGTGCATACTGTAATCTGACAGCCTGCATACATGTTATATACTAATATATCCTGGTCATGTAACATGAATAGGTGCATACTGTAATCTGACAGCCTGCATACATGTTATATACTAATATATCCTGGTCATGTAACATGAATAGGTGCATACTGTAATCTGACAGCCTGCATACAGACTATAGACTAATATATCCTGGTCATGTAACATGAATAGGTGCATACTGTAATCTGACAGCCTGCATACATGTTATATACTAATATATCCTGGTCATGTAACATGAATAGGTGCATACTGTAATCTGACAGCCTGCATACAGACTATAGACTAATATATCCTGGTCATGTAACATGAATAGGTGCATACTGTAATCTGACAGCCTGCATACATGTTATATACTAATATATCCTGGTCATGTAACATGAATAGGTGCATACTGTAATCTGACAGCCTGCATACAGACTATAGACTAATATATCCTGGTCATGTAACATGAATAGGTGCATACTGTAATCTGACAGCCTGCATACATGTTATATACTAATATATCCTGGTCATGTAACATGAATAGGTGCATACTGTAATCTGACAGCCTGCATACATATTATATACTAATATATCCTGGTCATGTAACATGAATAGGTGCATACTGTAATCTGACAGCCTGCATACATGTTATATACTAATATATCCTGGTCATGTAACATGAATAGGTGCATACTGTAATCTGACAGCCTGCATACATGTTATATACTAATATATCCTGGTCATGTAACATGAATAGGTGCATACTGTAATCTGACAGCCTGCATACATGTTATATACTAATATATCCTGGTCATGTAACATGAATAGGTGCATACTGTAATCTGACAGCCTGCATACATGTTATATACTAATATATCCTGGTCATGTAACATGAATAGGTGCATACTGTATATCTAGTAGCTGGAGCATTAGAGTTTGTGGGTTCAATTACAGACTCAAAACAACCTGAAACAAAGAACTTTCTTCTGACACTCGTCCAACTATTTTTTCAGAGAAATGAAAGCTATGCTATGCGTGAAATTGCCAAGAAACTGAAAATCTCTTACACCGCTGTGTACTACTCCTTCACAAAACAGCATAAACTGGCTCTAACCAGAATAGATAGAGAAGTGGGAGGCCCCAGTGCACAAGTTAGCAATAGGACAAATGCATTAAAGTGTCTAGTTTGAGAAAACAACTGGCAATAAATTGTACCCACAAAACACCTTGTTGGTTTGAACATAATCATGAGAAAATGTCTGCCTTAACATTCAGAGCAACTGGATTTACAGAGAAAGAGTAAATGTCGCCATCTGGCGGTGATAAACCATGTTAACCCTACCTGTTAAAACTACAGTTACAGTAGTGTAATGGAAGTAGTGTAATGGATGGTAGGTCTGATAGGGAGGACATACTGGGTGAAATTATGGGGATATTGCTGAGGTTGGAGAGACAGGGGGTAGTGGTGAGGTTTTGTTGGGTGCCCGCTCATGCTGGAGTGGAGGGTAACGAGGTGGCTGGCCTGGTGGCAAAGAGTGCTGTAAGGAGGACTGAGGTGGATGTCAGGGTGGCGTTGGGGCGCAGGGAGGTTAAGGCGTTGATTCGTGAAGCAGGGATTGCAGTGTGGGAGAGACAGTGGGGAGAAGGTGGTAAAGGCAGGCACTTCCGGGGTATACATAGGTCAGTGAGGGGGGTTGTGGGCATGATAGGATGTAGAAGGGAAGAGGTGGTGTGGAGTAGGTTAAGGTATGGGCACACAGGGTTGAATGGCACATTGAGAGTTGTGGCAAAACATGACACAGGTTTGTGTGATAGGTGTGAGGTGGAGGAAACGGTTGAGCATGTGCTGTTTTTCTGTGGGAGGTATGATATGGATAGGGAGGTTATGTATGGTAGTGTTAGGGAGACTAATAGAGGTTATGTATGGTAGTGTTAGGGAGACTAATAGGGGTTATGTATGGTAGTGTTAGGCAGACTAATAGGGTTATGTATGGTAGTGTTAGGGAGACTAATAGGGGTTATGTATGGTAGTGTTAGGGAGACTAATAGGGGTTATGTATGGTAGTGTTAGGGAGACTAATAGGGGTTATGTATGGTAGTGTTAGGGAGACTAATAGGGGTTATGTATGGTAGTGTTAGGGAGACTAATAGGGGTTATGTATGGTAGTGTTAGGGAGACTAATAGGGGTTATGTATGGTAGTGTTAGGGAGACTAATAGGGGTTATGTATGGTAGTGTTAGGCAGACTAATAGGGGTTATGTATGGTAGTGTTAGGGAGACTAATAGGGTTATGTTTGGTAGTGTTAGGGAGACTAATAGGGTTATGTATGGTAGTGTTAGGGAGACTAAGAGGGGTTATGTATGGTAGTGTTAGGGAGACTAATAGGGGTTATGTATGGTAGTGTTAGGAGACTAATAGGGTTATGTATGGTAGTGTTAGGGAGACTAATAGGGGTTATGTATGGTAGTGTTAGGAGACTAATAGGGTTATGTATGGTGGTGTTAGGGAGACTAATAGGGGTTATGTATGGTAGTGTTAGGCAGACTAATAGGGTTATGTATGGTAGTGTTAGGGAGACTAATAGGGGTTATGTATGGTAGTGTTAGGGAGACTAATAGGGTTATGTATGGTAGTGTTAGGCAGACTAATAGGGGTTATGTATGGTAGTGTTAGGGAGACTAATAGGGGTTATGTATGGTAGTGTTAGGGAGACTAATAGGGGTTATGTTTGGTAGTGTTAGGGAGACTAATAGGGGTTATGTATGGTAGTGTTAGGCAGACTAATAGGGGTTATGTATGGTATTGTTAGGGAGACTAATAGGGGTTATGTTTGGTAGTGTTAGGGAGACTAATAGGGGTTATGTATGGTAGTGTTAGGGAGACTAAGAGGGGTTATGTATGGTAGTGTTAGGGAGACTAATAGGGGTTATGTATGGTAGTGTTAGGGAGACTAATAGGGGTTATGTATGGTAGTGTTAGGGAGACTAATAGGGGTTATGTATGGTAGTGTTAGGGAGACTAATAGGGGTTATGTATGGTAGTGTTAGGCAGACTAATAGGGGTTATGTATGGTAGTGTTAGGCAGACTAATAGGGTTATGTATGGTAGTGTTAGGGAGACTAATAGGGGTTATGTTTGGTAGTGTTAGGGAGACTAATAGGGGTTATGTATGGTAGTGTTAGGGAGACTAAGAGGGGTTATGTATGGTAGTGTTAGGGAGACTAATAGGGGTTATGTATGGTAGTGTTAGGCAGACTAATAGGGGTTATGTATGGTAGTGTTAGGGAGACTAAGAGGGGTTATGTATGGTAGTGTTAGGGAGACTAAGAGGGGTTATGTATGGTAGTGTTAGGGAGACTAAGAGGGGTTATGTATGGTAGTGTTAGGGAGACTAATAGGGGTTATGTATGGTAGTGTTAGGGAGACTAAGAGGGGTTATGTTTGGTAGTGTTAGGGAGACTAATAGGGGTTATGTATGGTAGTGTTAGGGAGACTAATAGGGGTTATGTATGGTAGTGTTAGGGAGACTAAGAGGGGTTATGTATGGTAGTGTTAGGGAGACTAATAGGGGTTATGTATGGTAGTGTTAGGGAGACTAAGAGGGGTTATGTATGGTAGTGTTAGGGAGACTAATAGGGGTTATGTATGGTAGTGTTAGGGAGACTAATAGGGTTATGTATGGTATTGTTAGGGAGACTAATAGGGGTTATGTATGGTAGTGTTAGGCAGACTAAGAGGGGTTATGTATGGTAGTGTTAGGCAGACTAATAGGGTTATGTATGGTAGTGTTAGGGAGACTAAGAGGGTTATGTATGGTAGTGTTAGGAGACTAATAGGGGTCATGTATGGTAGTGTTAGGCAGACTAAGAGGGGTTATGTATGGTAGTGTTAGGGAGACTAATAGGGTCATGTATGGTAGTGTTAGGGAGACTAATAGGGGTTATGTATGGTAGTGTTAGGGAGACTAATAAGGGTTATGTATGGTAGTGTTAGGGAGACTAATAGGGGTTATGTATGGTAGTGTTAGGGAGACTAATAGGGGTTATGTATGGTAGTGTTAGGCAGACTAAGAGGGGTTATGTATGGTAGTGTTAGGGAGACTAAGAGGGGTTATGTATGGTAGTGTTAGGGAGACTAAGATGGGTTATGTATGGTAGTGTTAGGGAGACTAAGAGAGGTTATGTATGGTAGTGTTAGGGAGACTAATAGGGGTTATGTATGGTAGTGTTAGGGAGACTAAGAGAGGTTATGTATGGTAGTGTTAGGCAGACTAATAGGGGTTATGTATGGTAGTGTTAGGGAGACTAATAGAGGTTATGTATGGTAGTGTTAGGGAGACTAATAGGGGTTATGTATGGTAGTGTTAGGGAGACTAAGAGAGGTTATGTATGGTAGTGTTAGGCAGACTAATAGGGGTTATGTATGGTAGTGTTAGGGAGACTAATAGGGGTTATGTATGGTAGTGTTAGGGAGACTAATAGAGGTTATGTATGGTAGTGTTAGGGAGACTAATAGGGGTTATGTATGGTAGTGTTAGGCAGACTAATAGGGGTTATGTATGGTAGTGTTAGGGAGACTAATAGGGGTAAGGTATGGTAGTGTTAGGCAGACTAATAGGGGTTATGTATGGTAGTGTTAGGCAGACTAATAGGGGTTATGTATGGTAGTGTTAGGCAGACTAAGAGAGGTTATGTATGGTAGTGTTAGGGAGACTAAGAGAGGTTATGTATGGTAGTGTTAGGGAGACTAAGAGGGGTTATGTATGGTAGTGTTAGGGAGACTAAGAGAGGTTATGTATGGTAGTGTTAGGGAGACTAAGAGAGGTTATGTATGGTAGTGTTAGGGAGACTAAGAGGGGTTATGTATGGTAGTGTTTGGGAGACTAAGAGGGGTTGGGACTTAGGTGGGGTGCTTGGGGGTGGAAAAGGGAAGGAGGCAGTAATGAAGGCATTATTTCTTTTTCTCAGGAACACGGGGCTCTACAGGAGAATATAGCAGGAAGGCTGTGACCGGCCTCACACTCCAGTGCGGTAGGTGGCGGTATATGCACCTTAAGTTGGTTGCGATCTGCCATTAAATGAAAAGAAGAAGAAGAAGAAGAAGAAGAAACTACAGTTACCATCGGTCCCCTCAGTAAGTCATGTGGATGGAAATGGAACCGGAACCGGGGTGTTAAACACGAAGTTCGGGTTAAAGATGGACGAAGAGGACTATAACCAGGACCTACTGGGATCACCAAAGGACCCGGACAGGAAACTATGTGGTTATTTGAACAAACTCGTTAATAAAGGACCGATGCGAGGGTTTAAACCCCGCTGGTTTGTTTACGACCAGAGGACATGTTATCTGTATTACTACAAGACTCCTCAGGACCTCCTGCCCCTGGGACACATCGAGATAGGAGGTGCCTCCTTTACTTATGATGTGGAGGGAGAACAGGGACAGTTTGGGATCCACACGGCAGGGAAGGAGTTTATACTCAAGGTAAAGTATATAATATAGAAAGGAGTTTAAATACCCAAGGTAAAGTATATAATATGTAAAGGAGTTTAAATACCCAAGGTAAAGTATATAATATAGAAAGGAGTTTAAATACCCAAGGTAAAGTATATAATATGTAAAGGAGTTTATACTCAAGGTAAAGTATATAATATAGAAAGGAGTTTAAATACCCAAGGTAAAGTATATAATATGTAAAGGAGTTTATACTCAAGGTAAAGTATATAATATAGAAAGGAGTTTAAATACCCAAGTTAAAGTATATAATATGTAAAGGAGTTTATACTCAAGGTAAAGTATATAATATAGAAAGGAGTTTAAATACTCAAGGTAAAGTATATAATATAGAAAGGAGTTTAAATACCCAAGGTAAAGTATATAATATAGAAAGGAGTTTAAATACCCAAGGTAAAGTATATAATATGTAAAGGAGTTTATACTCAAGGTAAAGTATATAATATAGAAAGGAGTTTAAATACCCAAGGTAAAGTATATAATATAGAAAGGAGTTTAAATACCCAAGGTAAAGTATATAATATAGAAAGGAGTTTAAATACCCAAGGTAAAGTATATAATATGTAAAGGAGTTTATACTCAAGGTAAAGTATATAATATAGAAAGGAGTTTAAATACCCAAGGTAAAGTATATAATATAGAAAGGAGTTTAAATACCCAAGGTAAAGTATATAATATAGAAAGGAGTTTAAATACCCAAGGTAAAGTATATAATATAGAAAGGAGTTTAAATACCCAAGGTAAAGTATATAATATGTAAAGGAGTTTATACTCAAGGTAAAGTATATAATATAGAAAGGAGTTTAAATACCCAAGTTAAAGTATATAATATGTAAAGGAGTTTATACTCAAGGTAAAGTATATAATATAGAAAGGAGTTTAAATACCCAAGGTAAAGTATATAATATGTAAAGGAGTTTATACTCAAGGTAAAGTATATAATATAGAAAGGAGTTTATACTCAAGGTAAAGTATATAATATAGAAAGGAGTTTAAATACCCAAGGTAAAGTATATAATATAGAAAGGAGTTTAAATACCCAAGGTAAAGTATATAATATGTAAAGGAGTTTATACTCAAGGTAAAGTATATAATATAGAAAGGAGTTTATACTCAAGGTAAAGTATATAATATAGAAAGGAGTTTAAATACCCAAGTTAAAGTATATAATATAGAAAGGAGTTTAAATACCCAAGTTAAAGTATATAATATAGAAAGGAGTTTAAATACCCAAGTTAAAGTATATAATATAGAAAGGAGTTTATACTCAAGGTAAAGTATATAATATAGAAAGGAGTTTAAATACCCAAGTTAAAGTATATAATATGTAAAGGAGTTTATACTCAAGGTAAAGTATATAATATAGAAAGGAGTTTATATTGAAGGTAAAGTATGGACTGGTATGTTTGGGTGACCGGTATGTTTGGGTGACTGGTATGTTTGGGTGACTGGTATGTTTGGGTGACTGGTATGTTTGGGTGACTGGTATGTTTGGGTGACTGGTATGTTTGGGTGACCGGTATGTTTGGGTGACTGGTATGTTTGGGTGACTGGTATGTTTGGGTGACTGGTATGTTTGGGTGACTGGTATGTTTGGGTGACCGGTATGTTTGGGTGACTGGTATGTTTGGGTGTATGTTTGGGTGACTGGTATGTTTGGGTGACTGGTATGTTTGGGTGACTGGTGTGTTTGGGTGACTGGTATGTTTGGGTGACTGGTATGTTTGGGTGACTGGTATGTTTGGGTGACTGGTATGTTTGGGTGACTGGTATGTTTGGGTGACTGGTATGTTTGGGTGACTGGTATGTTTGGGTGACTGGTGTGTTTGGGTGACTGGTATGTTTGGGTGACTGGTATGTTTGGGTGACTGGTATGTTTGGGTGACTGGTATGTTTGGGTGACTGGTGTGTTTGGGTGACTGGTATGTTTGGGTGACTGGTATGTTTGGGTGACTGGTATGTTTGGGTGACTGGTATGTTTGGGTGACCGGTATGTTTGGGTGACCGGTATGTTTGGGTGACTGGTATGTTTGGGTTACTGGTATGTTTGGGTGACTGGTATGTTTGGGTGACTGGTATGTTTGGGTGACTGGTATGTTTGGGTGACTGGTATGTTTGGGTGACTGGTATGTTTGGGTGACTGTTATTCCAGTTCATCCAATGTGTCGCTTATGGCAGAACAGATGTATCCTGCTGAATCACGTGGTCACGGGAAAGCACCTCGTCTCATGAATCAGACGAACCGATAAACTGAGTCGCTCATAATAAGAGCATCAAGCCAATGACTAACGGTAAAAAATGTAATATGATCACGGCACGTTTCAGTTATGAAGTAATCAGGATAACAGACTAGCAGACAGAGAATATGAACTCACTATCAACTTCTCTGAGACCATGGGTAACCCTGACCCAGTCCCCTGGTCATAGACACAACAACACTATGAATCTATCACCTCCTGTAGCTAAAGTTTGTATGGTTAATGTGTCACATTGTGAAGGACCAGGATAGCTACAGCAGTAGACAGGCAGACTGAGAACTGAAACTAGTGTGTTTATTCTTAACATCAGCCTGTTTTACTGGACTATGTTTCTGTTGTATTACTCTGTAACTGGACTGTGTTTCTGTGGTATTACTCTATCTGGACTGTGTTTCTGTTGTATTACTCTGTAACAGGACTGTGTTTCTGTTGTATTACTCTGTATCTGGACTGTGTTTCTGTTGTATTACTCTGTAACTGGACTGTGTTTCTGTGGTATTACTCTGTATCTGGACTGTGTTTCTGTGGTATTACTCTGTATCTGGACTGTGTTTCTGTTGTATTACGGGGTGTGACCTTGTTTATCCATATTTTGTGTTTACCCGTGTGTGTGTGTGTGTGTGTGTGTGTGTGTGTGTGTGTGTGTGTGTGTGTGTGTGTGTGTGTGTGTGTGTGTGTGTTTTACGTAAACCCCCTGTGTGTGTGTGTGTGTGTGTGTGTGTGTGTGTGTGTGTGTGTGTGTGTGTGTGTGTGTGTGTGTGTGTGTGTGTGTGTGTGTGTGTGTGTGTGTGTGTGTGTGTGTGTGTGTGTGTGTGTGTGTGTGTGTGTGTGTGTGTGTGTGTGTGTGTGTACCCGTGTGTGTACCCGTGTGTGTACCCGTGTGTGTGTGTGTACCCGTGTGTGTACCCGTGTGTGTACCCGTGTGTGTGCGCGTGTGTGTGTGTGTACCCGTGTGTGTGTGTGTGTGTGTGTGTACCCGTGTGTGTGTGTGTGTACCCGTGTGTGTGTGTGTGTGTGTGTGTGTGTGTGTGTGTGTGTGTGTACCCGTGTGTGTGTGTGTACCCGTGTGTGTGTGTGTACCCGTGTGTGTGTGTGTGTGTCAGGCATCTAATCGACAGGATATGCACCACTGGCTCCAGCAGTTACAGCAGAGGCGTTGGGACTTCACTAACAGCAGAGGATCAGGACATAGAACCAGCTGGTCGTCTCCTACATTCCTCCCCTCAAACACTGGCCTGGTGGCCAAGGATATGGGTACACACACACACACACACACACACACACACACATGGGTACACACACACACACACACACACACACACATGGGTACACACACACACACACACACATGGGTACACACACACACACACACACACACACACACACATGGTACACACACACACACACACACACACATGGGTACACACACACACACACACACACATGGGTACACACACACACACACATGGGTACACACACACACACACATGGGTACACACACACACACACACACATGGGTACACACACACACATGGGTACACACACACACACACACACATGGGTACACACACACACACACACATGGGTACACACACACACACACATGGGTACACACACACACACACACACATGGGTACACACACACACACACACACATGGGTACACACACTCACTCACACACACACACACACACACACACCACACACACGCACACATGGGTACACACACACACACACACACATGGGTACACACACACACACACACACACACATGGGTACACACACACACACACACGGGTACACACACACACACACACACACACACATGGGTACACACACACACACACACACATGGGTACACACACACACACACATGGGTACACACACACACACACACACACACATGGGTACACACACTCACTCACACACACACATGGGTACACACACTCACTCACACACACACACACACACACACACACACACACACACACACACACACATGGGTACACACACTCACTCACACACACACACACACGCACACACACACACCACACACACGCACACATGGGTACACACACACACACACACACACATGGGTACACACACACACACACACACATGGGTACACACACACACACACACACACAGACATGGACAGGTATTTTGTTTGTTATAATATACTTATGAGGCATTCTGACTAAGACTGTTAGCAAAATGTATATTGTTCTGAAAAGATTTATTAAATATAATTATTCTTTGCCTTTTTACTGAAAACAATCTCATTTTCAGCAAATATCTTTTAGTAACTAGGATCTACTGCTTCGGTCATGGACAAAACAACTGAGATATCTTTCAAAAGACATCCAACGCAATCTGTCACAAATATCAGTTAAATACAGATGTTAAATAAAGATGTTAAATACAGTTGTATTTTACTGTAATAGTTTATCACATGACAAACACATGATCACATGACCTCTGCATTGGGCTTTCTAGACACTACCATGGTATAATTTTTCCCACAATGCTTTGTTGTTGTCCAATAACATCGTGAAGTCCAGCTCCACACTCTACTGGGCTTTGAGAAACATCTGGAATCAGTTTACACCCAACTGCCTGCTAGACTTTAATACACAACTAAGACATTCCTGAAGTTGTGCAAATCTCACAAATAGAACCTTTGGAACCGCTAGATACTTTCTGTGACGGGGAACCTCAACTCACTTAAAAAGTGTAGAATTACCACCACAAATATGATTGTTAGTAATGTATTTACTGATGAGCCAAAACATTATGACCACTCATATAAATACACTGATGAGCCAATACATTATGACCACTCATAAATACACTTATGAGCCAAAACATTATGACCACTAATATAAATACACTGATGAGACAAAACATTATGACCACTCATAAATACACTGATGAACCAAAACATTATGACCACTCATATAAATACACTGATGAGCCAAAACATTATGACCACTCATATAAATACACTGATGAGCCAAAACATTATGACCACTCATATAAATACACTGATGAGCCAAAACATTATGACCACTCATATAAATACACTGATGAACCAAAACATTATGACCTCTCATATAAATACACTAATGAGCCAATACATTATGACCACTCACATAAATACACTGATTAGCCAATACATTATGACTACTCATATAAATACACTGATGAACCAAAACATTATGACCACTCATATAAATACACTGATGAACCAAAACATTATGACCACTCATATAAATACACTGATGAGCCAAAACATTATGACCACTCATATAAATACACTGATGAACCAAAACATTATGACCACTCATATAAATACACTGATGAACCAATACATTATGACCACTCATATATACACTAATGAGCCAATACATTATGACCACTCACATATACACTGATGAGCCAATACATTATGACCACTGATATAAATACACTGATGAACCAAAACATTATGACCACTCATATCTATACACTGATGAGCCAAAACATTATGACCACTCATATCTATACACTGATGACTCTCTACTCTGTTTCAGATACCCTGGTGTTTGACAATCCAAGTCTCAATGACAGCATGGAGAGAGTCCGCAACGACTTCGCTATGGAAACGGACACCAATGGACTGGTGGGTGTTCAATCCACGCAAAGCTCCTCCCACCACCCTGCTAATGCCCGGAACTTCACCCTGAAGCTGGGTCACTGGAGCACAGAGATCAAGTAAGCAGCCAGTTGATTAGACACGTTATATTATTATTTGTTATTGATTACTGGGTCACTGGAGCACAGAGATCAAGTAAGCAGCCAGTGGATTAGACACGTTATATTATTATTTGTTATTGATTACTGGGTCACTGGAGCACAGAGATCAAGTAAGCAGCCAGTTGATTAGACACGTTATATTATTATTTGTAATTGATTACTGGGTCACTGGAGCACAGAGATCAAGTAAGCAGCCAGTGGATTAGACACGTTATATTATTATTTGTTATTGATTACTGGGTCACTGGAGCACAGAGATCAAGTAAGCAGCCAGTGGATTAGACACGTTATATTATTATTTGTTATTGATTACTGGGTCACTGGAGCACAGAGATCAAGTAAGCAGCCAGTGGATTAGACACGTTATATTATTATTTGTTATTGATTACTGGGTCACTGGAGCACAGAGATCAAGTAAGCAGCCAGTGGATTAGACACGTTATATTATTATTTGTTATTGATTACTGGGTCACTGGAGCACAGAGATCAAGTAAGCAGCCAGTGGATTAGACACGTTATATTATTATTTGTTATTGATTACTGGGTCACTGGAGCACAGAGATCAAGTAAGCAGCCAGTTGATTAGACACGTTATATTATTATTTGTTATTGATTACTGGGTCACTGGAGCACAGAGATCAAGTAAGCAGCCAGTTGATTAGACACGTTATATTATTATTTGTTATTGATTACTGGGTCACTGGAGCACAGAGATCAAGTAAGCAGCCAGTGGATTAGACACGTTATATTATTATTTGTTATTGATTACTGGGTCACTGGAGCACAGAGATCAAGTAAGCAGCCAGTGGATTAGACACGTTATATTATTATTTGTTATTGATTACTGGGTCACTGGAGCACAGAGATCAAGTAAGCAGCCAGTTGATTAGACACGTTATATTATTATTTGTTATTGATTACTGGGTCACTGGAGCACAGAGATCAAGTAAGCAGCCAGTGGATTAGACACGTTATATTATTATTTGTTATTGATTACTGGGTCACTGGAGCACAGAGATCAAGTAAGCAGCCAGTTGATTAGACACGTTATATTATTATTTGTTATTGATTACTGGGTCACTGGAGCACAGAGATCAAGTAAGCAGCCAGTTGATTAGACACGTTATATTATTATTTGTAATTGATTACTGGGTCACTGGAGCACAGAGATCAAGTAAGCAGCCAGTTGATTAGACACGTTATATTATTATTTGTTATTGATTACTGGGTCACTGGAGCACAGAGATCAAGTAAGCAGCCAGTTGATTAGACACGTTATATTATTATTTGTTATTGATTACTGGGTCACTGGAGCACAGAGATCAAGTAAGCAGCCAGTGGATTAGACACGTTATATTATTATTTGTAATTGATTACTGGGTCACTGGAGCACAGAGATCAAGTAAGCAGCCAGTTGATTAGACACGTTATATTATTATTTGTTATTGATTACTGGGTCACTGGAGCACAGAGATCAAGTAAGCAGCCAGTGGATTAGACACGTTATATTATTATTTGTTATTGATTACTGGGTCACTGGAGCACAGAGATCAAGTAAGCAGCCAGTGGATTAGACACGTTATATTATTATTTGTAATTGATTACTGGGTCACTGGAGCACAGAGATCAAGTAAGCAGCCAGTTGATTAGACACGTTATATTATTATTTGTTATTGATTACTGGGTCACTGGAGCACAGAGATCAAGTAAGCAGCCAGTTGATTAGACACGTTATATTATTATTTGTTATTGATTACTGGGTCACTGGAGCACAGAGATCAAGTAAGCAGCCAGTGGATTAGACACGTTATATTATTATTTGTTATTGATTACTGGGTCACTGGAGCACAGAGATCAAGTAAGCAGCCAGTGGATTAGACACGTTATATTATTATTTGTTATTGATTACTGGGTCACTGGAGCACAGAGATCAAGTAAGCAGCCAGTTGATTAGACACGTTATATTATTATTTGTTATTGATTACTGGGTCACTGGAGCACAGAGATCAAGTAAGCAGCCAGTTGATTAGACACGTTATATTATTATTTGTTATTGATTACTGAGTCACTGGAGCACAGAGATCAAGTAAGCAGCCAGTGGATTAGACACGTTATATTATTATTTGTAATTGATTACTGGGTCACTGGAGCACAGAGATCAAGTAAGCAGCCAGTTGATTAGACACGTTATATTATTATTTGTAATTGATTACTGGGTCACTGGAGCACAGAGATCAAGTAAGCAGCCAGTGGATTAGACACGTTATATTATTATTTGTTATTGATTACTGGGTCACTGGAGCACAGAGATCAAGTAAGCAGCCAGTGGATTAGACACGTTATATTATTATTTGTTATTGATTACTGGGTCACTGGAGCACAGAGATCAAGTAAGCAGCCAGTGGATTAGACACGTTATATTATTATTTGTTATTGATTACTGGGTCACTGGAGCACAGAGATCAAGTAAGCAGCCAGTGGATTAGACACGTTATATTATTATTTGTTATTGATTACTGGGTCACTGGAGCACAGAGATCAAGTAAGCAGCCAGTTGATTAGACACGTTATATTATTATTTGTTATTGATTACTGGGTCACTGGAGCACAGAGATCAAGTAAGCAGCCAGTTGATTAGACACGTTATATTATTATTTGTTATTGATTACTGGGTCACTGGAGCACAGAGATCAAGTAAGCAGCCAGTGGATTAGACACGTTATATTATTATTTGTTATTGATTACTGGGTCACTGGAGCACAGAGATCAAGTAAGCAGCCAGTGGATTAGACACATTATATTATTATTTGTTATTGATTACTGGGTCACTGGAGCACAGAGATCAAGTAAGCAGCCAGTTGATTAGACACGTTATATTATTATTTGTTATTGATTACTGGGTCACTGGAGCACAGAGATCAAGTAAGCAGCCAGTTGATTAGACACGTTATATTATTATTTGTAATTGATTACTGGGTCACTGGAGCACAGAGATCAAGTAAGCAGCCAGTTGATTAGACACGTTATATTATTATTTGTTATTGATTACTGGGTCACTGGAGCACAGAGATCAAGTAAGCAGCCAGTTGATTAGACACGTTATATTATTATTTGTTATTGATTACTGGGTCACTGGAGCACAGAGATCAAGTAAGCAGCCAGTGGATTAGACACGTTATATTATTATTTGTTATTGATTACTGGGTCACTGGAGCACAGAGATCAAGTAAGCAGCCAGTGGATTAGACACGTTATATTATTATTTGTAATTGATTACTGGGTCACTGGAGCACAGAGATCAAGTAAGCAGCCAGTTGATTAGACACGTTATATTATTATTTGTTATTGATTACTGGGTCACTGGAGCACAGAGATCAAGTAAGCAGCCAGTTGATTAGACACGTTATATTATTATTTGTTATTGATTACTGGGTCACTGGAGCACAGAGATCAAGTAAGCAGCCAGTTGATTAGACACGTTATATTATTATTTGTTATTGATTACTGGGTCACTGGAGCACAGAGATCAAGTAAGCAGCCAGTGGATTAGACACGTTATATTATTATTTGTTATTGATTACTGGGTCACTGGAGCACAGAGATCAAGTAAGCAGCCAGTGGATTAGACACGTTATATTATTATTTGTAATTGATTACTGGGTCACTGGAGCACAGAGATCAAGTAAGCAGCCAGTTGATTAGACACGTTATATTATTATTTGTTATTGATTACTGGGTCACTGGAGCACAGAGATCAAGTAAGCAGCCAGTGGATTAGACACGTTATATTATTATTTGTTATTGATTACTGGGTCACTGGAGCACAGAGATCAAGTAAGCAGCCAGTGGATTAGACACGTTATATTATTATTTGTTATTGATTACTGGGTCACTGGAGCACAGAGATCAAGTAAGCAGCCAGTGGATTAGACACGTTATATTATTATTTGTAATTGATTACTGGGTCACTGGAGCACAGAGATCAAGTAAGCAGCCAGTTGATTAGACACGTTATATTATTATTTGTTATTGATTACTGGGTCACT
Organism: Dallia pectoralis; assembly: GCA_029465975.1. NCBI lineage: Eukaryota > Metazoa > Chordata > Actinopteri > Esociformes > Umbridae > Dallia > Dallia pectoralis. The sequence goes on from CM055740.1 coordinate 508,356, forward strand.
GGAGCACAGAGATCAAGTAAGCAGCCAGTTGATTAGACACGTTATATTATTATTTGTTATTGATTACTGGGTCACTGGAGCACAGAGATCAAGTAAGCAGCCAGTTGATTAGACACGTTATATTATTATTTGTTATTGATTACTGGGTCACTGGAGCACAGAGATCAAGTAAGCAGCCAGTTGATTAGACACGTTATATTATTATTAGACATTTCAAATATAATGAAAGATTACATTTGACGGAACATTTTTATCAAAAATCTAATTATTAATGAATTTAAGGCAGTCTGCTTTTCATTTTGGAAAATAAAAGGTCCCGTCCAGGTTTTATTACACATAGGGCCTAGTGTATGTAGGTTTTATTCCAAAGAGGGCCTAGTGTATGCAGGTTTTATTCCAGAGGGCCTAGTGTATGCAGGTTTTATTCCACAGAGGGCCTAGTGTATGCAGGTTTTATTCCACAGAGGGCCTAGTGTATGCAGGTTGTATTCCACAGAGGGCCTAGTGTATGTAGGTTTTATTCCACAGAGGGCCTAGTGTATGCAGGTTTTATTCCACAGAGGGCCTAGTGTATGCAGGTTGTATTCCACAGAGGGCCTAGTGTATGTAGGTTTTATTCCACACAGGGCCTAGTGTATGCAGGTTGTATTCCACAGAGGGCCTAGTGTATGTAGGTTTTATTCCACAGAGGGCCTAGTGTATGCAGGTTGTATTCCACAGAGGGCCTAGTGTATGCAGGTTGTATTCCACAGAGGGCCTAGTGTATGTAGGTTTTATTCCACACAGGGCCTAGTGTATGCAGGTTTTATTACACAGAGGGCCTAGTGTATGTAGGTTTTATTCCACAGAGGGCCTAGTGTATGCAGGTTGTATTCCACAGAGGGCCTAGTGTATGCAGGTTGTATTCCACAGAGGGCCTAGTGTATGCAGGTTTTATTACACAGGGCCTAGTGTATGCAGGTTGTATTCCACAGAGGGCCTAGTGTATGCAGGTTTTATTCCACAGAGGGCCTAGTGTATGCAGGTTTTATTCCACAGAGGGCCTAGTGTATGCAGGTTTTATTCCACAGAGGGCCTAGTGTATGCAGGTAACTAGTAGGACTGCTTTTCCTACCAATTTCCTCATTAGAAACTTTTAGATACATTTCTCTAAATCAAGACTAGTGAGTAAAAAGTGAAGCTTTTGTTTCTCAGATCCTGTTATCTACAGTGATGTAATGGAGTGCTCCCCAGCTGTTCTTTATTTGAAATACCAACCTTTAGTTTTGTAACCACTACATATTATCTGCCATGGGAAGTTCAAGTGAACTGACTTTATCTTTTAGATCAGGAACACGCATGATGTCATCCTCTGCAATGCAAACTCTCAGGCTAGATTAGAGCTCCCAGAATGCAAGTTAAAATTGAACCACTAGAAACTACCAGACAGGGATTTAACCAGCAGTACAGCAAACCATTTAGCCATTTAACTTAAATTAACATTATCTTTTTATTATGTATCCCCATTTAAATAACGGATTTTCGATATTTAAAAACACAGTTTATATTTTTATAACTTAGGAAACCTCTGACTTTGCACTTTCCTAAGTTCATTTTTAAACTGTTTTGTTTACTTGAGACTTGTTGTTTCCTGGACAGGAACTCCATGTCAGGTTTGCGTGTGGGTCGGGTTCTAGGGGAGAACAGGCGTAGTGTTTTCTATATGGAGAACAGCTGTGGTACTGAAGATTGGGAGATGGTGGACCCACCCTCAGCCAAGGACCATATCCAGGACCAAAAATCTCCCCCAGCCAAGGACAATATCCAGGACCACAGAACTTCTCTCAGCCAAACCAAGCCACAGAGTGACACACATAGACGTAAGAGCCTTCACACACCTGGGTCACCCTTGTCGTCATTCTTAACCTGTCCTCACCCCTCACCTGTCCTCACCCCTCACCTGTACTCATCCTTCACCTGTTCTCATCCTCTGACCTCTCACCCCAGACTCCATTGGGTCGCCGTTCACCTTTGACCTCGGGCGGAGCAACAACTCTTCTCTGCGGTCTAAGCGTCTCAATCTACGGGACATCATGGCTTCTGGGAAGTTGGTACGCAGCACAGATAGCACCTCCCAAGGATCCCTCCCACTGGAGTGTGACGGCAACCGGACCAATGATCTGCAGCTCCGCCTCCAGCGCCAGGAAGAGGAAATGTCACAACTGCGTCAGTCAAACAACACACTGACTGAGGAGCTTAAATCTCAGAAGGTAGGGGTTCAAAAAAGCAAATAGACTCCAAGAGTAGTTCTGTCTAAAGTCACCAGTCAGGATGTAGACTGGATGTAGACTAACTGTGTCTAATGACACCAGTCAGGATGTAGACTGGATGTAGACTAACTGTGTCTAATGACACCAGTCAGGATGTAGACTGGATGTAGACTAACTGTGTCTAATGACACCAGTCAGGATGTAGACTGGATGTAGACTAACTGTGTCTAATGACACCAGTCAGGATGTAGACTGGATGTAGACTAACTATGTCTAATGTAACCAGTCAGGATGTAGACTGGATGTAGACTAACTGTGTCTAATGACACCAGTCAGGATGTAGACTGGATGTAGACTAACTATGTCTAATGTAACCAGTCAGGATGTAGACTGGATGTAGACTAACTGTGTCTAATGACACCAGTCAGGATGTAGACTGTCTCACAGACTAACTGTGTCTAATGTCACCAGTCAGGATGTAGACTGGATGTAGACTAACTGTGTCTAATGACACCAGTCAGGATGTAGACTGTCTCACAGACTAACTGTGTCTAATGTCACCAGTCAGGATGTTGACAGTTGCACAGACTAACTGTGTCTAATGTAGACTGTCTCACAGATTAACTGTGTCTAATGTAGGCTGTCTCACAGACAAACTGTGTCTAATGACACCAGTCAGGATGTTGACAGTTGCACAGACTAACTGTGTCTAATGTAGACAGTCTCACAGACTAACTGTGTCTGATGTCACCAGTCAGGATGTAGACTATCTCACAGACTAACTGTGTGTGATTCCATTCTGCTTGTGTTTTCCAGGAGTTGGTCAGGCTGTTGCAACAAACCCTGAGAACAACCCAGAGAGAAATACGACCACTTTCAGTATTAAGTCCACCATCTCCAACCTCAGTGTTAAGCCCAGTACTTAGGCCTGCCCCAGGATCAACCCCAGCGAGTCCGCCAGACCCTGGCCTATGCCCTCCCCCAGACCCTGAACTAGCCCCTTCCCCAGACCTTGGCCTAGCCCCTCCCCTGGGCCCAGACCCTGGGCTAGCCCCTCCCCCAGACCCTGAACTAACCCCTCCCCCAGACCCTGGCCTAGGCCCTCCCCCAGACCCTGAACTAGCCCCTTCCCCAGACCTTGGCCTAGCCCCTCCCCCAGACCTTGGCCTAGCCCCTCACCTGGGCCCAGCCCTTGGCATAGCCCCTCCCACAGGCCCTGAACTAGCCCCTCCCCCTGGCCGAGCTCCTCCCCCTGTCCCAGCTCCAAGACGAGGATCAACTCCATGGTCAACCCTGAGTCCCCAGCAGGATTTATCCCAGATGGATGCTCTCCTTATGGAGAGAGACAGCCAGGTCCAGGCCCTGTGTGGACACATGGAACGTGTTGCCCTGGAGAAGGAGAGTCTGCAACGAGAGCTGAAGGGTCTGAAGGTTAAGGTAAGTGATGAACCTCCCATAGAGATGAAGCAAGAACATATGTTACAGTGAAGTTTACCTCCCATAGAGATGAAAGAAGAACATATGTTACAGTGAAGTTTACCTCCCATATAGGTGAACTACAACTGGTTATCTCTTGTAGTTTGTAGAGGGTGAATACCATGATATAACTGGTAGCTGGTGTAGTTTGTAGAGGGTGATGTGGTAAAGCTCTGCAGGTAAATATGTGTGAGAGTAATAAACATTTTTCAGTGGCAGGAGAATTAAACAGTGAAACACAGTGTGCTGCTTAATGCTCCAGAACTGTTGTTTCTGTCATCTTCTAGGTTGGTGAGATCAATGAACAGTTGATATGTTTCTGTCATCTTCTAGGTTGGTGAGATCAATGAACAGTTGGGGATGTTGATGGAAACCATCCAAGCTAAGGATGAGGTCATCATTAAACTGTCCCAGACACCCCCCCAGGGAGCTGACGGGAACGCCCCCCAGCTCCAGGACTGCAGTCTAGCACCAAACCCCACCAGCCAGCAGGAGATGGACAAACTCAAGGTACAGAGAAACCCTGGTAGGGTGGAGGGAGAGAGAGACACTGGGCTGGTTATAGGTTAGGTTTAGGGAACTGGGAACATAGATTTCTTTGTCAGGTTTTTAGTCACAACAAACCTCACTACAGTTAAAACAGGAGCAGTGAGTTAAAACAGGAGTAGTGAGTTAAAACAGGAGTAGTGAGTTAAAACAGGAGCAGTGAGTTAAAACAGGAGTAGTGAGTTAAAACAGGAGCAGTGAGTTAAAACAGGAGCAGTGAGTTAAAACAGGAGCAGTGAGTTAAAACAGGAGTAGTGAGTTAAAACAGGAGTAGTGAGTTAAAACAGGAGCAGTGAGTTAAAACAGGAGCAGTGAGTTAAAACAGGAGCAGTGAGTTAAAACAGGAGCAGTGAGTTAAAACAGGAGTAGTGAGTTAAAACAGGAGTAGTGAGTTAAAACAGGAGTAGTGAGTTAAAACAGGAGTAGTGAGTTAAAACAGGAGTAGTGAGTGAGTTTTTTTATTTATTAGTAGAAATATCGAGAACAAGGGAATGAACTGGGTCTTTAAACACTGATCAGTTAATGAGCTGCTACTGGAGACCCCTTTGAAACCATAATGTTTTCTGATTATGATGCTGTTTCAGGACATTCTACAGGGCTATAAATCCCAAAACAAGTTTCTAAACAAGGAGATTTTGGAGCTCACTTTTTTACGGAGGAACGCTGAGACCCGAGAGAAAACTCTGGAAGCTAAGGTAATAATTGCTACTACTACCGCTAGCTACTGCCACCGCTACCTACTGCCACCGCTAGCTACTGCCACCGCTAGCTACTGCCACCGCTACCTACTGCCACCGCTACCTACTGCCACCGCTAGCCACTGCCACCGCTACCTACTGCCACCGCTACCTACTGCCACCGCTACCTACTGCCACCGCTACCTACTGCCACCGCTACCTACTGCCACCGCTACCTACTGCCACCGCTACCTACTGCCACCGCTACCTACTGCCACCGCTACCTACTGCCACCGCTACCTACTGCCACCGCTACCCACTGCCACCGCTACCCACTGCCACCGCTAGCTACTGCCACCGCTACCCACTGCCACCGCTACCTACTGCCACCGCTACCTACTGCCACCGCTAGCTACTGCCACCGCTAGCTACTGCCACCGCTAGCTACTGCCACCGCTAGCTACTGCCACCGCTACCTACTGCCACCGCTAGCTACTGCCACCGCTAGCTACTGCCACCGCTAGCTACTGCCACCGCTAGCTACTGCCACCGCTACCTACTGCCACCGCTACCTACTGCCACCGCTACCTACTGCCACCGCTAGCCACTGCCACCGCTACCTACTGCCACCGCTAGCCACTGCCACCGCTACCTACTGCCACCGCTACCTACTGCCACCGCTACCTACTGCCACCGCTAGCCACTTCCACCGCTACCTACTGCCACCGCTAGCCACTGCCACCGCTACCTACTGCCACCGCTAGCCACTGCCACCGCTACCTACTGCCACCGCTAGCCACTGCCACCGCTACCTACTGCCACCGCTACCTACTGCCACCGCTACCTACTGCCACCGCTAGCCACTTCCACCGCTACCTACTGCCACCGCTAGCCACTGCCACCGCTACCTACTGCCACCGCTAGCCACTGCCACCGCTACCTACTGCCACCGCTACCTACTGCCACCGCTACCTACTGCCACCGCTAGCCACTTCCACCGCTACCTACTGCCACCGCTAGCCACTGCCACCGCTACCTACTGCCACCGCTACCTACTGCCACCGCTAGCCACTTCCACCGCTACCTACTGCCACCGCTAGCCACTGCCACCGCTACCTACTGCCACCGCTACCTACTGCCACCGCTACCTACTGCCAGACTACCAGATTAGCGTTGTGATTACATCATCTGTCCATCTAGATCTAATCCTAAGAATGTGAGGTAAATAAAAGTTGTTAAGCCCTATTGACTCCCTGGTTGTTGGGTTCCGTCCCTCTGTCTTCCTATCCATCTCACCATCCATCCATCTCACCATCCATCCATCTCACCATCCATCCATCTCACCATCCATCCATCTCACCATCCATCCATCTCACCATCCATCCATCTCACCATCCATCCATCTCACCATCCATCCATCTCACCATCCATCAATCGCATCCCTTAACGTCTGTCTGTGTCCGTCCTCCAGTTCTCCTTTAGAGGAAGCAAGTCACTTCCTGTCTGTCTCTGTTTTTCAGTACTAAGAATGTGATAATGTCTCTCTGTATTTTTCCTCTAGTACTCGGCGTTGGAGGCAAAGCTGTGTCAGGTTGAGAGCAAGTATCTGGTACTGCTCCAGGAGCTGAAGAACCCAGTGTGTTCTTCTTCAGACCAAAGTCCAGCCAGGGAAGTCATCTCGAGGCTGTTAGAGGATGCACTGCAAGTGGAAAACTCCGACCCTGCGGAACAAACCATCTTTAAACCACATCCTGTCAGGTAAACCACATCCTGTCAGGTAAACCAACATCCTGTCAGGTAAACCACATCCTGTCAGGTAAACCAACATCCTGTCAGGTAAACCACATCCTGTCAGGTAAACCACATCCTGTCAGGTAAACCACATCCTGTCAGGTAAACCAACATCCTGTCAGGTAAACCATATCCTGTCAGGTAAACCACATCCTGTCACGTAAACCACATCCTGTCAGGTAAACCAACATCCTGTCAGGTAAACCAACATCCTGTCAGGTAAACCACATCCTGTCAGGTAAACCAACATCCTGTCAGGTAAACCACATCCTGTCAGGTAAACCACATCCTGTCAGGTAAACCACATCCTGTCAGGTAAACCACATCCTGTCAGGTAAACCACATCCTGTCAGGTAAACCAACATCCTGTCAGGTAAACCACATCCTGTCAGGTAAACCAACATCCTGTCAGGTAAACCAACATCCTGTCAGGTAAACCACATCCTGTCAGGTAAACCAACATCCTGTCAGGTAAACCACATCCTGTCAGGTAAACCACATCCTGTCAGGTAAACCAACATCCTGTCAGGTAAACCACATCCTGTCAGGTAAACCACATCCTGTCAGGTAAACCAACATCCTGTCAGGTAAACCACATCCTGTCAGGTAAACCAACATCCTGTCAGGTAAACCACATCCTGTCAGGTAAACCACATCCTGTCAGGTAAACCACATCCTGTCAGGTAAACCACATCCTGTCAGGTAAACCAACATCCTGTCAGGTAAACCACATCCTGCCAGGTAAACCAACATCCTGTCAGGTAAACCACATCCTGTCAGGTAAACCAACATCCTGTCAGGTAAACCACATCCTGTCAGGTAAACCACATCCTGTCAGGTAAACCACATCCTGTCAGGTAAACCAACATCCTGTCAGGTAAACCACATCCTGTCAGGTAAACCACATCCTGTCAGGTAAACCACATCCTGTCAGGTAAACCACATCCTGTCAGGTAAACCAACATCCTGTCAGGTAAACCACATCCTGTCAGGTAAACCAACATCCTGTCAGGTAAACCACATCCTGTCAGGTAAACCAACATCCTGTCAGGTAAACCACATCCTGTCAGGTAAACCACATCCTGTCAGGTAAACCACATCCTGTCAGGTAAACCAACATCCTGTCAGGTAAACCACATCCTGTCAGGTAAACCAACATCCTGTCAGGTAAACCACATCCTGTCAGGTAAACCAACATCCTGTCAGGTAAACCACATCCTGTCAGGTAAACCACATCCTGTCAGGTAAACCACATCCTGTCAGGTAAACCAACATCCTGTCAGGTAAACCACATCCTGTCAGGTAAACCACATCCTGTCAGGTAAACCACATCCTGTCAGGTAAACCACATCCTGTCAGGTAAACCACATCCTGCCAGGTAAACCACATCCTGTCAGGTAAACCAACATCCTGTCAGGTAAACCACATCCTGTCAGATAAACCACATCCTGTCAGGTAAACCACATCCTGTCAGGTAAATCACATCCTACAAGGTAAACCACAAGTGTGTCTGGACGTTTTAACTTTTAAATGGTAGATATTTGCACTGATCTGGTGTCAGTAGCAGATTGGAACGACCAGAAGCGTTTTGGTTCTCCAGGACCTGAGTTAAATAACCTGACAGTATTGTCTCTGGAGTTGTAGATATTGACATATGACAGGCCTGTCTGTGTCCTAGTGGATACAGCATGGTGCAATGTCAGAATGGAGGTTCTGTTCTATTTTGTTCTCTTACATAGAGGTTCTGTTCTATTTTGTTCTCTTACATAGAGGTTCTGTTCTATTTTGTTCTCTTACATAGAGGTTCTGTTCTATTTTGTTCTCTTACATAGAGGTTCTGTTCTATTTTGTTCTCCAACTTGCCTCTCCACAGTGAGTATGACATGTTTGGCTTTAAGACGATGCCTGAGGAGGATGATGAAGAGGAGAAACTGGTGGCCAAGGTGAGGGGTTAATCTCCCTTTATGGACCTTCCTCTGCTGTCCTCTTCATCCTCCTCTTCACCTCCTCTTGATCCCCCTCTTGAACTCTCCCCAGGTGAGGGCTCTCGACCTGCACTCTTTCTCTCTAACCGACCAGGAGGTGTCGGTGGGGGTGAAGTGGGAGAACTATCTGGCATCTACTATGAATAGGGACATGATGCGCTGCCCTGAGCTCAAAGCTCTGATGAGGAGTGGGGTTCCACACGCTCACCGATCCAAGGTCAGGAACACTACCAACCTTATACACCAGGGGTTCTACACAGTCTTCCCTTCTCACTACCTTGTCTTCCTTATCTGCTCATAAAGCCACATTTTATCACTCAAAATGTCAAGGTTTCCTCGTACCCCTTATTTTTTTACTGGATAAATAATTGGATAATTGTATCATTCCCTCCAGGTCTGGATAAATAATTGGATAATTGTATCATTCCCTCCAGGTCTGGATAAATAATTGGATAATTGTATCATTCCCTCCAGGTCTGGATAAATAATTGGATAATTGTATCAATTCCCTCCAGGTCTGGATAAATAATTGGATAATTGTATAATTTCCTTCCAGGTCTGGATAAATAATTGGATAATTGTATCATTCCCTCCAGGTCTGGATAAATAATTGGATAATTGTATCATTCCCTCCAGGTCTGGATAAATAATTGGATAATTGTATCATTTCCTTCCAGGTCTGGATAAATAATTGGATAATTCTATCATTCCCTCCAGGTCTGGATAAATAATTGGATAATTGTATCATTCCTTCCAGATCTGGATAAATAATTGGATAATTGTATCATTCCCTCCAGGTCTGGATAAATAATTGGATAATTGTATCATTCCCTCCAGGTCTGGATAAATAATTGGATAATTGTATCATTCCCTCCAGATCTGGATAAATAATTGGATAATTGTATCATTCCCTCCAGGTCTGGATAAATAATTGGATAATTGTATCATTCCCTCCAGGTCTGGATAAATAATTGGATAATTGTATCATTTCCTTCCAGATCTGGATAAATAATTGGATAATTGTATCATTTCCTTCCAGGTCTGGCGTTGGTGTGTGTCCTTCCACATTTGGAAGTTCAGAGACAAACTCGCCCCTGACTACTATGAGACCTTATTGGGTGTGGCCAGAGACAAGCCTAATCCCGCCTCCAAACAGATTGAACTGGATCTACTCAGAACATTACCTAACAACAAACACTACTCCTCCCCCAGCGCTGACGGAATACAAAAACTACGCAACGTTCTGCTAGCTTTTTCTTGGAGGAACCCAGATATAGGATACTGCCAGGGTCTAAACAGGTACAGAACTATTTCAAGGCTACACCAACATTGGTTCTACAACCCTGTTACTACGACGATTGTTGCAGTCAGGATCTCAGCAGTTGCACAATTACTATATATCTACAATATTACTAACACAATTGCTGAAATATTACTATTATGTCTACTGTTACTGCTATGGTATTGAACATTACTAGTACAGTACTGCTACTGCTTTTTCTCCCTCCCAGGTTGGCAGCCATAGCACTGCTGTATCTGGACCAGGAAGATGCCTTCTGGTGTCTCATCACTATCGTAGAGGTCTTCATGCCCAGGGACTACTACACCAAGACCCTACTGGGATCCCAGGTACAATACAGCTGCTATACTACTGCTGACACTACCACTGCTACTGCCAACGCTAACACTACTGCTAACACTACCACTGCTACTGCTACCGCTAACACTACTGCTGCTAACACTACTGCTGCTACCGCTAACACAACTGCTACCGCTAACACTACTGCTGACACTACCACTGCTACTGCCAACGCTAACACTACTGCTGATACTACCACTGCTACTGCTACCGCTAACACTACTGCTGATACTACCACTGCTACCGCTAACACTACTGCTGATACTACCACTGCTACTGCTACCGCTAACACTACTGCTGCTAACACTACTGCTGCTACCGCTAACACAACTGCTACCGCTAACACTACTGCTGACACTACCACTGCTACGGCTACCGCTAACACTACTGCTGATACTACCACTGCTACCGCTAACACTACTGCTGCTAACACTACTGCAGCTACCGCTAACACAACTGCTACCGCTAACACAACTGCTACCGCTAACACTAACTGCTACCGCTAACACAACTGCTACCGCTAACACAACTGCTACCGCTAACACAACTGCTACCGCTAACACAACTGCTACCGCTAACACAACTGCTACCGCTAACACAACTGCTACCGCTAACACAACTGCTACCGCTAACACAACTGCTACCGCTAACACAACTGCTACCGCTAACACTACTGCTACCGCTAACACTACTGCTACCGCTAACACTCACTGCTACCGCTAACACTACTGCTACCGCTAACACTACTGCTACCGCTAACACTACTGCTACCGCTAACACTACTGCTACCGCTAACACTACTGCTACCGCTAACACTACTGCTACCGCTAACACTACTTCTGCTACTGCTACCGCTAACACTACTGCTAGTGCTACCGCTAACACTACGGCTGTCACTACCGCTGCTAATGCTACCGCTAACACTACTGCTACTACCGCTAACACTACTTCTGCTACTGCTACCGCTAACACTACTTCTGCTACTGCTACCGCTAACACTACTGCTAGTGCTACCGCTAACACTACTGCTGTCACTACCGCTGCTACTGCTAACACTACTGCTACTACCGCTAACACTACTGCTAGTGCTACCGCTAACACTACTGCTACTACCGCTAACACTACTTCTGCTACCGCTAACACTACTGCTACTACCGCTAACACCACTGCAACTACCGCTAACACTACTTCTGCTACTGCTGCTAATACTACTGCTGTCACTACCACTGCTACTGCTACCGCTAACACTACTGCTGATACTACCACTGCTACTGCTACCGCTAACACTACTGCTGCTAACACTACTGCTGCTACCGCTAACACAACTGCTACCGCTAACACTACTGCTGACACTACCACTGCTACGGCTACCGCTAACACTACTGCTGATACTACCACTGCTACCGCTAACACTACTGCTGCTAACACAACTGCTACCGCTAACACAACTGCTACCGCTAACACAACTGCTACCGCTAACACAACTGCTACCGCTAACACAACTGCTACCGCTAACACAACTGCTACCGCTAACACTACTGCTACCGCTAACACTACTGCTACCGCTAACACTGCTGCGCTAACACTACTGCTACAAGTAATACTTTTGCTACCGTAACACTACTGCTACCGCTAACACTACTGCTACCAAGTAATACTACTGCTACCGCTAATACTATTGCTAGCACTGCTGCTGCAAGCTAATACTATTGCTACGCTAATACTATTGCTACCGCTAATACTACTTCTGCTACCGCTAACACTACTGCTAGTGCTACCGCTAATACTACGGCTGTCACTACCTGCTAATGCTACCGCTAACACTACTGCTACTACCGCTAACACTACTTCTGCTACTGCTACCGCTAACACTACTTCTGCTACTGCTACCGCTAACACTACTGCTAGTGCTACCGCTAACACTACTGCTGTCACTACCGCTGCTACTGCTAACACTACTGCTACTACCGCTAACACTACTGCTAGTGCTACCGCTAACACTACTGCTACTACCGCTAACACTACTTCTGCTACCGCTAACACTACTGCTACTACCGCTAACACCACTGCAACTACCGCTAACACTACTTCTGCTACTGCTACCGCTAACACTACTGCTGTCACTACCACTGCTACTGCCAACGCTAACACTACTGCTGATACTACCACTGCTACTGCTACCGCTAACACTACTGCTGATACTACCACTGCTACTGCTACCGCTAACACTACTGCTGATACTACCACTGCTACTGCTACCGCTAACACTACTGCTGCTAACACTACTGCTGCTACCGCTAACACAACTGCTACCGCTAACACTACTGCTGACACTACCACTGCTACGGCTACCGCTAACACTACTGCTGATACTACCACTGCTACCGCAATACTACTGCTGCTAACACAGCTGCTACCGCTAATACAGCTGCTGCACCAGCTGCTACAGCTACAAGCTGCTACGCTAACACAGCTGCTGCCGCTAATACAGCTGCTACCGCTAGCACAGCTGCTACCGCTAACACACTGCTACCTGCCGCTAACACAGCTGCTACCGCTAACACAGCTGCTACCGCTAACACAGCTGCTACCGCTAACACAGCTGCTACCGTAACACAGCTGCTACCGTAACACAGCTGCTACTGCTAACACACAGCTGCTACCGCTAACACAGCTGCTACCGCTAACACAACTGCTACCGCTAACACTGGCTGCTACCGCTAACACAGCTGCTACCGTAACACAGCTGCTACCGCTTAACACAGCTGCTGCAGTAACACAGCTGCTACCGCTAACAGCTGCTACCGCTAAACACAGCTGCTACAGCTAACACTACTGCTACCGCTAACACTGCTGCTACCGCTAACACTGCTGCTACCGCTAACTGCTGCTACCGCTAACACTACTGCTAGTAATACTCTGCTACCGCTAATACTACTGCTACAGTAATACTACTGCTATTGCTAACACTACTGCTACCGCTAACTATTGCTACTAAGCTAATACTACTGCTGCAGCTAATACTATTGCTATTGCGCTAATACTATTGCTACGTTTACTATGCTATTGCTACTATTGCTACTGCTAATACTATTGGCACAAGTAATACTATTGCACAAGTAATACTATTGCTACCGCGAATACTATTGCTACCGCTAATACTATTGCTACCGCTAACACTACTTCTGCTATTGCTACCGCTAACACTACTGCTAGTGCTACCGCTAACACTACGGCTGTCACTACCGCTGCTAATGCTACCGCTAACACTACTGCTACTACCGCTAACACTACTTCTGCTACTGCTACCGCTAACACTACTTTGCATTGCTACCGCTAACACTACTGCTAGTGCTACCGCTAACACTACTGCTGTCACTACGCTGCTACTGCTAACACTACTGCTACTACCGCTAACACTACTGCTAGTGCTACCGCTAACACTACTGCTACTACCGCTAACACTACTTCTGCTACCGCTAACACTACTGCTACTACCGCTAACACCACTGCAACTACCGCTAACACTACTTCTGCTACTGCTACCGCTAACACTACTGCTGTCACTACCGCTGCTACTGCTAACACTACTGCTACTACCGCTAACACTACTGCTAGTGCTACCGCTAACACTACTGCTACTACCGCTAACACTACTTCTGCTACCGCTAACACTACTGCTACTACCGCTAACACCACTGCAACTACCGCTAACACTACTTCTGCTACTGCTACCGCTAACACTACTTCTGCTCCTTCTAACACTACTGCTGCTACCGCTAACACTACTGCTACCGCTAACACTACTGCAGACACTAACGCTGCTACCGCTAACACTACTGCTGCTACCTCTAACACTACTTCTGCTACCGCTAACACTACTACTACCGCTAACACTACTGCTGACACTACTGCTGCTACCGCTAACACTTTTGCTACTACCACTAACACTACTTCTGCTACTGCTACCGCTAACCATACTGCTGCTTCTATTAATAATGCTACTGCTGCTCATATTATTGGCTGATTTGTTTCTGGTCTCCAGGTGGACCAACGTGTCTTTAAGGACCTCCTGAGTGAGAAGCTGCCCCGTCTCCATGCCCACTTTGACCTCTACAAGGTTGACTCCTCCCTCATTACCTTCAACTGGTTCTTGGTCCTGTTTGTTGATAGCGTAAATTCTGACCTCCTCTTCAAGATCTGGGACTCCTTTTTGTACGAAGGACCCAAGGTAGGAAGAAAACCTTTAACCCTACTCCTTGTGAGTATTCTGGTCCTCCACCCTACACTTTGTCACAAGTCTTGTGTCTGGTGAGTTTCATGGTTCTGTTTCTCCTCAGATCATTTTCCGCTTCGCTCTCGCTCTCTTCAAGTACAAAGAGGAGGAGTTTCTGAAGCTCCAGGAATCCATGCTGATATTCAAGTACCTCCGCTATTTCACCAGAACTGTTCTGGACTGGAGGTAAATACAGCATTCTCTGCATCTGAGTTACATTAATACATATATATACAATACTGTAAATAATACTGCTTCAAATACATCCTGTTTCATTTAGGAAGTTGATGAGCATAGCGTTTGGTGACATGAACCCATTCCCACTGCGTCAGATCCAGAACCGGCGCACTTTCCACCTGGAGAAGGTAAGGTTGGAACTGACGGAGCTGGACACCATCCGGAAGACATTCCTCCGTCAGAGAGACACCACGCCTCCCGATGCTCGTACGCTAGGTAGTGACGATGACGAAGACAACTAGATATACGAGAGTGGTGAGAAGCATAAACCCCAACATCAGGAGTGTAACAGAAAGACAATCAGGGCACAGGGTTGTGTCATTCCAGCCAATCAGGTCCTACCTAGTAACTCCAGCCTATCAGGTCCTACCACCTGGTAACTCCAGCCTATCAGGTCCCACCACCTGGTAACTCCAGCCTATCAGGTCCCTAGCCTGTCTACTGTAACAATACAGACATTATTCACGTTCTCTGCTCAGACTGTTTATTCATCAACCAACGGTTGTTTGCACATCATGTCCTGTCTTGGCCCGATTGCTATATAGCATGATGTGTTCAGGGGACGGGTAACATATATCTATCCATGGTTTGTAAGATCTCTCTGTATCAGTCTTCCTTTTCCAGTCTGGACCGGTCTTCTCTCTTATTCTGATTCTCTTCTTTCTAGTGTTGTCAGTGCCATATTTGCTGCTGTTTGATTTTTAAGGCTGGGCTACATGAGCTGAGAGGTTGTTTGCCAACCATAATGTAATATTGGTGCCCAACCATAATGTAATATTGGTGCCCAACCATAATGTAATATTGGTGCCCAACCATAATGTAATATTGGTGCCCAACCATAATGTAATATTGGTGCCCAACCATAATGTAATATTGGTGCCCAACCATAATGTAATATTGGTGCCCAACCATAATGTAATATTGGTGCCCAACCATAATGTAATATTGGTGCCCCATAATGTAATAATGTAATGTAATATTGGTGCCCAACCATAATGTAATATTGGTGCCCAACCATAATGTAATATTGGTGCCCAACCATAATGTAATATTGGTGCCCAACCATAATGTCATATTGGTGCCCAACCATAATGTAACATTGGTGCCCAACCATAATGTAATATTGGTGCCCAACCATAATGTCATATTGGTGCCCAACCATAATGTCATATTGGTGCCCAACCATAATGTCATATTGGTGCCCAACCATAATGTAATATTGGTGCCCAACCATAATGTCATATTGGTGCCCAACCATAATGTCATATTGGTGCCCAACCATAATGTAACATTGGTGCCCAACCATAATGTCATATTGGTGCCCAACCATAATGTAATATTGGTGCCCAACCATAATGTCATATTGGTGCCCAACCATAATGTAATATTGGTGCCCAACCATAATGTAATATTGGTGCCCAACCATAATGTAACATTGGTGCCCAACCATAATGTAACATTGGTGCCCAACTATAACAGCTGTGCTTGCAGACCTAATGGTTCTGAATCAACATGAATCATGCTATTCAGAGAAGCCATTGTATTTTCTATTTGCCTATTTCTGAAGTTCATTAATACTTCTACCATATCCGTTGCAAATGATTGGTGTGTTTCTTATGACGGTTGACAGAATAGGTGAGCAATGATTCTACATTAAACACAGAAAAATGTTACCATGGTAGAATTTAGGATATCACATTATACCTGGGAGTTCACTGGGAGGTCCTAGTAGTATATTATTGATAATATATATTAGTATTTTATAACCCTGATTTGTACACTTTGTCTTCCACTAAAAAACATGTTGACTGAAGCATCTGTTCATTTGTTCTCATGGATACAATAAATCAATTATTTGTAATTGCAAACTGTTTTACCATATTAATCATAATTCCAAACTGTTTACCATATTAATCATAATTCCAAACTGTTTTACCATATTAATCATAATTCCAAACTGTTTACCATCTTAATCATAATTCCAAACTGTTTTACCATATTAATCATAATTCCAAACTGTTTACCATATTAATCATAATTCCAAACTGTTTACCATATTAATCATAATTCCAAACTGTTTACCATATTAATCATAATTCCAAACTGTTTACCATCTTAATCATAATTCCAAACTGTTTACCATCTTAATCATAATTCCAAACTGTTTTACCATCTTAATCATAATTCCAAACTGTTTTACCATATTAATCATAATTCCAAACTGTTTACCATCTTAATCATAATTCCAAACTGTTTTACCATATTAATCATAATTCCAAACTGTTTACCATATTAATCATAATTCCAAACTGTTTACCATCTTAATCATAATTCCAAACTGTTTTACCATATTAATCATAATTCCAAACTGTTTTACCATATTAATCATAATTCCAAACTGTTTACCATATTAATCATAATTCCAAACTGTTTACCATCTTAATCATAATTCCAAACTGTTTTACCATATTAATCATAATTCCAAACTGTTTTACCATCTTAATCATAATTCCAAACTGTTTACCATATTAATCATAATTCCAAACTGTTTACCATATTAATCATAATTCCAAACTGTTTACCATATTAATCATAATTCCAAACTGTTTACCATATTAATAATAATTCCAAACTGTTTACCATATTAGTCATAATTCCAAACTGTTTACCATAGGCTGAGGAACACATTGTGAACTTGATACCAGCTGCTTTTATGCATTCCAGAACAGAAGGCTGGTTCTGTCTCAGTAGTAGAACCTTATTATAGACACTCACTATAGTCTAGACTGTAGACCCTGACTATAGTCTAGACTGTAGACCCTGACTATAGACTGGACTGAAGACCCTCACTATAGACTGTACTGAAGACCCTCACTATAGACTGTACTGAAGACCCTCACTATAGACTGGACTGAAGACCCTCACTATAGACTGGACTGAAGACCCTCACTATAGACTGGACTGAAGAGCCTCACTATAGACTGGACTGAAGAGCCTCACTATAGACTAGACTGTAGACCCTCACTATAGACTAGACTGTAGACCCTCACGATAGACTGTACTGAAGACCCTCACTATAGACTGTACTGAAGACCCTCACTATAGACTGGACTGTAGACCCTCACTATAGACTGGACTGAAGACCCTCACTATAGACTGGACTGAAGACCCTCACTATAGACTGGACTGTAGACCCTCACTATAGACTGGACTGTAGACCCTCACTATAGACTGGACTGTAGACCCTGACTATAGACTGGACTGAAGACCCTCACTATAGACTGGACTGAAGACCCTCACTATAGACTGGACTGAAGACCCTCACTATAGACTGTACTGTAGACCCTCACAATAGACTGGACTGTAGACCCTCACTATAGACTGGACTGTAGACCCTCACTATAGACTGGACTGTAGACCCTCACTATAGACTGGACTGTAGACCCTGACTATAGACTGGACTGAAGACCCTCACTATAGACTGGACTGAAGACCCTCACTATAGACTGGACTGAAGACCCTCACTATAGACTGGACTGAAGACCCTCACTATAGACTGGACTGAAGACCCTCACTATAGACTAGACTGTAGACCCTCACTATAGACTAGACTGTAGACCCTCACTATAGACTGTACTGAAGACCCTCACTATAGACTGTACTGAAGACCCTCACTATAGACTGGACTGAAGACCCTCACTATAGACTGGACTGAAGACCCTCACTATAGACTGGACTGAAGACCCTCACTATAGACTGGACTGAAGACCCTCACTATAGACTGTACTGAAGACCCTCACTATAGACTGTACTGTAGACGCTCACTATAGATTGAACTATAGACTGGACTGAAGACCCTCACTATAGACTGTACTGAAGACCCTCACTATAGACTGGACTGTAGACGCTCACTATAGATTGAACTATAGACTGGACTGAAGACCCTCACTATAGACTGGACTGAAGACCCTCACTATAGACTGGACTGTAGACCCTCACTATAGATTGAACTATAGACTGGACTGAAGACCCTCACTATAGACTGTACTGAAGACCCTCACTATAGACTGGACTGTAGACCCTCACTATAGATTGAACTATAGACTGGACTGAAGACCCTCACTCTAGACTGGACTGAAGACCCTCACTATAGACTGGACTGTAGACCCTCACTATAGACTGTACTGAAGACCCTCACTATAGACTGGACTGTAGACCCTCACTATAGACTGGACTGTAGACCCTCACTATAGACTGGACTGTAGACCCTCACTATAGACTGGACTGAAGACCCTCACTATAGACTGTACTGAAGACTCTCACTATAGACTGGCCTGTAGACCCTCACTATAGACTGTACTGAAGACCCTCACTATAGACTGGACTGTAGACGCTCACTATAGATTGAACTATAGACTGGACTGAAGACCCTCACTATAGACTGTACTGAAGACCCTCACTATAGACTGGACTGTAGACGCTCACTATAGATTGAACTATAGACTGGACTGAAGACCCTCACTATAGACTGGACTGAAGACCCTCACTATAGACTGGACTGTAGACCCTCACTATAGATTGAACTATAGACTGGACTGAAGACCCTCACTATAGACTGTACTGAAGACCCTCACTATAGACTGGACTGTAGACCCTCACTATAGATTGAACTATAGACTGGACTGAAGACCCTCACTCTAGACTGGACTGAAGACCCTCACTATAGACTGGACTGTAGACCCTCACTATAGACTGGACTGAAGACCCTCACTATAGACTGGACTGTAGACCCTCACTATAGACTGGACTGTAGACCCTCACTATAGACTGTACTGAAGACCCTCACTATAGACTGGACTGTAGACCCTCACTATAGACTGGACTGAAGACCCTCACTATAGACTGGACTGAAGACCCTCACTATAGACTGGACTGTAGACCCTCACTATAGACTGGACTGTAGACCCTCACTATAGACTGGACTGTAGACCCTCACTATAGACTGGACTGTAGACCCTCACTATAGACTGGACTGAAGACCCTCACTATAGACTGGACTGAAGACCCTCACTATAGACTGGACTGAAGATCCTTACTATAGACAGTACTGAAGACCCTCACTATAGACTGTACTGTAGACCCTCACTATAGACTGGACTGAAGACCCTCACTTTAGACTGGACTGAAGACCCTCACTATAGACTGGACTGAAGACCCTCACCATAGACTGGACTGAAGACCCTCACTATAGACTGGACTGTAGACCCTCACTATAGACTGGACTGTAGACCGTCACTGCTTCCATACATCTTGTCCTCTGTTCAATATTAGGTGCAGTTCAGACCTCTTAACTCTAGAGGGCAGTATTACATCTGAGTTCATATCACTGTAACATTAATGCTGTTGTTTCAGCACACAGGAGTCAAACCTGTTCTATTGAGGGCCTGGTGTCTACTGGTTTTTTCACTCAACTAGTACTTGGTTGATTAATTAGGTCTACTTTTTATTTTAATTAATTAGGATCTACTTTTTTACTAATGGAGAATTGTCTTAATGATAAAACCAGTAGTTTTCTAGCTGTCATAGTTGTTGTCTTGGCTGGGAGCTGGTCTCTAACCATTCAGATTTCTAGTTGAATCATGCTGTATCCATGCCTTCTGTTTCTATGGCATCACTTGCTGTTACCGTACCAACATCTTAATTACTATACATGATTGTAAAAAAAAGCGTCTCTTTTATTTTTCTGTATTTTGTATTGTTTTTTGGTGTGTTTTTTTTTGTCGGTTTATTAAGCTAACATTTCATATGTCATTATTTTGTTTGGATGCTTAATTTCGAGGTTTGGTTTGTTTCTTCATGTTTGTGTCCCAGCTGTCGTTAAGGATAAACATTGCAGTCCTGGACATTTTATTTACGGTATGAATATAGATTCATTCTGACGGTTTTATTCTGTGGTGCATATCTGAAAGCCACATTATAATGTTACATATCAGTGTTTTGATTAAGGTCACCGATAAATGTTTTTGTCTTATAATGTGTCTTTATTATCATTATAACACATTTATATAGTATGTTTATATAGTATGTATTTAATCACATGTGGGTTTAAGTACTTCATACAAGCCAGACCTCTCCACCATACTCCACCTCCCCCACTCCCCCATACTCCACCTCCCCCCTTACTCCACCTCTCCCCCATACTCCACCTCTCCCCTTACTCTACCTCCCCCATACTCCACCTCTCCCCTTAATCCCCCTCTCCCCCATACTCCACCTCTCCCCCTACTCCCCCATACTCCACCTCTCCCCATTACTCCCCCTTACTCCACCTCTCCCCCATACTCCACCTCTCCCCCTACTCCCCCATACTCCACCTCTCCCCCTACTCCCCCATACTCCACATCTCCCCCTACTCCCCCATACTCCACATCTCCCCCTACTCCCCCATACTCCACCTCTCCCCCTACTCCCCCATACTCCACCTCTCCCCCTACTCCCCCATACTCCACCTCTCCCCCTACTCCCCATACTCCACCTCTCCCCCTACTCCACCTCTCCCCCTACTCCACCTCTCCCCCATACTCCACCTCTCCCCCTACTCCCCATACTCCACCTCTCCCCCTATTCCCCCTACTCCACCTCTCCCCCTACTCCACCTCTCCCCCTACTCCACCTCTCCCCCTACTCCACCGCTCCCCCATACTCCACCTCCCCCTACTCCACCTCTCCCTTTACTCCCCATACTCCACCACTCCCCCCATACTCCACCTCTCCCCCTACTCCCCCATACTCCACCTCTCCCCCTATTCCCCCTACTCCACCTCTCCCCCTACTCCACCTCCCCCTACTCCACCTCCCCCTTACTCCCCATACTCCACCTCTCCCCCATACTCCACCGCTCCCCATACTCCACCTCCCTCCTTACTCCACCTCTCCCCCATACTCCACCCCCTACTCCCCCATACTCCACCTCTCCCCCATACTCCACCTCTCCCCCATACTCCACCTCCCCCTACTCCACCTCTCCCCTTTCTCCCCCATACTCCACCGCTCCCCCTACTCCACCGCTCCCCCTACTCCACCTCTCCCCCTCCACCGCTCCCCTACTCCACCTCTCCCCCTACTCCACCTCTCCCCCTACTCCACCTCTCCCCCTACTCCACCTCTCCCCATTACTCGCCGTCTCCCCCTTACTCCACCTCTCCCCCATACTCCACCTTTCCCCCATACTCCACCGCTCCCCCATACTCCACCTCCCCCTACTCCACCGCTCCCCATACTCCACCTCTCCCCCTATTCCCCCTACCCACCGCTCCCCATACTCCACCTCTCCCCCTATTCCCCCATACTCCACCTCTCCCCCTACTCCACCTCTCCCCCATACTCCACCTCTCCCCCATACTCCACCGCTCCCCCATACTCCACCTCCCCCTACTCCACCGCTCCCCATACTCCACCGCTCCCCCATACTCCACCTCTCCCCCTACTCCACCTCTCCCCCATACTCCACCTTTCCCCCATACTCCACCTCTCCCCCTTACTCCCCCATACTCCACCTCTCCCCCATACTCCACCTCTCCCCCATACTCCACCTCTCACCCATACTCCACCTCTCCCCCATACTCCACCTCTCCCCCTTACTCCACCTCTCCCCCATACTCCACCTCTCCCCCATACTCCACCTCCCCTATACTCCACCTTTCTAAGCTTTGGCACCAGTAGAACAGTGTTGTGAAATAAGGCTTTCTTGGTAAACAGAAAGGTTCTGCTCAGATCCGCTCACTCACGTCTTCAACAGGAAGGTTCTGCTCAGCCCAGACTCACTCACTCACATGGTAAACAGAAAGGTTCTGCTCAGCCCAGCCCCACTCACGTGTTCAACAGAAAGGTTCTGCTCAGCCCAGACTCACTCACTCACATGGTAAACAGAAAGGTTCTGCTCAGCCCAGCCCCACTCACGTGTTCAACAGAAAGGTTCTGCTCAGCCCAGACTCACTCACTCACATGGTAAACAGAAAGGTTCTGCTCAGCCCAGCCCCACTCACGTGTTCAACAGAAAGGTTCTGCTCAGCCCAGCCCCACTCACGTGTTCAACAGAAAGGTTCTGCTCAGCCCAGCCCCACTCACCTGTTCAACAGAAAGGTTCTGCTCAGCCCAGCATCCAAATGTGATTATTTAGGGCAACTCAAATTGTTTTCACAATAAAATCTAAAGACTTAAGTAACTTTCCTCAATGACAACGTAGTTTTAGGTGTTGCCAGTAGGTGGCGTCAGGTTCCCTCTATGTTGGGTTACAACACCACGTGTTGCAGCTTGAGGACTAGAGGGGTGGGAACTCGAGTTTCAGTCTCACTGAGTGACCACAGTACTAAAGAACTATCCTGTCTACAGCACCAACACCAGCTGTTTGTTCTGATATCTGAAGGTAAGAACTACTGGTGTACCTTGTAATTTAGTTATTATGTTAGTGAGATGTTGGTCACTGTGTAACAGCCACACCTGATACATAAGTGCATCATTTATCTATTCACAGATCTTAGTCAAAATTACCTTCTGTCGATATATAGATATTCCAACTGAAAACCAAGTGAATGCTTGCTAATTATAGAAAATAAAACGTCTTAATTGTTCAGATGTTTTTGTATTTTAAGGTCTGATTAGCCATAACACCCCATCTAGGCTGCTTAATATCAATCAAAAATGTATTTTATGAAGCTCTTTTTACATCAGCAGTTGTCCCAGTGCTTTTACAAAACAGCCTGAAAGCCAAAAGAGCAGGCAGCAACAGGATTGATACATATTAACAATGTTGCCTACTGTCACACCAACAGTGTCATTATAGTCTGATACATTATCTCTTATGATACTGTCACACCAACAGTGTCTTTTATAGTCAGATACATTATCTCTACTAATGATACTGTCACACCAACAGTGTCATTTATAGTCTGATACATTATCTCTTATGATACTGTCACACCAACAGTGTCATTTATAGTCAGATACATTATCTCTTATGATACTGTCACACCAACAGTGTCATTTATAGTCAGATACATTATCTCTACTAATGATACTGTCACACCAACAGTGTCATTTATAGTCAGATACATTATCTCTTATGATACTGTCACACCAACAGCGTCATTTATAGTCAGATACATTATCTCTTATGATACTGTCACACCAACAGTGTCATTTATAGTCAGATACATTATCTCTACTAATGATACTGTCACACCAACAGTGTCATTTATAGTCAGATACATTATCTCTTATGATACTGTCACACCAACAGCGTCATTTATAGTCAGATACATTATCTCTACTAATGATACTGTCACACCAACAGTGTCATTTATAGTCAGATACATTATCTCTACTAATGATACTGTCACACCAACAGTGTCATTATAGTCTGATACATTATCTCTTATGATACTGTCACACCAACAGTGTCATTATAGTCTGATACATTATCTCTTATGATACTGTCACACCAACAGTGTCATTTATAGTCAGATACATTATCTCTACTAATGATACTGTCACACCAACAGTGTCATTTATAGTCTGATACATTATCTCTTATGATACTGTCACACCAACAGTGTCATTATAGTCAGATACATTATCTCTACTAATGATACTGTCACACCAACAGTGTCATTTATAGTCAGATACATTATCTCTTATGATACTGTCACACCAACAGTGTCTTTTATAGTCAGATACATTATCTCTACTAATGATACTGTCACACCAACAGTGTCATTTATAGTCAGATACATTATCTCTTATGATAATGTCACACCAACAGTGTCATTTATAGTCTGATACATTATCTCTTATGATACTGTCACACCAACAGTGTCATTATAGTCAGATACATTATCTCTACTAATGATACTGGATTAATATCTAATGATACAGGATTAATATCTACTAATGATACCGTCACACCAACCGTTTCATTTATAGTCAGGATTAATATCTAATAATGATACCGTCACACCAACCGTTTCATTTAGAGTCAGGATTAATATCTAATAATGATACCGTCACACCAACCGTTTCATTTAGAGTCAGGATTAATATCTAATATTGATACCGTCACACCAACAGTGTCATTTAGAGTCAGGATTAATATCTAATAGTGATACCGTCACACCAACAGTGTCATTTAGAGTCAGGATTAATATCTAATAGTGATACCAACAATATGCAGGAAAACAGGACTGCGGTTTTGGTTTGAAATGGAAGCCTTTTCTGTTTGCTGAAATGTGATACACAGAAGATGTGTTCCATTTAGGAGGCCGTCTGTGGCTTATTGATGGTTTATTTTTTTAGCTGTAGTAAAGCCCATGGGCCTGTACACGGTCCGGGTTCTATCAAGCCTGCCTGAAAGGAGAACCGCTGTAGTTCACCTGGAATGTGGGCCAGCAAGCTTCAACATGTAAACAGATGTGCTGTTGCCTCTCTAGACCGCGCTATGGGCTCTCACCCACTACTGGTATCACAGTGCTGCTCTCACCCACTACTGGTATCACAGTGCTGCTCTCACCCACTACTGGTATCACAGTGCTGCTCTCACCCACTACTGGTATCACAGTGCTGCTCTCACCCACTACTGGTATCACAGTGCTGCTCTCACCCACTACTGGTATCACAGTGCTGCTCTCACCCACTACTGGTATCACAGTGCTGCTCTCACCCACTACTGGTATCACAGTGCTGCTCTCACCCACTACTGGTATCACAGTGCTGCTCTCACCCACTACTGGTATCACAGTGCTGCTCTCACCCACTACTGGTATCACAGTGCTGCTCTTCTCTGCTTCTACAGAGTTAGGGAAGGAGATGAGGAAGCAGGAAGGAGACGAGGGAACATCTGTTTATTAATCACCACCTATGAGGACATTGGCTATGGCTGTCTTCAAGCAACAGAAAGTGGAGGAATTCTATGAGATGGCTGAAGATCTGGGAAGGTGAGATTTCTTTATTCTTGTTCTCTTATATGTGTGTTGTAAGTTGCTATATATGTACCTCTATGCATTAGTATGTGATAAAACCTCAATGGTCATATGTGATAAAACCTCATGGGTCATATGAGATAAAACCTCAATGGTCATATGTGATAAAACCTCATGGGTCATATGAGATAAAACCTCAATGGTCATATGTGATAAAACCTCATGGGTCATATGAGATAAAACCTCAATGGTCATATGTGATAAAACCTCATGGGTCATATGAGATAAAACCTCAGGGGTCATATGAGATAAAACCTCATGGGTCATATGAGATAAAACCTCATGGGTCATATGAGATAAAACCTCACGGGTCATATGAGATAAAACCTCACGGGTCATATGAGATAAAACCTCACGGGTCATATGTGATAAAACCTCACGGGTCATATGTGATAAAACCTCACGGGTCATATGAGATAAAACCTCACGGGTCATATGAGATAAAACCTCACGGGTCATATGAGATAAAACCTCACGGGTCATATGAGATAAAACCTCACGGGTCATATGAGATAAAACCTCACGGGTCATATGAGATAAAACCTCATGGGTCATATGAGATAAAACCTCATGGGTCATATGAGATAAAACCTCATTGGTCATATGTGATAAAACCTCATGGGTCATATAAGATAAAACCTCATGGGTCATATGTGATAAAACCTCATGGGTCATATGAGATAAAACCTCAGGGGTCATATGTGATAAAACCTCACGGGTCATATGAGATAAAACCTCATGGGTCATATGAGATAAAACCTCATGGGTCATATAAGATAAAACCTCATGGGTCATATGTGATAAAACCTCATGGGTCATATGAGATAAAACCTCATGGGTCATATGAGATAAAACCTCATGGGTCATATGTGATAAAACCTCATGGGTCATATAAGATAAAACCTCATGGGTCATATGAGATAAAACCTCATGGGTCATATGAGATAAAACCTCATGGGTCATATGTGATAAAACCTCATGGGTCATATGTGATAAAACCTCATGGGTCATATGAGATAAGACCATTAGTGTTTCTGGATATTTTGTTGTCTTCCTCTGTGGTTCAGGAACACACCAAGCTGGAACTGGGGCGGGGCTTACATCACCAGACTCCTCCTCTATTTACATTGTGCTTTATTGGAACAATCAGCTGTTGCTGTTGAAATAACTGGTTCTTCTGTCAATAGGGGACTTACACATACTTCACTAGAGATAGTTTGACTGTGTTAAGCTGCCAACAGGAAACAGAACTGTATGAAGTGACCTAACTGTGGTAGGAAAACCTCAGAAATCAACTGATATAAAAGAGGAAGAATAGTGTGTGTTTGTATGTGTCTAGATGGGTGGTTTGGATGTGTGTGTTTATTCATGTCTCCTTCAGGCAATGGGTGAAAGAAAGACAAAGTTGTATAGAAGCAGAGAGAGGGCACAAAGAGCCAACACATATGGGGACTAGCTAATACTGTCATTATCTTATTTACCATGTGGACTAGCTAATACTGTCATTATCTTATTTACCATGTGGACTAGCTAATACTGTCATTATCTTATTTACCATGTGGACTAGCTAATACTGTCATTATCTTATTTACAATGTGGACTAGCTAATACTGTCATTATCTTATTTACCATGTGGACTAGCTAATACTGTCATTATCTTATTTACCATGTGGACTAGCTAATACTGTCATTATCTTATTTACCATGTGGACTAGCTAATACTGTCATTATCTTATTTACCATGTGGACTAGCTAATACTGTCATTATCTTATTTACCATGTGGACTAGCTAATACTGTCATTATCTTATTTACCATGTGGACTAGCTAATACTGTCATTATCTTATTTACCATGTGGACTAGCTAATACTGTCATTATCTTATTTACCATGTGGACTAGCTAATACTGTCATTATCTTATTTACAATGTGGACTAGCTAATACTGTCATTATCTTATTTACCATGTAGACTAGCTAATACTGTCATTATCTTATTTACCATGTGGACTAGCTAATACTGTCATTATCTTATTTACCATGTAGACTAGCTAATACTGTCATTATATTATTTACAATGTGGACTAGCTAATACTGTCATTATCTTATTTACCATGTGGACTAGCTAATACTGTCATTATCTTATTTACCATGTGGACTAGCTAATACTGTCATTATATTATTTACAATGTGGACTAGCTAATACTGTCATTATCTTATTTACCATGTGGACTAGCTAATACTGTCATTATCTTATTTACCATGTGGACTAGCTAATACTGTCATTATCTTATTTACCATGTGGACTAGCTAATACTGTCATTATCTTATTTACAATGTGGACTAGCTAATACTGTCATTATCTTATTTACAATGTGGACTAGCTAATACTGTCATTATCTTATTTACCATGTGGACTAGCTAATACTGTCATTATCTTATTTACCATGTGGACTAGCTAATACTGTCATTATATTATTTACAATGTGGACTAGCTAATACTGTCATTATCTTATTTACAATGTGGACTAGCTAATACTGTCATTATCTTATTTACCATGTGGACTAGCTAATACTGTCATTATCTTATTTACCATGTGGACTAGCTAATACTGTCATTATCTTATTTACCATGTGGACTAGCTAATACTGTCATTATCTTATTTACCATGTAGACTAGCTAATACTGTCATTATCTTATTTACCATGTAGACTAGCTAATACTGTCATTATATTATTTACCATGTGGACTAGCTAATACTGTCATTATCTTATTTACCATGTGGACTAGCTAATACTGTCATTATCTTATTTACCATGTGGACTAGCTAATACTGTCATTATCTTATTTACCATGTGGACTAGCTAATACTGTCATTATCTTATTTACCATGTAGACTAGCTAATACTGTCATTATCTTATTTACCATGTGGACTAGCTAATACTGTCATTATCTTATTTACCATGTGGACTAGCTAATACTGTCATTATCTTATTTACCATGTGGACTAGCTAATACTGTCATTATCTTATTTACCATGTGGACTAGCTAATACTGTCATTATATGTTTTACAATGTGGACTAGCTAATACTGTCATTATCTTATTTACCATGTAGACTAGCTAATACTGTCATTATATTATTTACCATGTGGACTAGCTAATACTGTCATTATCTTGTTTACCATGTGGACTAGCTAATACTGTCATTATATTATTTACAATGTGGACTAGCTAATACTGTCATTATCTTATTTACCATGTGGACTAGCTAATACTGTCATTATCTTATTTACAATGTGGACTAGCTAATACTGTCATTATCTTATTTACAATGTGGACTAGCTAATACTGTCATTATCTTATTTACAATGTGGACTAGCTAATACTGTCATTATCTTATTTACCATGTGGACTAGCTAATACTGTCATTATCTTATTTACAATGTGGACTAGCTAATACTGTCATTATCTTATTTACAATGTGGACTAGCTAATACTGTCATTATCTTATTTACCATGTGGACTAGCTAATACTGTCATTATCTTATTTACCATGTGGACTAGCTAATACTGTCATTATCTTATTTACCATGTGAACTAGCTAATACTGTCATTATCTTATTTACCATGTGGACTAGCTAATACTGTCATTATCTTATTTACCATGTGAACTAGCTAATACTGTCATTATCTTATTTACCATGTGGACTAGCTAATACTGTCATTATCTTATTTACAATGTGGACTAGCTAATTACTGACTTGATCGTGTTTGATAGGAGTTTAACCTTTATTCAACAAACCCTTCAGTCTTGTAAACATTACAATTCTAGATTCTATATTCGTATTATCTTTCTAGTTGGCTATATCTGTCATTCTAAAGTGTAAGAGTTTTGAGGAAGTATAAACAGTGTGAGTTTGAACTGACTAGGTGACATATTGTAGAGGAAGTCCGGGCTGTGGGTTAGTAGGACCAATAACATATTAGAGTAATAATAGCATGTTAACCCAAGTGTGAATGTGTGTGTCTAGTGATTCAACATCAGCTCTTTGGTCTGGTTTGGTTTTCTAACAGCAGTTTAGACCATTTGTATGTGTGTGTTGTTACTGAGGGTTTATAGATTCTCTCGACCTAGCGGTAATTATTTAAAAGAGGAAACAAAAGCAGAAATAACACAGTTGTCTTTTCAAAACGTCTTGTGTTTTCAGTACTGTATTTTTACAGCAGCCAGGTATTCCCTACATGGTCACAGGTTTGCTATAGTAGAAGGCTGATCCTCTAGCACCAGACAGGCTGATCCTCTAGCACCAGACAGGCTGATCCTCTAGCACCAGACAGGCTGATCCTCTAGCACCAGACAGGCTGATCCTCTAGCACCAGACAGGCTGATCCTCTAGCACCAGACAGGCTGATCCTCTAGCACCAGACAGGCTGATCCTCTAGCACCAGACAGGCTGATCCTCTAGCACCAGACAGGCTGATCCTCTAGCACCAGACAGGCTGATCCTCTAGCACCAGACAGGCTGATCCTCTAGCACCAGACAGGCTGATACTCTAGCACCAGACAGGCTGATACTCTAGCACCAGACAGGCTGATACTCTAGCACCAGACAGGCTGATACTCTAGCACCAGACAGGCTGATACTCTAGCACCAGACAGGCTGATCCTCTAGCACCAGACAGGCTGATCCTCTAGCACCAGACAGGCTGATCCTCTAGCACCAGACAGGCTGATCCTCTAGCACCAGACAGGCTGATCCTCTAGCACCAGACAGGCTGATCCTCTAGCACCAGACAGGCTGATCCTCTAGCACCAGACAGGCTGATCCTCTAGCACCAGACAGGCTGATCCTCTAGCACCAGACAGGCTGATCCTCTAGCACCAGACAGGCTGATCCTCTAGCACCAGACAGGCTGATCCTCTAGCACCAGACAGGCTGATCCTCTAGCACCAGACAGGCTGATCCTCTAGCACC
The DNA here is from genome assembly GCA_029465975.1 of Dallia pectoralis. Taxonomy (NCBI): domain Eukaryota; kingdom Metazoa; phylum Chordata; class Actinopteri; order Esociformes; family Umbridae; genus Dallia; species Dallia pectoralis. The sequence goes on from CM055740.1 coordinate 539,242, forward strand.
AGACAGGCTGATCCTCTAGCACCAGACAGGCTGATCCTCTAGCACCAGACAGGCTGATCCTCTAGCACCAGACAGGCTGATCCTCTAGCACCAGACAGGCTGATCCTCTAGCACCAGACAGGCTGATCCTCAGACAGCACCAGACAGGCTGATCCTCTAGCACCAGACAGGCTGATACTCTAGCACCAGACAGGCTGATACTCTAGCACCAGACAGGCTGATACTCTAGCACCAGACAGGCTGATACTCTAGCACCAGACAGGCTGATACTCTAGCACCAGACAGGCTGATCCTCTAGCACCAGACAGGCTGATACTCTAGCACCAGACAGGCTGATCCTCTAGCACCAGACAGGCTGATCCTCTAGCACCAGACAGGCTGATCCTCTAGCACCAGACAGGCTGATCCTCTAGCACCAGACAGGCTGATCCTCTAGCACCAGACAGGCTGATCCTCTAGCACCAGACAGGCTGATCCTCTAGCACCAGACAGGCTGATCCTCTAGCACCAGACAGGCTGATCCTCTAGCACCAGACAGGCTGATCCTCTAGCACCAGACAGGCTGATCCTCTAGCACCAGACAGGCTGATCCTCTAGCACCAGACAGGCTGATCCTCTAGCACCAGACAGGCACCAGACAGGCTGATCCTCTAGCACCAGACAGGCTGATCCTCTAGCACCAGACAGGCTGATCCTCTAGCACCAGACAGGCTGATCCTCTAGCACCAGACAGGCTGATCCTCTAGCACCAGACAGGCTGATACTCTAGCACCAGACAGGCTGATACTCTAGCACCAGACAGGCTGATACTCTAGCACCAGACAGGCTGATACTCTAGCACCAGACAGGCTGATCCTCTAGCACCAGACAGGCTGATCCTCTAGCACCAGACAGGCTGATCCTCTAGCACCAGACAGGCTGATCCTCTAGCACCAGACAGGCTGATCCTCTAGCACCAGACAGGCTGATCCTCTAGCACCAGACAGGCTGATCCTCAGCACAGACAGGCTGATCCTCTAGCACCAGACAGGCTGATCCTCTAGCACCAGACAGGCTGATCCTCTAGCACCAGACAGGCTGATCCTCTAGCACCAGACAGGCTGATCCTCTAGCACCAGACAGGCTGATCCTCTAGCACCAGACAGGCTGATCCTCTAGCACCAGACAGGCTGATCCTCTAGCACCAGACAGGCTGATCCTCTAGCACCAGACAGGCTGATCCTCTAGCACCAGACAGGCTGATCCTCTAGCACCAGACAGGCTGATCCTCTAGCACCAGACAGGCTGATCCTCTAGCACCAGACAGGCTGATCCTCTAGCACCAGACAGGCTGATCCTCTAGCACCAGACAGGCTGATCCTCTAGCACCAGACAGGCTGATCCTCTAGCACCAGACAGGCTGATCCTCTAGCACCAGACAGGCTGATCCTCTAGCACCAGACAGGCTGATCCTCTAGCACCAGACAGGCTGATCCTCTAGCACCAGACAGGCTGATCCTCTAGCACCAGACAGGCTGATCCTCTAGCACCAGACAGGCTGATCCTCTAGCACCAGACAGGCTGATCCTCTAGCACCAGACAGGCTGATCCCTAGCACCAGACAGGCACCAGACAGGCTGATCCTCTAGCACCAGACAGGCTGATCCTCTAGCACCAGACAGGCTGATCCTCTAGCACCAGACAGGCTGATCCTCTAGCACCAGACAGGCTGATCAGGCTGATCCTCTAGCACCAGACAGGCTGATCCTCTAGCACCAGACAGGCTGATCCTCTAGCACCAGACAGGCTGATCCTCTAGCACCAGACAGGCTGATCCTCTAGCACCAGACAGGCTGATCCTCTAGCACCAGACAGGCTGATCCTCTAGCACCAGACAGGCTGATAGCACCAGACAGGCTGATCTAGCACCAGACAGGCTGATCCTCTAGCACCAGACAGGCTGATCCTCTAGCACCAGACAGGCTGATCCTCTAGCACCAGACAGGCTGATCCTCTAGCACCAGACAGGCTGATCCTCTAGCACCAGACAGGCTGATCCTCTAGCACCAGACAGGCTGATCCTCTAGCACCAGACAGCACCAGACAGGCTGATCCTCTAGCACCAGACAGGCTGATCCTCTAGCACCAGACAGGCTGATCCTCTAGCACCAGACAGGCTGATCCTCTAGCACCAGACAGGCTGATAGCACCAGACAGGCTGATCCTCTAGCACCAGACAGGCTGATCCTCTAGCACCAGACAGGCTGATCCTCTAGCACCAGACAGGCTGATCCTCTAGCACCAGACAGGCTGAGCACCAGACAGGCTGATCCTCTAGCACCAGACAGGCTGATCCTCTAGCACCAGACAGGCTGATCCTCTAGCACCAGACAGGCTGATCCTCTAGCACCAGACAGGCTGATCCTCTAGCACCAGACAGGCTGATCCTCTAGCACCAGACAGGCTGATCCTCTAGCACCAGACAGGCTGATCCTAGCACCAGACAGCACCAGACAGGCTGATCCTCTAGCACCAGACAGGCTGATCCTCTAGCACCAGACAGGCTGATCCTCTAGCACCAGACAGGCTGACCAGACAGGCTCCTCTAGCACCAGACAGGCTGATCCTCTAGCACCAGACAGGCTGATCCTCTAGCACCAGACAGGCTGATCTAGCACCAGACCTCTAGCACCAGACAGGCTGATACTCTAGCACCAGACAGGCTGATACTCTAGCACCAGACAGGCTGATCCTCTAGCACCAGACAGGCTGATCCTCTAGCATCAGACAGACTGATCCTCTAGCACCAGACAGACTGATCCTCTAGCATCAGACAGGCTGATGGTTTGCTGTCAGTCTGACAGTCTGTCTGGTAACAGGACATTCCAGCCAGTCTGTTAGTTTGTGGTCTTATGAACTTGTTTTTTTCTCCCGTGTTTTTTCCTCACACACACACATCCTCTCTCCCACTGTGTGTGTGTGTGTGTGTACGTGTGTGTGCGCGTCTGTGCGTGTGCGTGCGTGCGTGCGCGCGTGCGCCACTAGCCTTAAGGCCAGCATTCCACCCAGCATGTTTTAATTTGTGTAGATGGAGCTCCTGATCATATCAAAGTGACCTTTGACATCATCCAACATCTCTTGTTTTTGTTTAACTAAAGATGTTCTCTGTATTTAACTGAGTGACAACTTTCTAGACTGATAGAGGAAAGCTTTCTCACTTTTTAGTGCTACGTTACATCGCCAACATCTTTTCTCATTTTTCCAGTCCCGGCACAGAGTGTGGGGCCATTCTGGTTCCAGTTACACCAGAACCCAGAAACATCTAGTTTTCAGGAACATGGGTTTTTGGACCTAGCTTTCTTTCTCTGATAACCAGATGTGGTCACCCCACTCAGGTTCTCAGGTTAGTCTCAGATGCCTGCAGGAGAACGTTATTTCTGGATAAAGCTCCACATGAGCTCACCAGTGGTCCTCATACTTTAATTCAATCAATAGGACAACAATGAATCACTTGTTTGGGAAACTCCTCTGTTGTGAAATATAAGGAATGGCTGAGATATTTGGCAGAGCAGCCGTTGGGAGTGGGATGCTGGCTGTTCTCTACTTCCATCTGACACAGCAGGACTTAGGATTTGCTCCCAAGATCATCTGCGTTCTTTTTCTTAGCCATGCATATAGCTAGCAGCCAAGTAGTGATGAATCTTTGCTAAAGGTGAAATGTCCCCTTGAGGTTTTGTATGGCTGACTGGGAGTGGATGATCTGTGGAAAGATTGTGGATGGTCTGTAGATGGTCTGTAGATGGTTTGTAGATGGTCTGTAGATGGTCTGTGGATGGTCTGTGGAAAGATAGTGTATGGTCTGTAGATGGTCTGTGGAAAGATAGTGGATGGTTTGTGGATTGATGGTCGATGGTGTGTGGATGGTTTGTGGATTGATGGTCGATGGTTTGTGGATTGATGGTCGATGGTTTGTGGATTGATGGTTTGTGGATTGATGGTGGATGGTCTGTGGATGGTCTGTATACTGGACTGAGGGGGGTATTTTGCCATTTTGATGACATCTCTGTGATCTTCTCTGTGTTCTCTCAGTGGTCAGTTTGCCATCGTGAAGCGCTGCCAGGAGAAAAGTACTGGTCTGGACTTTGCTGCTAAGTTCATCAAGAAGCGTCTGAGCCGCGTCAGCAAACGAGGGGTTAAGCGTGAGGACATTGAGAGAGAAGTGGAGATCCTCCAGCAGCTCACTCATCCAAACATCGTTCAGCTTCATGATGTCTACGAGACGCGAACCGATGTTGTGCTAATACTGGAACTGTAAATCAACACACACACACTCATATAGAGAGGTCTGGGCAGTAGACCAACACACACACACACACACACACTCACATATAGAGAGGTCTGGACAGTAGACCAACACACACACACACACACTCACATATAGAGAGGTCTGCACAGTAGACCAACACACACACACACATATAGTGAGGTCTGCACAGTAGACCAACAGACACACACACTCACATATAGAGAGGTCTGGACAGTAGACCAACACACACACACACTCACATATAGAGAGGTCTGGACAGTAGACCAACACACACACACACACACACACACATATAGTGAGGTCTGCACAGTAGACCAACACACACACATATAGTGAGGTCTGCACAGTAGACCAACAGACACACACACTCACATATAGAGAGGTCTGGACAGTAGACCAACACACACACACACTCACATATAGAGAGGTCTGGACAGTAGACCAACACACACACACACACATATAGAGAGGTCTGGACAGTAGACCAACACACACACACTCACATATAGAGAGGTCTGGACAGTAGAGCAACACACACACACACATATAGAGAGGTCTGGACAGTAGACCAACACACACACACATATAGTGAGGTCTGGACAGTAGACCAACACACACACCCACACATATAGTGAGGTCTGGACAGTAGACCAACACACACACACACACACACACACACACACACATATAGAGAGGTCTGGACAGTAGACCAACACACACACACACACACTCACATATAGAGAGGTCTGGACAGTAGACCAACACACACACACACACACACATATAGAGAGGTCTGGACAGTAGACCAACACACACACACACTCACATATAGAGAGGTCTGGACAGTAGACCAACACACACACACACACATATAGATAATATTTCTGGGCCCCCAGTAACGTGACCAGACTGTGCGCGGTGCCAGCTGTGTGTGTGTGTGCGTGGCAGTGTGAACCACATATCCATACCTGTGTGTGTGTGTGTGTGTTGCAGTGTGTCAGGAGGAGAGCTGTTTGACTTCCTGGCCCAGAAGGAATCTCTGAGTGAAGAGGAGGCCACTCAGTTTATTAAACAAATACTTCAGGGAGTCCACTACCTCCACTCCAGAAAGATAGCTCACTTTGACCTAAAGGTACCTCACACAAACATATGCACACAATCAGTGGTAGAGTGCATGTTCTGTATGTATGATGTCCTGGGTTCCTATTGGAGGAGTTGGTATCTCAGTGGTAGAGTGCATGCTCTGTATGTATGATGTCCTGGGTTCCTATTGGAGGAGTTGGTATCTCAGTGGTAGAGTACATGCTCTGTATGTATGATGTCCTGGGTTCCTATTGGAGGAGTTGGTATCTCAGTGGTAGAGTGCATGTTCTGTATGTATGATGTCCTGGGTTCCTATTGGAGGAGTTGGTATCTCAGTGGTAGAGTGCATGCTCTGTATGTATGATGTCCTGGGTTCCTATTGGAGGAGTTGGTATCTCAGTGGTAGAGTGTTCTGTATGTATGATGTCCTGGTTTCAATCCCCAGCTTCTCCCCAGGTCGTTGTTGCAGATGAGAATTTGTTCTCAATTGGCCGACCTATTTAACTAAGAATACTTTTCATGCTTTTATCAATAATTGAAACCTTGCACAGTTTTCGTTTCATTGCATTATATCATCAGCTAATCAAATAGTCTATTTGTCTATATGTCTATTCTACTGCTTGACTTGGTGTTTATCTGTAGCAGCTCTGTACTAACTAACGTAATATTGCTGTTTTCAGCCTGAGAATGTCATGCTGCTGGATAAGAATGTGACTATTCCACGCATTAAGATCATTGACTTTGGGCTGGCACATAAAATGGATCGAGTTGGGGGGGACTTTAAAAACATCTTTGGAACACCTGAGTTTGTTGGTAAGTGTTTATATTATGGGGTCGACCGATTGATCGGCCTATTCTTTTGTGGTTTTTACATAATCGGCATCGGCCGATATTCAAGTATATAAAGCTGATTAATAGGGCGCATGTGTGGGCAGTGTAGTGTTGTTGTTGTGAATAGGGGTTAAAAACAGCACATATCGGCCAAATATCGGCCATAATAAATCAGCCATAATAATCGGCATCGGCCGACCTAGATTTCAAAAGATCGGCATCGACCTTAGAAAGACATAATCGGTCGAACTCTATATATATTATCTGTTAAAAAGAACCGGAATTGAGAGACTGATGTCTGTCCGATTCTGACGGATGTCTGTCCGATTCTGACTGATGTCTGTCCGATTCCGACTGATGTCTGTATGTATGTTGTAATGTTACGTTGTGATGCTGTGTTGTGATATTATGTTGTAATGTTACGTTGTGATGCTGTGTTGTGATATTATGTTGTAATGTTACGTTGTGATGCTGTGTTGTGATATTATGTTGTAATGTTACGTTGTGATGCTGTGTTGTGATATTATGTTGTAATGTTACGTTGTGATGCTGTGTTGTGATATTATGTTGTAATGTTACGTTGTGATGCTGTGTTGTGATATTATGTTGTAATGTTACGTTGTGATGCTGTGTTGTGATATTATGTTGTAATGTTACGTTGTGATGCTGTGTTGTGATATTATGTTGTAATGTTACGTTGTGATGCTGTGTTGTGATATTATGTTGTAATGTTACGTTGTGATGCTGTGTTGTGATATTATGTTGTAATGTTACGTTGTGATGCTGTGTTGTGATATTATGTTGTAATGTTACGTTGTGATGCTGTGTTGTGATATTATGTTGTAATGTTACGTTGTGATGCTGTGTTGTGATATTATGTTGTAATGTTACGTTGTGATGCTGTGTTGTGATATTATGTTGTAATGTTACGTTGTGATGCTGTGTTGTGATATTATGTTGTAATGTTATGTTGTGATGCTGTGTTGTGATATTATGTTGTAATGTTACGTTGTGATGCTGTGTTGTGATATTATGTTGTAATGTTACGTTGTGATGCTGTGTTGTGATATTATGTTGTAATGTTACGTTGTGATGCTGTGTTGTGATATTATGTTGTAATGTTACGTTGTGATGCTGTGTTGTGATATTATGTTGTAATGTTACGTTGTGATGCTGTGTTGTGATATTATGTTGTAATGTTACGTTGTGATGCTGTGTTGTGATATTATGTTGTAATGTTACGTTGTGATGCTGTGTTGTGATATTATGTTGTAATGTTACGTTGTGATGCTGTATTGTGATATTATGTTGTAATGTTACGTTGTGATGCTGTGTTGTGATATTATGTTGTAATGTTACGTTGTGATGCTGTGTTGTGATATTATGTTGTAATGTTACGTTGTGATGCTGTGTTGTGATATTATGTTGTAATGTTACGTTGTGATGCTGTGTTGTGATATTATGTTGTAATGTTACGTTGTGATGCTGTGTTGTGATATTATGTTGTAATGTTACGTTGTGATGCTGTGTTGTGATATTATGTTGTAATGTTACGTTGTGATGCTGTGTTGTGATATTATGTTGTAATGTTACGTTGTGATGCTGTGTTGTGATATTATGTTGTAATGTTACGTTGTGATTCTGTATTGTGATATTATGTTGTAATGTTACGTTGTGATGCTGTGTTGTGATATTATGTTGTAATGTTACGTTGTGATGCTGTGTTGTGATATTATGTTGTAATGTTACGTTGTGATGCTGTGTTGTGATATTATGTTGTGATATTTCCAGCTCCAGAGATTGTGAACTATGAAGCTCTGGGTATAGAAGCCGACATGTGGTGAGATCTGCTAACTAGTTCACACATTTATACAGAAACAAACAGGTCTGTCTGTCAGATAGTGACGGTTCTCCAGGGATTAACTTTGTGTTGTTCTCTTGTGTTCCAGGAGTATTGGCGTGATCACATACATCCTGTTAGTAAGGCTTCAGTTAGAACCTTCTGTAAAGGAATGCGCACACACATTTCATATATACATGAATGGCATTAATCCAGATATGTAGACAGTAGTTAATCTGACAAGTTAAAATATTAATTAATCCATATATTTAGACAGTAGTTAATCTGACAAGTTAAAATATGAATTAATCCAGATATTTAGACAGTAGTTAATCTGACAAATTGAAATATTAATTAATCCAGATATTTAGACAGTAGTTAATCTGACAAGTAAAATATGAATTAATCCAGATATTTAGACAGTAGTTAATCTGACAAGTAAAATATTAATTAATCCAGATATTTAGACAGTAGTTAATCTGACAAGTTGAAATATGAATTAATCCAGATATTTAGACAGTAGTTAATCTGACAAGTTGAAATATTAATCCAGATATTTAGACAGTAGTTAATCTGACAAATTGAAATATTAATCCAGATATTTAGACAGTAGTTAATCTGACAAATTGAAATATTAATCCAGATATTTAGACAGTAGTTAATCTGACAAGTTGAAATATTAATCCAGATATTTAGACAGTACTTAATCTGACAAGTTGAAATATTAATCCAGATATTTAGACAGTAGTTAATCTGACAAGTTGAAATATTAATCCAGATATTTAGACAGTAGTTAATCTGACAAGTCGAAATATTAATCCAGATATTTAGACAGTAGTTAATCTGACAAGTTGAAATATTAATCCAGATATTTAGACAGTACTTAATCTGACAAGTTGAAATATTAATCCAGATATTTAGACAGTAGTTAATCTGACAAGTTGAAATATTAATCCAGATATTTAGACAGTAGTTAATCTGACAAGTTGAAATATTAATCCAGATATTTAGACAGTAGTTCTCACAGGATGGACCATTATCTTTATGTCTTCAGGTTGAGTGGTGCTTCTCCATTCCTTGGCGACTCTAAACAGGAGACCTTAGCAAACATCTCTGCTGTAGACTACGAGTTTGATGAAGAGTTCTTCAGCACTACCAGTGAACTTGCCAAAAGCTTCATAAGACAACTACTGGAGAAGGACACCAGGTGAGGGGTCAGAGTTCAAGGTCTCACCTGGAGGCTGAGTGGATATCAAATGTCAGATAAGGTGGTTGTGACTACAGCAGAAGACAGACAGTGTTATATACTCACCATTCATACTATATAGATATACGTCAGTAGTTTAACCACAGACAGTGTTATCTACTCTCCATTCATACTATATAGATATACGTCAGTAGTTTAACCACAGACAGTGTTATATACTCTCCATTCATACTATATAGATATACGTCAGTAGTTTAACCACAGACAGTGTTATCTACTCACCATTCATACTATATAGATATACGTCAGTAGTTTAACCACAGACAGTGTTATATACTCTCCATTCATACTATATAGATATACGTCAGTAGTTTAACCACAGACAGTGTTATATACTCTCCATTCATACTATATAGATATACGTCAGTAGTTTAACCACAGACAGTGTTATATACTCTCCATTCATACTATATAGATATACGTCAGTAGTTTAACCACAGACAGTGTTATATACTCTCCATTCATACTATATAGATATACGTCAGTAGTTTAACCACAGACAGTGTTATATACTCTCCATTCATACTATATAGATATACGTCAGTAGTTTAACCACAGACAGTGTTATATACTCTCCATTCATACTATATAGATATACGTCAGTAGATACAATCCAACTGAAACATCCGCTGTGGTTGTGACTGTAGGACAGGATGGGACATGTTCCTGGGCTTAACATCTGATTTCCTACAGTAGGAACACATTCCTGTGTGTGTGTGTGTGTGTGTGTGTGTGTGTGTGTGTGTGTGTGTGTGTGTGTGTGTGTGTGTGTGTGTGTGTGTGTGTGTGTGTGTGTGTGTGTGTGTGTGTGTCTGTGTCTGTGTGTGTGTGTGTGTCTGTGTGTGTGTGTGTGTGTGTGTGTGTGTGTGTACATGCTTATGCTTTATGAAATACCAGACCTTTAATTACTTATCTTTCCTCAGGAAACGATTGACAATACAAGGTGCATTGAATCACCCCTGGATACAGGTAAGGACATCTGTGTTTTGACTTGTTGTGGTCCAGTTTAGTTAGTGTGAACATGGACCCTCACACCGTTCTAATACCCAACACTACTCAGAGGACCTACACACCGTTCTAATACCCAACACTACTCAGAGGACCTACACACCGTTCTAATACCCAACACTACTCAGAGGACCTACACACCGTTCTAATACTCAACACTACTCAGAGGACCTACACACCGTTCTATTACCCAACACTACTCAGAGGACCTACACAGTGTTCTATTACCCAACACTACTCAGAGGACCTACACACCGTTCTAATACCCAACACTACTCAGAGGACCTACACACCGTTCTATTACCCAACACTACTCAGAGGACCTACACACCGTTCTAATGCCCAACACTACTCAGAGGACCTACAAACCGTTCTAATACCCAACACTACTCAGAGGACCCTCACACCGTTCTAATACCCAACACTACTCAGAGGACCTACACACTGTTCTAATACCCAACACTACTCAGAGGACCTACACACCGTTCTAATACCCAACACTACTCAGAGGACCTACACACTGTTCTAATACCCAACACTACTCAGAGGACCTACACACTGTTCTAATACCCAACACTACTCAGAGGACCTACACACCGTTCTAATACCCAACACTACTCAGAGGACCTACACACCGTTCTAATACTCAACACTACTCAGAGGACCTACACACCGTTCTATTACCCAACACTACTCAGAGGGCCTACACACCGTTCTAATGCCCAACACTACTCAGAGGACCTACACACCGTTCTAATGCCCAACACTACTCAGAGGACCTACAAACCGTTCTAATACCCAACACTACTCAGAGGACCCTCACACCGTTCTAATACCCAACACTACTCAGAGGACCTACACACCGTTCTATTACCCAACACTACTCAGAGGACCTACACACCGTTCTAATACCCAACACTACTCAGAGGACCTACACACTGTTCTAATACCCAACACTACTCAGAGGACCTACACACTGTTCTAATACCCAACACTACTCAGAGGACCTACACACCGTTCTAATACCCAACACTACTCAGAGGACCTACACACCGTTCTAATACTCAACACTACTCAGAGGACCTACACACCGTTCTATTACCCAACACTACTCAGAGGGCCTACACACCGTTCTAATGCCCAACACTACTCAGAGGACCTACACACCGTTCTAATACCCAACACTACTCAGAGGACCCTCACACCGTTCTAATACCCAACACTACTCAGAGGACCTACACACTGTTCTATTACCCAACACTACTCAGAGGACCTACACACCGTTCTAATACCCAACACTACTCAGAGGACCCTCACACCGTTCTAATACCCAACACTACTCAGAGGACCTACACACCGTTCTAATACCCAACACTACTCAGAGGACCTACACACCGTTCTAATACCCAACACTACTCAGAGGACCTACACACCGTTCTAATACCCAACACTACTCAGAGGACCTACACACCGTTCTAATACCCAACACTACTCAGAGGACCTACACACCGTTCTAATACCCAACACTACTCAGAGGACCTACACACCGTTCTAATGCCCAACACTACTCAGAGGACCTACACACCGTTCTAACACCAGAATATACTACAACTACTCAAACATACATTAATGTACATGGAATGGAACATGGTACTCAGAGTATCTACACACTGTTCTCTGATGGTACTCAGAGTATCGACACGCTGTTCTCTGATGGTACTCACAGTATCTACACACTGTTCTCTGATGGTACTCAGAGTATCTACACACTGTTCTGTGATGGTACTCAGAGTATCTACACACTGTTCTGTGATGGTACTCGGAGTATCGACACACTGTTCTCTGATGGTACTCGGAGTATCGACACACTGTTCTCTGATGGTACTCGGAGTATCGACACACTGTTCTCTGATGGTACTCGGAGTATCGACACACTGTTCTCTGATGGTACTCGGAGTATCGACACACTGTTCTGTGATGGTACTCGGAGTACCTACACACTGTTCTGTGATGGTACTCAGAGTATCGACACACTGTTCTGTGATGGTACTCAGAGTATCTACACACTGTTCTCTGATGGTACTCAGAGTATCGACACGCTGTTCTCTGATGGTACTCACAGTATCGACATACTGTTTTGTGATGGTACTCGGAGTATCGACACACTGTTCTGTGATGGTACTCAGAGTATCTACACACTGTTCTGTGATGGTACTCGGAGTATCGACACACTGTTCTCTGATGGTACTCACAGTATCGACACACTGTTCTCTGATGGTACTCGGAGTATCGACACACTGTTCTCTGATGGTACTCGGAGTATCGACACACTGTTCTCTGATGGTACTGTTCTCTGATGGTCGGAGTATCGACACACTGTTCTCTGAGTACCTATCGACACACTGTTCTGATGGTACTGAGTACCTACACACTGTTCTGTGATGGTACTCAGAGTATCGACACACTGTTCTGTGATGGTACTCAGAGTATCTACACACTGTTCTCTGATGGTACTCACAGTATCGACACACTGTTCTCTGATGGTACTCACAGTATCGACATACTGTTTTGTGATGGTACTCGGAGTATCGACACACTGTTCTGTGATGGTACTCAGAGTACCTACACACTGTTCTGTGATGGTACTCAGAGTATCTACACACTGTTCTCTGATGGTACTCACAGTATCGACACACTGTTCTGTGATGGTACTCAGAGTACCTACACACTGTTCTGTGATGGTACTCAGAGTATCTACACACTGTTCTCTGATGGTACTCACAGTATCGACACACTGTTCTCTGATGGTACTCACAGTATCGACATACTGTTTTGTGATGGTACTCTGAGTATCGACACACTGTTCTGTGATGGTACTCAGAGTACCTACACACTGTTCTGTGATGGTACTCAGAGTATCTACACACTGTTCTCTGATGGTACTCACAGTATCGACACACTGTTCTGTGATGGTACTCAGAGTACCTACACACTGTTCTGTGATCATACTCAGAGTATCTACACACTGTTCTCTGATGGTACTCACAGTATCGACACACTGTTCTCTGATGGTACTCACAGTATCGACACACTGTTCTCTGATGGTACTCACAGTATCTACACACTGTTCTCATGGTCTCACATTAACATCCCCTCTGAAGGTCAACATTCTGCTTAGCTTCAAATGATTGGATCATATGATGAGTTTAACATCTAAGTATGTGTTGGATAAGCTGGCATACAATGTGCCAATCCGGAACTCAATCAAACACCCTCACAGTCCAGGAAGTAACGTGAGGAAGTAACGTGAGGAAGTAATGTGAGGCACCAATTAGAGATCTTGACAGAAACATCCCACGTTCACCAGCAACAGGTCTCTTACTGACTGAATCACACTAACCTGTGAAAAACTGCTTCCTGGAGGTTGAAACTGACTGACTCGCATCCTTTTTATGATTTGAATTCAGCTTGGAATATTTTGGCACAACACACCCCTGCTTGGGCACCTTTGACGCACACACACACGCGCACACACACGCACGCACACGCACACACACGCACGCACACACACGCACACGCACGCACACGCACACACACGCACGCGCACACGCACAGTCCCATAAATGCATCAGGGATGTTTTGCTCATAACCACTCTGGAGACACACCAAATGGACACACCCACTAGGACACCCAAATGGACACACCCACTAGGACACCCAAATGGACACACCCACTAGGACACCCAAATGGACACACCCACTAGGACACCCAAATGGACACACCCACTAGGACACCCAAATGGACACACCCACTAGGAAACCCAAATGGACACACCCACTAGGACACCCAAATGGACACACCCACTAGGACACCCAAATGGACACACCCACTAGGACACCCAAATGGACACACCCACTAGGACACCCAAATGGACACACCCACTAGGACACCCAAATGGACACACCCACTAGGACACCCAAATGGACACACCCACTAGGAAACCCAAATGGACACACCCACTAGGGCACCCAAATGGACACACCCACTAGGACACCCAAATGGACACACCCACTAGGACACCCAAATGGACACACCCACTAGGACACCCAAATGGACACACCCACTAGGAAACCCAAATGGACACACCCACTAGGACACCCAAATGGACACACCCACTAGGACACCCAAATGGACACACCCACTAGGTTGACAACTCAAGCTGATGTTACCCAATAAAGTTAACAGAACTGCCCAGAGTTGGGCATTTCTGGTTCTGTTCCACTAATGCTTTGTCATGTTGTGTTAGAACAGCTGTGACCCCAGAACCTCTGGTCTCTCCAGAACCTCTGGTCTCTCCAGAACCTCTGGTCTCTCCAGAACCTCTGAATGTTTCAGAAACCTCTGAACCTCTACTGATTATTTTTTATCAAGTGTTTATTTTATATCCTGTTCTTGGAATAAATAGATCCATGATTGAATTGGTTTCACACAACAATTATAGCCCTTACTGTCTTTCACAGCCACTGGATCCCAGACAGGCTTTAGTGAGGCGACAGTCTGTCATCAACTTGGAGAACTTCAGGAGACAGTACGCTCGGCGACGATGGAAGGTAACAACACACAAGTTAAAGAATAGTAGACAACCTTGTGTAGTTCTTTTTAACCTCCTCTCTCCTCAGTTCTCCTTTAGATTTGTAACCTCTGTAACCATCACCTCCTCTCTCCTCAGTTCTCCTTTAGATTTGTAACCTCTGTAACCATCACCTCCTCTCTCCTCAGTTCTCCTTTAGATTTGTAACCTCTGTAACCATCACCTCCTCTCTCCTCAGTTCTCCTTTAGATTTGTAACCTCTGTAACCATCACCTCCTCTCTCCTTCTCAGCTTTCCTTCAGGATCGTAGCTCTCTGTAACCATTTAACTCGTATGATGAAGAAAGGTCATCCTAAGCTGGCAGCCCAGGATGAGGTGCGTACGAGTGTGTGCGTGAGTACGAGTGTGTGCGTGCGTACGAGTGTGTGGGTGCGTACGAGTGTGTGGGTGCGTACGAGTGTGTGGGTGCGTACGAGTGTGTGCGTGCGTACGAGTGTGTGCGTGCGTACGAGTGTGTGCGTGAGTACGAGTGTGTGCGTGCGTACGAGTGTGTGCGTGCGTACGAGTGTGTGCGTGCGTACGAGTGTGTGCGTGCGTACGAGTGTGTGCGTGCGTACGAGTGTGTGTGCACGCGTATGGGTCCTGGCTGTCTCTGGGGCCTTGCTCACTAACTGCCTGAAATCCCTGAGTTTCATCTCTGTTTAAGCTGATAATTAAGGTTGTTTCATACTTCCAGAGAAACTGTGAGAGCGACCAGGAGGAGGAGATGGTCATCAAGAAACGTCCTCGAACCAGGAAGAGAAGCAGCACTTCCTGAAACATGCCTGGGTTTTCTTAAGTCATTTCCTGTAATAGTGGTCTTGGTGTGATTGGAGGACTGTGGGTTGTTAAACTGTCATTGGTTGAATGTGTCTGATAACAAAAGCTATATTTCAGTTGCACATCTTACTGTTAAGCACAAGAAAAAGATTTGGGTGCAACACCTTGAGTATTTATTACCTTCTGTTTGTAAAGTTATCTAGAATGTAACTGGTGAGGGTTGGAGTAGTGGATGGAGTAGTGGATGGAGTAGTGGATGGAGTAGTGGTTGGAGTAGTGGTTGGAGTAGTAGATGGAGTAGTGGTTGGAGTAGTGGTTGGAGTAGTGGATGGAGTAGTAGATGGAGTAGTGGTTGGAGTAGTGGATGGAGTAGTAGATTGAGTAGTGGTTGGAGTAGTGGATGGAGTAGTGGATGGAGTAGTGGTTGGAGTAGTGGTTGGAGTAGTGGATGGAGTAGTGGATGGAGTAGTGGATGGAGTAGTAGATGGAGTAGTGGTTGGAGTAGTGGTTGGAGTAGTGGTTGGAGTAGTGGTTGGTGTAGTGGTTGGTGTAGTGGTTGGAGTAGTGGTTGGTTGGTGTAGTGGTTAGAGTAGTGGTTGGTTGGAGTAGTGGTTGGTTGGTGTAGTGGTTGGAGAAGTGGTTGGTTGGAGAAGTGGTTGGTTGGAGTAGTGGTTGGTTGGAGTAGTGGTTGGTTGGTGTAGTGGTTGGAGTAGTGGTTGGTTGGAGTAGTGGTTGGTTGGAGTAGTGGTTGGTTGGTGTAGTGGTTGGAGTAGTGGTTTGTGTAGTGGTTGGTTGGTGTAGTGGTTGGAGTAGTGGTTGGTTGGTGTAGTGGTTGGAGTAGTGGTACAATGCCCATGAACTCTTAAATTATGACCACCTCATCGTTTCAGCTTGGTTTCATAGCGGAGGCCTCACAGAAAGGCTTTACTGACCACCATAGATGCTTGTTGAATATTTCATCATCCCGCCTCAGAAAATGTTACATTTATTTATAATTTCTTTGCCAATCAGCCAAAAAAGATAAACTCTTATCTGTAAACTTTTTAATCTGTCAGGCAGAATTGTTTTAAGACACGTTTCCTTTGTTTAGTAGTAGCTTAACCAGATCTTCCACAAAAACACGTAGGCCTATTTGCATATTAGCAACCGTCGCTTATATTAGCATGTTTAGATACTGCCTCTTGATGCACGTTGAGAGTGCTGTTTTTATACTGAAGCCTACTGCTGTGTCTATTGCTGTGTTTATAATGTAAATACAAATTAGTTAACATTTCCGCAATAGTTTTAGCTAAATGAATAATATAGTAAACCTTGTTAAACAGTGTGGCTTTTCAGCTTTACAGCTTTAACAACATTAAATGCTTGTAAAGTTATGATCTAACATCACACTGATATGCAAAGTAATGTCTTTGTTGTTATGAAGTAGCTATTTACTTAAAGATCATGTAATTGTATGTTAATACTCAAACCAGAAGTTTAATGTAATCTATTGTACGTCAATATAACAGACACAGCCCAGTATTACCTCTAATTCTGGTTCTAATTTTAAACAAACCTGTTTAACTATTGTTAAATGTAGAGTATATGTTTAATTTAAAAAGTTGTAAAGGTAATTCTCAAGAAATTCTCAGCATTTCAAAGTGCATTTCAGTTAACTGTGATGTTATGTTAACAGAGTTGTAGTTTCAGTAACTTGGGTAATGTTAGAAGCTAATGTTAGAAGCTAATGTTAGAAGCTAATGTTAGAAGCTAATGTTAGAAGCTAATGTTAGAAGCTCCATCTGTGATGATGACCTTCAGTCTTCATTCACTTGTGCTCAGATATGCTTCTTTTAGCACAGGTGATATCTGTCCTTTTGATATCCCTGTTAGATATCTAACCTTTTGATATCGCTGTTAGATATCTGGCCTTTTGATATCACTGTTAGATATCTGTCCTTTTGATATCACTGTTAGATATCTGGCCTTTTGATATCACTGTTAGATATCTGTCCTTTTGATATCCCTGTTAGATATCTGGCCTTTTGATATCACTGTTAGATATCTGTCCTTTTGATATCCCTGTTAGATATCTGCCCTTTTGATATCCCTGTTAGATATCTGTCCTTTTGATATCCCTGTTAGATATCTGCCCTTTTGATATCACTGTTAGATATCTGCCCTTTTGATATCCCTGTTAGATATCTGCCCTTTTGATATCACTGTTAGATATCTGGCCTTTTGATATCACTGTTAGATATCTGCTCTTTTGATATCACTGTTAGATATCTGTCCTTTTGATATCCCTGTTAGATATCTGCCCTTTTGATATCCCTGTTAGATATCTGGCCTTTTGATATCACTGTTAGATATCTGTCCTTTTGATATCACTGTTAGATATCTGCTCTTTTGATATCCCTGTTAGATATCTGGCCTTTTGATATCACTGTTAGATATCTGTCCTTTTGATATCACTGTTAGATATCTGCTCTTTTGATATCACTGTTAGATATCTGTCCTTTTGATATCACTGTTAGATATCTGGCCTTTTGATATCACTGTTAGATATCTGGCCTTTTCATATCACTGTTACCAGTGTGTAGCCATCTAGGGACATTCAGAACACATTTTATTTCAGATGGCAGCTGGGGAGGTCTTCTATTTGTCCACAGATTCACATTTCTCATCCTTTTTCCTGTCATTGTGTTCCATTGCCAATGTACGGTACATGAATGTAATGTTATATAAACGTATATGTATGACTCAAATGGTAAAGTCTAGATATATTTGAATATATTTATGAAATGTGAAAGCTTTTTTTATTGTTATTTTGTCCTTTGATTAATAACAAAAATTTGTAAAACCCACAAAGGTGAAACATTCACCCAACGGGACAAATATTTTTATAATCCTTCTTTTAAAAACATTTATTTGTAAAACAAACAATTAAAAAAACGTTACTTAAGCCATGTGTTTTATTGAGTGGCACCGCCTCACCCTGGATGACAGCGCCGCCTCACCCTGGATGACAGCGCCGCCTCACACTGGATGACAGCGCCGCCTCACCCTGGATGACAGCGCCGCCTCACACTGGATGACAGCGCCGCCTCACCCTGGATGACAGCGCCGCCTCACCCTGGATGACAGCGCCGCCTCACACTGGATGACAGCGCCGCCTCACCCTGGATGACAACGCCGCCTCACCCTGGATGACAGCACCGCCTCCACTTTGGTTTGCTGTGTTCAACCTTTTAGGGAAGTTACTAATTTAGAGCAGAATAACAAGGTTTAGGCAGTTTATAACTAACCAATGATCAAATAAAAAGAGTGAAAGGTCATCAATTTAGGTCACTGGTTTATTCATTAACTCTTTATCGGGATATTTAAGTCTAATTTAGGAACTTCTCTAAACTTGTAAACCCTGGCATTGATCAGTGTGGTGTGGTATATATCTGGTCAGTGGTGTTTGGTATATTAGGTTGACATATCTGGTCAGTGGTGTTTGGTATTTTGTGTTGACATATCTGGTCAGTGGTGTTTGGTATTTTGTGTTGACATATCTGGTCAGTGGTGTTTGGTATTTTGTGTTGACATATCTGGTCAGTGGTGTTTGGTATTTTGTGTTGACATATCTGGTCAGTGGTGTTTGGTATTTTGTGTTGACATATCTGGTCAGTGGTGTTTGGTATTTTGTGTTGACATATCTGGTCAGTGGTGTTTGGTATTTTGTGTTGACATATCTGGTCAGTGGTGTTTGGTATTTTGTGTTGACATATCTGGTCAGTGGTGTTTGGTATTTTGTGTTGACATATCTGGTCAGTGGTGTTAGGTTAAGGTTGGACACAAAGTGACCAGAGACCTGGGGTCCGTTCTCCCTACGTCGCTTAATAGGCCTACATCCGAGATCAAATGAGACATCCAAGATGACATCATCCGGCTACTCATCATCCGGCTAATTCGGTTCTCCGAACACACCTGCCGTTTACGATGAGTATAGCTGGACTGAGTCAGCTGAGATAAATGCGTTCGTTTAAAGGCGACATGTATCGATAGTAGAAACCTTGATCAGCGACACTCCTATTGGCTACTCATCATGGCCAAAGATCACGCCCACTTGTTCTCAGCAGAACCAGAGATATTGATGGAAGGTTATGCAGAACTTGAATGTTTAATTAAAACGCAAGGGAACGCCGCAAAAGCCAGAAAGGGCTGACAAAAAGTAGCAGACAAATTAAATGCGTTAGTGGTCACCATATGGCTCTATCAATTGTTACGGTATTTATTTTAATAATGTCATGAATTCATTTCATATTTTCTAAATGTCAGAGCCACCACAGGACAGTACATTTATTCCACAATTCCCACTGCGTAAAATACGATTTCTGCCCACATTTATTCATACAAACTCCAACAGACATGTTCCCATGTTCTAGTCGGTCCATGAGTAATCCCCTAATTAAATGGTAGTCTTTACTACTTGTATTGTTTTTAGTCACCTAAGTCTCTTTTAAGACACAGGTAAATGCATGTGTTTGTCTGTTCATATCAGCAATCAAGAATCAGAAATCAGAATCAAAAAAGTGTTTAATCGCCATGAATGTGTTAACAGACAAGGAATTTACTTTGGCAGTGCGTTAAACATATGAATATAACAATATAAATTATACTAAGGAGCTGAGGGGGTATATGGATAAGTAATATACAAAATACTGTAACAAAATACAGTATTTTGTCATTTGTTGCTGCATTAAATTAAGTAGACCTATAATCCAGATGACTGGTACAGTAATTTCAGCTGTTAAACATTGAGTAATGATAAATTGCTTTGACTTGTGAAAGTCAAAAATGTGTAGGAATGTAAAAATATGACCGCACTTTTCCCTCACGTTTTTCGCATCTTCAATAAAGGAACGAGCCACTCGCAAATAATATTAAGGTTATGCAAACGGTATAACGGTATATCCGACGAGTCGAACATCTAATGTGTGAATCCAACAAATTAATTATGTATTTGACATCCTAACGGGAAAACCGATACATCTCAATAGAGTTTCGCTCTGCATTAAAGGGTCTTGTCTATCTCACAATACGGAATTATTTAATAAGCTCTGACTGCGAATTGTTCTTCTGTTAACGTACAGGACATGGCTGTGAATGACTTCCCACGTCACATCCGCTTATAAAGCAGCCATCTAATCGTGTTTACATGAAATAAACCTGCTCCAGAGCAGGTTCAAGCTTACCCATCCGTTGCTATGACAACAAGTACAGGATGAGGTTCGGAGAACCGAACTATCCAGGATTATGCCAAATCGACAACAATCAAATCCGGCTAACTGAGTTAGCGACGTACGGAGAACACCCCCCTGGAGATGGTTACTATAACCTAACATATAGTGTTGTTGTCTTGCGCCCCCTAGTGCCCAGGGTCGAATTGGTAAGATATTAAACTGGAAGCATTCATGTTTGATACGAGGCCTTTATTTACACTGTGCACTGATAAAACTTTTTTAATATGTGTTTCTTAACCTTTTGTTTTGTTGTTGTTTTATGTATGTTCTTTTTATGTTCTAGAGTGCAGTAATACAAGACTCAACTGTAAAATAGACTTTTGTCTTAGCATGATTACACTTAGCATTAGTTGTGGTTGGACATAATATGTAGTTCTACTGCTGCTACAATTTCTGCCGTGCTAGAATGTACCATTCATTGTTATGTACCCTTTTATGTAGGAAGGGAGACAATATGTGTCAGGTTGTCATTTGAAGCAGGACAGATGCAGAGGTGAACAAAAAGCTTTAATCAGACACAGGTGACCATGATTAAACTGACTGAGAAAGAAACAGGAAAGTAGGACCAAATATGGGCATGTGGCGCAACAACAAACCAGGAGAGGGCTGTATAGTACAAGACAAAACCACAAACAGAACTGGAACCAGTCCCAGAAGGCAGTCCCCCCCACCCCTAAGGCGTAGAACGGGCCAATCCAGCCCTGGAGCACTTGAACTTTTCCACAATATTGTAATTTTTACGATGCATGAAGACAAAAACACCAAACCCTTCACCCTGTATTCCATCTTCATTTGGAAGGACATGTTGGAAATGGGTGCAGTAGGGTAACTCAGTGGGATTATAACATTAAAAAAGATCACGCATAAGATTGTTTGTGGCTTCTGTCTGCCTGCCTGTCTGGTTGTCTGTCTGTCTGGTTGTCAGCCTGTTTGCCTGTCTCTATAACATTATCAACACTTAAAGCTTCACACATTCAATACATAAGAATGAACCAATCTCGGTATAAAGATGAACCAAACTTAAATTATAAAACACTTCAATAAAAAAAAAACAAATTGAAAACACAAAAACAATGACATGAAATCTATTAAAATTTAAATTAACATTTTGTCAAAATCAGTAAAGTATTTGCCAAGCCACTGAAGCCAGTCAGGAACCAACAGTAGTGATAAGAGTTTATTCATGTTAAATTCTAGGCAGTACAACAGCGCCTCCTAGTGACAGTCTAAAGACAGTATCACAAATGCCTTTCTTATTTACCCTATATGGAACCCATATAGCACCCTATTAAGCGCACTGCTTTTGACCCATAGCTTATAATCAGGAGAACACTAGAACCTTCTGCAGTAGAGTCCTCCTAAGTGGTAGCTGGCTCTTCTTCTCTGGTTTAATATCAGGAATCATCCCGGCACTTCTCTCTGCACTCAGCCTGATGTCTGGCCGTCTCTCCCTGACCACCTGCAGCGCTGCCTGGGTCACGTTACGACAGAAGTCCACAGTGACCTGGTGGAGCGAGGCACCGTGAAGCACCAGCGCTTGCAGAGTACGGTCTGTGACGCGGACACAGTTCTCTAGTAGGAGGCAGCGCAGTCGGCTGCAGCTCTGCAGAACATGAATCACTTCCTGGTCTGAGATGTGACCACAGCCAGACATGGTGAGGGATTGCAAGTTAGGACACCTGGTGGGAGGAGAGGGAACTGCAGTTAGAAAACAATCTACATTACATTTGTAATTGAAACAATAAAATAGCATCATCGTCCCTGTGTTTTAATCAACAGATTGGGTCTGCATAAATATTAAAACTTTAAAAATGTTTTCAGAGTGGTTTGAAACCAAGTCTATACCATCAAGGACAGGAAAATGACAGTTGGAACCATGATTTGAGGCTGTACAGGGTTTACATGCGTATTAGTAAACTACATTACCCATAACCCATCACCCAGTCCACCTGCTCAGTCATTAGATAACATGTCACAGAGTGATGTCATTTACGGGGAAGCTGAGTGGTCAAAATAACGTCTGAATCATTCCAGGATTTTGGGGGGTGGGCAGTGAGGACAGAAGAGGGTATGTTGTCACATATGAGCCAACCTGAGTCTTTAGACAGCTGCTATGACTGAGCGTATCCCATAGCAACTGTACTAGAAACAATGGACAGAAATGTATTAATGACGGTCAGAGACACTGGTAAGAAAAGTGAAATTTACATTAGTGCCTATTTTATAACAGATTATGAACCCTGGTTATATACTACATATGACACAACACACATGAATAAATACAACACAGCATGTTAGATGACACAACACACATACACGTGGCCCGTCTCTTATTGACACCCGTTTCCAATAAACGCAGTAGACAGTAGACGCCGGTCTCCAATAGTAGCCGGGCTCCTTTCAGATCCGGTCTGTAGTAAACGCCGATCTCCAATGACCCACCGCCGTCCCCGTACGCTAATCCCCTTTTTCCTGGGCTACCTCAGTCCTGCAGTGAATCATACCGGTATCTTTTCGTGTCAAAAATGTATCGTCGGATGCCATCGAGGAGGGGAGAAAATCAAAACGGAATTTCTTTGTGTACATTTTGCCCTTTCGTCTCCACGTCAATCTTGTCTGGTCGTACTGATGAACGCTTTCGTTCGAAATTCGGACTGGTGCAGGCCAGTACTATGGCATCATTGGCAAGAAAGTTCAGTAGATGTCTACCGTACCTGTTATTTCATGCGTAATACCGTACTGCTTTAATAATACAGTACTGCTGTAATGATAATGAATCCTGAAATGTTCGTCTGGTGTTGTTGCCTACATTTCGTGGCCGTAAGTACGGTATCATACTGTAGCTGACGCGGAAATGTGTTTATGTTTTGTTTATGTTCCATGGCGACGCACTAAATGTGCGCAACCTGTGTTATCGCTCAGTAATCTAACTTCATGCTGTTATAATTTCTTGTTTATTTAAATGTAGATAGTTTAATTAGTGGAACTCAGTGATACAGTTTTATTATATTTACTGCTAAATAACTTTATAATTTGTTTTGATAAAGTTACACGCTGCGCCGGAAGTTAGTCACCGGCGTAAGGTCAGAGTTGAGAGTTGAATATTTGAGCTATTGTTTATTTTTTCTATCGCTGGTTTCACAAGGCAAACACGTTAATGGTGTTATTATAGAGAAGTTTGGAAAGGAATAAACGTACAAATTGACATCAGTTCGAGACGTGGACTATTTTTTAACCAGGGTAGTTACACATACCGTATTTCACCGCGAAATGAACCCCGTTTACCCATCACCATTCCGTGTGCGAGGCAATAGCCGGTCTCCAACAACCGCCGGTCTCTTTTAAATGCCGGACACAACATATGACACGACACACATATGATATGAATAATATCACTCATGTTGATTTCACTATTAAGTCTCTGGTGTCATGAGTGTTTTCAAGTTCCCCAGTCATTGTTGCAAATGACACTGGAGGAATTATGCTTAGGTGTCTTGCTCAAGGGCAGATCGCAAGGTCCACGTGCCAACTCAAATTCAGATGTGAATTTGCAAACGTTTAGTTACAAAGCTACCTTCCTCTTGTTACAGGAAGCAGGAAACCAGAAGGTTGGTTGCTACAGACATACCAACCTTTAGACAGAAACACGAAAGTAAAACCCAGAAAGGCCAGAAACACTCACATGGAACAGACTTGGTCCAGGAGCATGGATACCAGGGTGTCATGCTTACTGCAGAGGTCCTTCTGGAACTGAGTCTTCAGCCAGTCCTCCACATTACACACCTGAACCCTGGAGCTCATCCAGGTGATCGTCAAGCAGCGTAGTGACGACCCTAACACATAGTTGGCTCTCCGCAGCTCAGAGGGGGAACGGAACAGAAGCACCGTCCACAAACAGGGGTCCAGGTACACGTCTCTGAGCCGACAGCACGTCTGGGACAGCAACCTGCGGCTCTCCTTGTCCAGGAAGGAGAAGAGGTGGAGGAGACACTCCTGGTTCAACTGGGTGAGGCTGAGTTTCACACTGCGTTCAACAGGGTCCACGTTGCTAGGGTCCATGTTGGTCTAGGAACGACAGCAGAAAGACAAACCTTCTTTGTTAGACTGTGAAATGACAACCAATGAAGGTCCTTCACCCAGACCACAGGCAGATCTGGCCCAGAGCTTTATCCAGGGTGAGTCGCAGAGTCCTGGGTTTCTTTGGGACAAACCAGTGAGAAGCTGCCACCAGCCCAGAATAAGACAGCCGTGGACTGTACAGACCCTGGTTACATGATGCCTTCTGGGGCCTGGCTGACAGCAGGGAGGGGGTTCTGGGGGAAGGGCTGTAGGACATATACGGTCGTGGAACAGAGTTTATTCTGGGAGGTGGAGCACAACTGGTGGTACTAGCTGTCAGAGATAGAAGAGTGTGAGCTCAAACAGGACAGAATGGTGTGAGCTCAAACAGAAGGATAGAAGGGTGTGAGCTCAAACAGGAAAGAAGGATGTGAGCTCAAACAGGACAGAAGGATGTGAGCTCAAACAGGACAGAAGGATGTGAGCTCAAACAGGACAGAAGGGTGTGAGCTCAAACAGGACAGAAGGATGTGAGCTCAAACAGGACAGAAGGATGTGAGCTCAAACAGGACAGAAGGGTGTGAGCTCAAACAGGACAGAAGGATGTGAGCTCAAACAGGACAGAAGGGTGTGAGCTCAAACAGGGCAGAAGGATGTGAACTCAAACAGGACAGAAGGATGTGAGCTCAAACAGGACAGAAGGATGTGAGCTCAAACAGGACAGAAGGATGTGAGCTCAAACAGGACAGAAGGATGTGAGCTCAAACAGGACAGAAGGGTGTGAGCTCAAACAGGACAGAAGGATGTGAGCTCAAACAGGACAGAAGGATGTGAGCTCAAACAGGACAGAAGGATGTGAGCTCAAACAGGACAGAAGGATGTGAGCTCAAACAGGACAGAAGGATGTGAGCTCAAACAGGACAGAAGGGTGTGAGCTCAAACAGGACAGAAGGGTGTGAGCTCAAACAGGACAGAAGGGTGTGAGCTCAAACAGGACAGGAGGGTGTGAGCTCAAACAGAGGGATGTGAGCTCAGACTGGACAGAAGGATGTGAGCTCAAGCAGGATAGAAGGGTGTGAGCTCAGACTGGACAGAAGGATGTGAGCTCAAACAGGACAGAAGTATGTGAGCTCAAACAGGACAGAAGGATGTGAGCTCAGACAGGACAGAAGGATGTGAGCTCAAACCTGGACAGAAGGATGTGAGCTCAAACAGAGAAACAACAGACAATTTCGAAAACTAAAACAAACCGGAAAATAAAAAACATATTGTTTGATTCTAAGAATCAAGTTGTGTAAAATCTAATTTTCCACTTGTTTTCAGATTTGTCTTGTGTGTGACTGTTGTGTGTGAGACACACACACACAGTGTATAGTGGTGTATACTGGTGTAGTGGTGTATACTGGTGTAGTGGTGTATACTGGTGTAGTGGTGTATACTGGTGTAGTGGTGTATACTGGTGTAGTGGTGTATACTGGTGTAGTGGTGTATACTGGTGTAGTGGTGTATACTGGTGTAGTGGTGTATACTGGTGTAGTGGTGTATACTGGTGTATACTGGTGTAGTGGTGTATACTGGTGTAGTGGTGTATACTGGTGTATACTGGTGTAGTGGTGTATACTGGTGTAGTGGTGTATACTGGTGTAGTGGTGTATACTGGTGTAGTGGTGTATACTGGTGTATACTGGTGTATACTGGTGTAGTGGTGTATACTGGTGTAGTGGTGTATACTGGTGTAGTGGTGTATACTGGTGTAGTGGTGTATACTGGTGTATAGTGGTGTATACTGGTGTAGTGGTGTATACTGGTGTAGTGGTGTATACTGGTGTTGTGGTGTATACTGGTGTAGTGGTGTATACTGGTGTAGTGGTGTATACTGGTGTATACTGGTGTAGTGGTGTATACTGGTGTAGTGGTGTATAGGGCACCAATAATTACAACACGTTGAGGAAAATATGAATTTATTAAGGATTTGCTTTATATTTTACCAATTTCATCTAGATTTTCTCATATTGTAGGATTACGTTGACCATTTCATAGCCCTTTTTGTTCATCTTTATAGTAAATTATTGTGGAGGACATCAGTATGGAAGATAAACATGAACATAACAAAAAACAGTCAACGAGTCAGTGACCTGATTGTCATTTTATATTTTCTGGTACATTTCCTTGATTCTCATACAGACAACTCTTCTCAATCTATACATCCTATCATATGTGTAGCTATATCTTATATCTGAAACTTAAAACAAACATGAAAACAAAATCAAAAGATCTATAATCTTTCAGAATGTTGATCCAAATTTCCTGTTGGTCCAGAAGTTACATCATTTCATTATGGTGCTATTGTGAACCAACCAGCTTGCATAGCCAGAAAGACAAACTGAAATAGCAAACAACTTTTAACATGATTCAATCCTCAGTTACACAGTGAAAAGTGACTTCCTCCGATCTCATCTTCAGATTCCTGAGGTTAACCAACAACAAAGATGGAAGACTTAAGTACAGACAGAAGAATGTGAACGCTACTGACCAGGACAGACGGAAGAATGTGAACGCTACTGACCAGGACAGACAGAGGAATGTGAACGCTACTGACCAGGACAGACAGAGGAATGTGAACGCTACTGACCAGGACAGACAGAGGAATGTGAACGCTACTGACCAGGACAGACAGAGGAATGTGAACGCTACTGACCAGGACAGACAGAGGAATGTGAACGCTACTGACCAGGACAGACAGAGGAATGTGAACGCTACTGACCAGGACAGACAGAGGAATGTGAACGCTACTGACCAGGACAGACAGAGGAATGTGAACGCTACTGACCAGGACAGACAGAGGAATGTGAACGCTACTGACCAGGACAGACAGAGGAATGTGAACGCTACTGACCAGGACAGACAGAATGCAGAAATATTTCCATCTTGCCATATTGAGGAGTGTTGCTTCAGAGACATGCTGAAGGATGACAGACTGGATGAGATGTAAGACTATTTCAGGGTGGATGATGGTCTGAAGGATGACAAATAGATAAGGACAGAGGACTAGTTTAGACTAGGGAACAGAAGGCATTGCTGTAGGTCCAGTTAAAGCGGGGTGTCAGTCTCAGATGAAGCTGTGTCCTTTCTCTCTGTGTAGAAGAGGATGTAGGCCTTGGCTTTAACAACAGTCTCTTCTTCAGTGAGAGTCACAGTGTTGTCGTTAAAATGGTACCAGCGTCCCTCCTGTCTGCCGTAAGCTGTGTAGTGGCCTGACCCAACCCTGAACACAACACATATATGACAGCAGTTATATGCCTGACCCAACCCCGAACACAACACATATATGACAGCAGTTATATGCCTGACCCAACCCCGAACACAACACATATATGACAGCAGTTATATGCCTGACCCAACCCTGAACACAACACATATATGACAGCAGTTATATGCCTGACCCAACCCTGAACACAACATATATATGACAGCAGTTATATGCCTGACCCAACCCTGAACACAACACATATATGACAGCAGTTATATGCCTGACCCAACCCTGAACACAACATATATATGACAGCAGTTATATGCCTGACCCAACCCTGAACACAACACATATATGACAGCAGTTATATGCCTGACCCAACCCCGAACACAACACATATATGACAGCAGTTATATGCCTGACCCAACCCTGAACACAACATATATATGACAGCAGTTATATGCCTGACCCAACCCTGAACACAACACATATATGACAGCAGTTATATGCCTGACCCAACCCTGAACACAACACATATATGACAGCAGTTATATGCCTGACCCAACCCTGAACACAACACATATATGACAGCAGTTATATGCCTGACCCAACCCTGAACACAACACATATATGACAGCAGTTATATGCCTGACCCAACCCTGAACACAACACATATATGACAGCAGTTATATGCCTGACCCAACCCTGAACACAACACATATATGACAGCAGTTATATGCCTGACCCAACCCTGAACACAACACATATATGACAGCAGTTATATGCCTGACCCAACCCTGAACACAACACATATATGACAGCAGTTATATGCCTGACCCAACCCTGAACACAACACATATATGACAGCAGTTATATGCCTGACCCAACCCTGAACACAACACATATATGACAGCAGTTATATGCCTGACCCAACCCTGAACACAACACATATGACAGCAGTTATATGCCTGACCCAACCCTGAACACAACACATATATGACAGCAGTTATATGCCTGACCCAACCCTGAACACAACACATATATGACAGCAGTTATATGCCTGACCCAACCCTGAACACAACACATATATGACAGCAGTTATATGCCTGACCCAACCCTGAACACAACACATATATGACAGCAGTTATATGCCTGACCCAACCCTGAACACAACACATATATGACAGCAGTTATATGCCTGACCCAACCCTGAACACAACACATATATGACAGCAGTTATATGCCTGACCCAACCCTGAACACAACAAATATATGACAGCAGTTATATGCCTGACCCAACCCTGAACACAACAAATATATGACAGCAGTTATATGCCTGACCCAACCCTGAACACAACATATATATGACAGCAGTTATATGCCTGACCCAACCCTGAACACAACAAATATATGACAGCAGTTATATGCCTGACCCAACCCTGAACACAACACATATGACAGCAGTTATATGCCTGACCCAACCCCGAACACAACAAATATATGACAGCAGTTATATGCCTGACCCAACCCCGAACACAACACATATGACAGCAGTTATATGCCTGACCCAACCCCGAACACAACAAATATATGACAGCAGTTATATGCCTGACCCAACCCCGAACACAACACATATATGACGGCAGTTATATGCCTGACCCAACCCTGAACACAACATATATATGACAGCAGTTATATGCCTGACCCAACCCTGAACACAACATATATATGACAGCAGTTATATGCCTGACCCCTTATACGCTGAATAAAAAACATAATTGAGACCCATTGAGATCACTTAGACAAATGGATTTAGATTATTATTTATATAATACTAAACTGGTCATCTTTCCAAACGTTTAATCTCCTTGAACGTGACCCTGTTACCAGCCATGTAACTTAACATTGTCCCAGACACCTTCCGTTTAAGTCCAGAATAAAGAGCCCATAGTGTCCCATCAGCACCCCCCAAGTGGCCAGGTTAGTATAGTACAGGGGGGTGTTCTCCGTACGTCGCTAACTCAGTTAGCCGGATTTGATTGTTGTCGATTTGGCATAATCCTGGATAGTTCGGTTCTCCGAACCTCATCCTGTACTTGTTGTCATAGCAACGGATGGGTAAGCTTGAACCTGCTCCGGAGCAGGTTTATTTCATGTAAACACGATTAGATGGATGCTTTATAAGTGGAGGTGACGTGGGAAGTCATTCACAGCCATGTCCTGTCCGTTTATACGAGAAAAACAATTCGCTGATTTTGAAATAATCCCGTATTGCGAGATAGACAATAAGACCCTTCAATAATTAATAAATAATAATAATTCCGTATTGCGAAATAGACAAGACCCTTTATCGCAGAGCAAAACTCTACTCACATTTGGTATAACCAATACACTGATATCATTTGGACATTTATCTCCAACAAATTAATTATGTATTTGACACCCTCACAGGAAAATCGATCCATCTCAATAAGGCTTTAATAACGGCACAAACCGTTTGCATATTATAATATTATTTGCGAGTGGCTCGTTCCTTTACACTATTGGAGATGCGGTAAACGTGGGGAAAAGTGTGGTCATATTTTTACATTGCTACACAGTTTTGACTTTCACAAGTCAAAGGAAGTTATCATTACTCAATGTTTAACAGTTGAAATTACTGTACCACTCATTTCGATTATAGGTCTACTTAATTTAACGCTGCAACAAATAAATAACTTTATAGTTTGGTAAATTACTATCTGTATTTTGGTATTTTGTATATTACTTATCCATACTCCCCTCAGCCCCTTAGTATAATTTATTGTTCTATTCATGTTTTTTGTACGCACCTTCCTGCCAAAGAAAATCCCTTGTTTGTTCACATTCATGGCGATTAAACACTTTTCTGATTCTAATTCTTGATTGCTGTAATGAACAGACAAAACATGCATTTACCTGTGTTTTAAAGAGGCTTAGGTGACTAAGAACAATACAAGTAGTAAAGACTACTGTTTTGTAGAATGTTCTTGTAGTTCACTTTTACTTGTTCCCATGTTCTAGTCGGTCCATGAGTAATCCCCTAACATATGTGTCAGGGTTTCTGCAGGTATCAGCCAATCTCATTTAATGCTTTTTCATGCCCTTTTTCATGCCACTTTAGACTAATTTCATGCCCATGTCCAACTACAGATACTTTCACACACAAATTGTGAGCATTTGACAATGCTGTTTTTTAACTGTCAGATGGCTCACAAGAAGGTTTACAGTCATTAAACGCAACACAAAGTGCTTCACAAAATAATAACACAACAGAAATACAAATATTTAAAACACTGTTCATTGAGCAGCTCGTGTCTCTGCCACGTGGATCTCAAAACAACATGCACTGATAATTAAAAGTAATGAACCTATACTGGTTACGGCAGTAGGCAAATTCGACAAAATCATGTCAACCCCGTGTCCTCCCCACCACCCCATCCCCACACACTCGCTGTTAAATGCCTCTCCGGGTTTACCATCGACGCCAGGGCCTGAATTTCGTTAGGTGGGTCACATGGGGGATCTAAAGATTATTGGGAGAGAATAACTTCTGATGCATCGGTCTAATTTAATCATCTTCATTTATTAATATCTACACATTTGTATGCATGAATTGAGCATTTCCAGTTGTGCCACATGTGGGTGGCCCCTGCAGACTATCTGAAAGTGGTTTGAGGTTAATAGGTCACTGCTCAAAAAACTATTAAGATTTCCAGTATTTAAATGTATTTTTTTTAAATGTATGTTTTAAATGTTTTATTTTGAAAAACCAAATTATGTGCAACATGTGAAAGACCTTAAGTAAATTGAGGTTTCAAAGTGATTTCACAAAAAAAGATTTTACAGTTTTTAAATGTTTATTAAACGTCTCTTACACCATTTCCTTAAAAAAAACAAAGCTGTGCAAAATGTAGTTGTACTCTATAAAACAATCTGACAGTGGTTTGAAGTTTCAAGGCCAAATGGTTAAACAGCTATTGAATTCCTAACTTTAAGACGTACTTTATTGACGGTCCCTAACTATAAGCACATGGAGGTTTCTATCCGTCTATATCACCGGGTGTAGTGTGGCTGCTTGTGGGAAAACCGGACCTGATCTCGGGCTCCGAATATCCGTTGAATATCCCACCAACTTTACCTCGGTCTGAGATGAAGCAAATATATTTGTGCGGGAATTTCTCGCACTATAAAAACTAACCTTGCGGGAATGGTTTAAATTATGCGCAATCCCCGCACCGAAATTCAAGCCCTGGACGGGATTAACCAGGTTCTGAATAGTTCATCCTCCAACCACTTCTGCTGAAACTTGAATTTTCCCATTTTACCATCATTAGATATTTGCTCCATTCTTTTACCACAGCACACACTCACTTACTCACTCACTCGATAGAAAGCAGACTCGCACAGCACCTTGCATTAATAGCATCAGGTGTCGCGACTTCGTGCACCAGCCGTACAAAACAGACAATTAAAAGGTTCCGCCTTTCAACCATTACGCTATACTTCCGATCAAAATTAGATTTAGATGTTTATATAGTCAAAATAAATCATGAAAAACAATGTTTTTATTCCATCAAGTTTACATAATTTTTAATGCCTCTGAACATCGAATTCATGCTTTTTCATGCCAATTAATGCCTGAATTTTCACAAAATCTATTTAATGACTTTTCATGCTTTTTAATGACCCGCGGAAACCCTGTGTGTGTGTGTTGGAGATTGTATGAAGTAACGTGAGCAGAAATCGTATTTTACGCAGTGGGAATTGTGGAATAAATGTACTGTCCTGTGGTGGCTCTGACATTTAGAAAATATGAAATTAAATTATGACATTATTAAAATACAACACTGTAATAATTGATAGAACCATATGGTGACCAATAACGCATTTAATTTGGCTGATACTTTTTGCCAGCCCTTTTCTGGCTTTTACAGACTTTGCGGTGTTTCCTTGCGTTTTAATTAAACATTCAAGTTCCGCATAACCTTCCATCAATATCTCTTGTTCCGCGGAGGAGAAAAAGTGTGCGTGATCTTTGGCCATGATGAGTAGCCAATAGGAGCGTCGCTGATCAAGGTTTCTACTATCGATACATGTCGCCTTTAAACAAACGCGTGGACGCGCATCTCAGCTGACTCAGTCCAGCTATACTCATCGTAAACGGCAGGTGTGTTCGGAGAACCGAATTAGCCGGATGATGAGTAGCCGGATGATGTCATCTTGGATGTCTCATTTGATCTCGGATGTATTAAGCGACGTACGGAGAACGGACCCCAGGTTAGTATAGTACAGGTTAGTGTAATACTCACCCAGATCCATGGTGAACCACCACAGCAGCCAGGTCATATAGACAGCCCTCTGGCAGGCTGTTCTCTGGCTGGATACAACAACACTATTAGTCAGACAATATTCACTCATACACAGACACATACACTGCTGGATTTCCCACAAAGAGGGAACTAATTAGTGTTAATTCGGGTTAGACGTCAGGGGTTAAAGTGACTGTTTACCTCCAGCAAGTAACCCTTCATGTCCAGGCCTCGGAGAGGAAACTCAACATAGGTGTCAACTTTATTCCTCAGATAGGACGTCCAATGGAACCTTTTCAGGTGAAGACACAACACCTGTACCATAGCAACATACAGACAGAAAACACAAACACTATAGTTCCTTATAGACCCTGTTAGCTGTTAGGAGAGAGTAGACTTTATATCCACTGTATGCATGTATGCATCCATGTGCGAATGTATGCATGTATACACACACACACACACACTAAGTCAGCTGCCATGTTTTGGCTCATCGGTGTGTATATGTAAGTCAGAGTAACAGAAAAAATAATATCTGTTCAGAAAGACATCAAAACATTCACCTTAGGCAGCTTTTGGACCCAGAACTTCTTAGTGGACTTCTGCTTCTTCTTACATTTATGACACATGTAGAACTCCGTTTCATCCAGCTCCTCCAGGTCAGTGAAGCTGCGTAGGCAGTCTGACCACGACAAAGACATTACCAGAGGCATTACCAGAGGCATTACCAGAGGCATTACCAGAGGCATTACCAGAGGCATTACCAGAGGCATTACCAGAGGCATTACCAGAGGCATTACATGAGGCATTACATGAGGCATTACATGAGGCATTACATGAGGCATTACATGAGGCATTACATGAGGCATAATGTACAGAACCATACAGGTCCAGTTATAATTGAAAGAACCATACAGGTCCAGTTATAATGTACAGAACCACACAGGTCCAGTTGAAAACAGTGGAACTGACCCATTAAGGTGCAGGTGGGTCCAGGTTCCTGGTCCTTGGTTCTCTTGTGTCTGAACTGGCTGGGAATGTCCAAAGACAAATCTGAAAACACCAGGAGGATGTTCACCAGTTGGCGTGCTAGAAACAACTGGAACATTGTTTATTTCCTGGACAGGGGGAAGTGAAAACGGCACCCAGAAAGGCACTATGACCGCAGATAGGCACCATGACCGCAGATAGGCACCATGACCACATAAAGGCACCATGACTGCAGAAAGGCACCATGACCGCAGAAAGGCACCATGACCGCAGAAAGGCACCATGACCGCAGAAAGGCACCATGACCGCAGAAAGGCACCATGACCGCAGAAAGGCACCATGACCGCAGAAAGGCACCATGACCGCAGAAAGGCACCATGACCGCAGAAAGGCACCATGACCGCAGAAAGGCACCATGACCACATAAAGGCACCATGACCGCAGAAAGGCACCATGACCGCAGAAAGGCACCATGACCGCAGAAAGGCACCATGACCGCATAAAGGTCTTACCAAGGAAGGGGTCAAACTTTCTAGACTCCGTCCCACAGACCAGACAGTTGACTTCATTCTGCAGAACGCCACCGAATATTGAAGTGACAACAGTGGAACTACCGGTTCTGTAAGGGAATCAGAGAACAAATGCAGGTTTCAGAGCTCTGAGTACATCCTTACAGTTAAGTATTTTCCTATTCCTCCAGAAAAACACATGTCTAAATCAGATTCAGTATTGCGTCCTAAAGGACAGGACACACCTGGACAGGTTCACACCCTGAAACCCAGAAAGGAGTTAGCTGAGAATACAAGAGTTTCTTACATGCAGCATTTCCCTGTGCATGGAGCCAGTTTAACATGATGGTGAACCCCAGGGTGAGCTGTTGTTTCCTGGAGCTGGGTGGGGTGGTGAACCCCCTCATGATGATGGTGAACCCCAGGGTGAACTGTTGTGTCCTGGGGCTGGGTGGGGTGGTGAACCCCCTCACGATGGGGGAACCCAGGGGTTTTGGCTCCATTCCGGTCTCCCTGCAGCTCTCTATGGAGATGATCCAACAGGTAGCGCATAAACTCATGAGCATCCTGCTGCTGGTATCCTCTGGAGAGAGAGACAAGAGCCGTCAGCCAATCAACGAGGAGAGAGAGACAAGAGCAGTCAGCCAATCAACGAGGAGAGAGAGACAAGAGCAGTCAGCCAATCAAAGAGGAGAGAGAGACAAGAGCAGTCAGCCAATCAACGAGGAGAGAGAGACAAGAGCAGTCAGCCAATCAAAGAGGAGAGAGAGACAAGAGCAGTCAGCCAATCACCGAGGAGAGAGAGACAAGAGCAGTCAGCCAATCACCGAGGAGAGAGAGACAAGAGCAGTCAGCCAATCACCGAGGAGAGAGAGAGAGACAAGAGCAGTCAGCCAATCACAGAGGAGAGAGAGAGACAAGAGCAGTCAGCCAATCACCGAGGAGAGAGAGACAAGAGAAGTCAGCCAATCACCGAGGAGAGAGAGACAAGAGCAGTCAGCCAATCACCGAGGAGAGAGAGACAAGAGCAGTCAGCCAATCACCGAGGAGAGAGAGACAAGAGCAGTCAGCCAATCAACGAGGAGAGAGAGACAAGAGCAGTCAGCCAATCAAAGAGGAGAGAGAGACAAGAGCAGTCAGCCAATCCATGGGAGAGAGATACAAGAGCAGTCAGCCAATCAACGAGGAGAGAGAGACAAGAGCAGTCAGCCAATCAACGAGGAGAGAGAGACAAGAGCAGTCAGCCAATCAACGAGGAGAGAGAGACAAGAGCAGTCAGCCAATCAACGAGGAGAGAGAGACAAGAGCAGTCAGCCAATCAACGAGGAGAGAGAGACAAGAGCAGTCAGCCAATCAACGAGGAGAGAGAGACAAGAGCAGTCAGCCAATCAACAAGGAGAGAGAGACAAGAGCAGTCAGCCAATCAACGAGGAGAGAGAGACAAGAGCAGTCAGCCAATCAACGAGGAGAGAGAG
Source organism: Dallia pectoralis (assembly GCA_029465975.1). Taxonomy (NCBI): domain Eukaryota; kingdom Metazoa; phylum Chordata; class Actinopteri; order Esociformes; family Umbridae; genus Dallia; species Dallia pectoralis. Next base: position 575,871 of record CM055740.1, read on the forward strand.
ACAAGAGCAGTCAGCCAATCCATGGGAGAGATACAAGAGCAGTCAGCCAATCCATGGGAGAGAGAGACAAGAGCAGTCAGCCAATCCATGGGAGAGAGCGACAAGAGCATTCAGCCAATCCATGGGAGAGAGCGACAAGAGCATTCAGCCAATCCATGGGAGAGAGACAAGAGCAGTCAGCCAATCCATGGGAGAGAGATACAAAAGCAGTCAGCCAATCCATGGGAGAGAGATACAAGAGCAGTCAGCCAATCCATGGGAGAGAGATACAAGAGCAGTCAGCCAATCCATGGGAGAGAGATACAAGAGCAGTCAGCCAATCCATGGGAGAGAGAGACAAGAGCAGTCAGCCAATCCATGGGAGAGTAACCAGGACAGAGTTTAGGTCAACACATGCGTCACATGACACATGGAACCTCCTCTCCAACATGGTGTACCTTTATAATTTCATCTTGTTAACAATTGCAATAATGTGATAAAGACAGGGATGAAGGTACCTGAAGCTGGGCATGATCTTCCATACAACATAGAATAAAGAGTCTGGGCTGAAGGCTGTAGGGTTCCCCTGCCACAGAGAACACAGGGTCTTCCTGAACTCTTCCACCAGAGACCTGGAAACACACAAATCCTCTGTCAGTATTAGACACCTTCTATAGGAGAACATATTGAGTTCAACCCTCTGACTCTAAACCACAGAGTCTGACTGGGCCTTCTGCCTCTAAACCACAGAGTCTGATAGGACATTCTGCCTCTAAACCACAGAGTCTGATAGGACATTCTGCCTCTAAACCACAGAGTCTGACTGGGCCTTCTGCCTCTAAACCACAGAGTCTGACTGGGCCTTTTGTCTCTAAACCACAGAGTCTGACGGAACCTTCTGCCTCTAAACTACAGAGTCTGTAAAGACATCTTGGATTTAAAATAATGAACACAAACCATTAAAAGATGTTTTGACAATTAAACATTTCATTTAAACTTTCAAGTAGTTTTTAGTACATTCCTTCCCAGTCTTGAGCTTATGGGTTAAACTATCTTGGAAGTCCAGAAAGAAGTCAAACAACTATCATAAACCAAATGTTTTGCCTGAAGAGAAACATAAAAAATAACCTAAGAACATTTGAAAATAGCAACCTTCTTTATAAACTGACACATTTGTTATTTTATAGTAGAGTTCACTGGGCCATCTCCAGGCAAATATTGGCCCCACACCTACAAAATGATTACTTCCTTTATTGCTGTAAAGGTTGGGAGTTCCTGTTTCATAAAAAACACTGCAAACTGTCGTACCCACACACACACACACACACACACACACAGCCGATGAACCTTACACACTAGTGTCTCCCTGGCTACGGGTGTGATACATCCTACGTCCTGCAGTCTTCCCACTCCGTAATGCTACCGCTGGCAGCTCTTTGAAATAACAGCTGAACAGCTGAATGTTGCTGGAAAACAGAAACACATACAGACAGACAGTCAATAACCCACACATCCAGAGAAAGCCTGCACTGAAGAGGCAAATACTCTGTCTTAAATCTGTCTCAAAGATTTTAAGGTTTCACAACACCCTGATGTGTTTTATGTTGCCTGTAATTAAATGTCTGTCTTTGTGGTGTGTAAAAAGAAGAACGACGTTCACAATTGGACCGCCTGTCTCCCTGATTCTAAGCTCGGCTGAAACCTTCACCTGAGGGACTGCAAGATGGCATTCATGAAGCAGGTGTTGCCAAGGTTACGCAGTCCCGTGGCACAGATAGTGGAGGCCCCGTCCTGAGAGAAAGCCCAAGACAGAAAGCAGAACCAACAAATTAATCTTTGTCTGGGCTGGCTCTTAATGACAGAGCGTTACTAAAACTAGCAAAGTTATTTCAGACAGTGTCCCCCTTCGGTTTGAGCTGGAAGTGTAAAGGTTCAGTCTAAAGGTTCAGTCTAAAGGTTCAGTCTAAAGGTTCAGTGTAAAGGTTCAGCCTAAACGTTCAGTCTAAAGGTTCAGTGTAAAGGTTCAGTGTAAAGGTTCAGTGTAAAGGTTCAGTGTAAAGGTTCAGTCTAAAGGTTCAGTCTAAAGGTTCAGTGTAAAGGTTCATGGTAAAGGTTCATGGTAAAGGTTCAGGGTAATCCCCATCAGCCACGATTTATCGAGATGCTCCTAAAATTCGAATCCGTTTAAACAACTGTGTTTTGACCGTACGGCACTGGCAGTTAAGAGAATGGCATAAGAGAATCCTTACATTGTCTTTTAAACGTTTGCTGTTCGGGGAGTTGCTTTCCAGGAGTCTCCTCTTCCTGGTTCTGTCAGCAGTTAGTGAAGCACTGGAGGAGAGGATTTAATTAAAGATACATGTAATCAGGATTCCATTATAGACAGACTATCACAGATTACATGTAATCAGGATCCCATTATAGACAGACTATCACAGATTACATGTAATCAGGATTCCATTAGAGACAGACTATTTATCACAGATTACATGTAATCAGGATTCCATTAGAGACAGACTATTTATCACAGATTACATGTAATCAGGATTCCATTATAGACAGACTATTTATCACAGATTACATGTAATCAGGATTCCATTATAGACTGACTATTTATCACAGATTACATGTAATCAGGATTCCATTAGAGACAGACTATCACAGATTACATGTAATCAGGATTCCATTATAGACAGACTATCACAGATTACATGTAATCAGGATTCCATTAGAGACAGTCTATCACAGATTACATGTAATCAGGATTCCATTAGAGACAGTCTATCACAGATTACATGTAATCAGGATTCCATTAGAGACAGACTATCACAGATTACATGTAATCAGGATTCCATTAGAGACAGACTATCACAGATTACATGTAATCAGGATTCCATTATAGACAGACTATTTATCACAGATTACATGTAATCAGGATTCCATTATAGACAGACTATTTATCACAGATTACATGTAATCAGGATTCCATTAGAGACAGACTATCACAGATTACATGTAATCAGGATTCCATTAGAGACAGACTATCACAGATTACATGTAATCAGGATTCCATTAGAGACAGACTATTTATCACAGATTACATGTAATCAGGATTCCATTAGAGACAGACTATTTATCACAGATTACATGTAATCAGGATTCCATTATAGACAGACTATTTATCACAGATTACATGTAATCAGGATTCCATTATAGACTGACTATTTATCACAGATTACATGTAATCAGGATTCCATTAGAGACAGACTATCACAGATTACATGTAATCAGGATTCCATTATAGACAGACTATCACAGATTACATGTAATCAGGATTCCATTAGAGACAGTCTATCACAGATTACATGTAATCAGGATTCCATTAGAGACAGTCTATCACAGATTACATGTAATCAGGATTCCATTAGAGACAGACTATCACAGATTACATGTAATCAGGATTCCATTATAGACAGACTATTTATCACAGATTACATGTAATCAGGATTCCATTATAGACTGACTATTTATCACAGATTACATGTAATCAGGATTCCATTAGAGACAGACTATCACAGATTACATGTAATCAGGATTCCATTATAGACAGACTATCACAGATTACATGTAATCAGGATTCCATTAGAGACAGTCTATCACAGATTACATGTAATCAGGATTCCATTAGAGACAGACTATTTATCACAGATTACATGTAATCAGGATTCCATTAGAGACAGACTATCACAGATTACATGTAATCAGGATTCCATTATAGACAGACTATTTATCACAGATTACATGTAATCAGGATTCCATTAGAGACAGACTATCACAGATTACATGTAATCAGGATTCCATTATAGACAGACTATCACAGATTACATGTAATCAGGATTCCATTAGAGACAGACTATCACAGATTACATGTAATCAGGATTCCATTAGAGACAGACTAGTTATCACAGATTACATGTAATCAGGATTCCATTATAGACAGACTATTTATCACAGATTACATGTAATCAGGATTCCATTATAGACTGACTATTTATCACAGATTACATGTAATCAGGATTCCATTAGAGACAGACTATCACAGATTACATGTAATCAGGATTCCATTATAGACAGACTATCACAGATTACATGTAATCAGGATTCCATTAGAGACAGTCTATCACAGATTACATGTAATCAGGATTCCATTAGAGACAGACTATCACAGATTACATGTAATCAGGATTCCATTAGAGACAGACTATCACAGATTACATGTAATCAGGATTCCATTATAGACAGACTATCACAGATTACATGTAATCAGGATTCCATTAGAGACAGACTATTTATCACAGATTACATGTAATCAGGATTCCATTAGAGACAGACTATCACAGATTACATGTAATCAGGATTCCATTAGAGACAGACTATCACAGATTACATGTAATCAGGATTCCATTATAGACAGACTATCACAGATTACATGTAATCAGGATTCCATTAGAGACAGTCTATCACAGATTACATGTAATCAGGATTCCATTAGAGACAGACTATCACAGATTACATGTAATCAGGATTCCATTAGAGACAGACTATCACAGATTACATGTAATCAGGATTCCATTATAGACAGACTATTTATCACAGATTACATGTAATCAGGATTCCATTATAGACAGACTATTTATCACAGATTACATGTAATCAGGATTCCATTAGAGACAGACTATCACAGATTACATGTAATCAGGATTCCATTAGAGACAGACTATCACAGATTACATGTAATCAGGATTCCATTAGAGACAGACTATTTATCACAGATTACATGTAATAATCATTAGAGACAGATTCCATGTAATAGAGACAGACTATTTATCACAGATTACATGTAATCAGGATTCCATTATAGACAGACTATTTATCACAGATTACATGTAATCAGGATTCCATTATAGACTGACTATTTATCACAGATTACATGTAATCAGGATTCCATTAGAGACAGACTATCACAGATTACATGTAATCAGGATTCCATTATAGACAGACTATCACAGATTACATGTAATCAGGATTCCATTAGAGACAGTCTATCACAGATTACATGTAATCAGGATTCCATTAGAGACAGTCTATCACAGATTACATGTAATCAGGATTCCATTAGAGACAGACTATCACAGATTACATGTAATCAGGATTCCATTATAGACAGACTATTTATCACAGATTACATGTAATCAGGATTCCATTATAGACTGACTATTTATCACAGATTACATGTAATCAGGATTCCATTAGAGACAGTCTATCACAGATTACATGTAATCAGGATTCCATTATAGACAGACTATCACAGATTACATGTAATCAGGATTCCATTAGAGACAGTCTATCACAGATTACATGTAATCAGGATTCCATTAGAGACAGACTATTTATCACAGATTACATGTAATCAGGATTCCATTAGAGACAGACTATCACAGATTACATGTAATCAGGATTCCATTATAGACAGACTATTTATCACAGATTACATGTAATCAGGATTCCATTATAGACTGACTATTTATCACAGATTACATGTAATCAGGATTCCATTATAGACAGACTATCACAGATTACATGTAATCAGGATTCCATTAGAGACAGTCTATCACAGATTACATGTAATCAGGATTCCATTAGAGACAGACTATCACAGATTACATGTAATCAGGATTCCATTAGAGACAGACTATCACAGATTACATGTAATCAGGATTCCATTATAGACAGACTATTTATCACAGATTACATGTAATCAGGATTCCATTATAGACTGACTATTTATCACAGATTACATGTAATCAGGATTCCATTAGAGACAGACTATCACAGATTACATGTAATCAGGATTCCATTATAGACAGACTATCACAGATTACATGTAATCAGGATTCCATTAGAGACAGTCTATCACAGATTACATGTAATCAGGATTCCATTAGAGACAGACTATCACAGATTACATGTAATCAGGATTCCATTAGAGACAGACTATCACAGATTACATGTAATCAGGATTCCATTATAGACAGACTATCACAGATTACATGTAATCAGGATTCCATTATAGAGACAGACTATTTATCACAGATTACATGTAATCAGGATTCCATTAGAGACAGACTATCACAGATTACATGTAATCAGGATTCCATTAGAGACAGACTATCACAGATTACATGTAATCAGGATTCCATTATAGACAGACTATCACAGATTACATGTAATCAGGATTCCATTAGAGACAGTCAGACTATTCCATTAGAGACAGACTATCACAGATTACATGTAATCAGGATTCCATTAGAGACAGACTATCACAGATTACATGTAATCAGGATTCCATTATAGACAGACTATTTATCACAGATTACATGTAATCAGGATTCCATTATAGACAGACTATTTATCACAGATTACATGTAATCAGGATTCCATTAGAGACAGACTATCACAGATTACATGTAATCAGGATTCCATTAGAGACAGTCTATCACAGATTACATGTAATCAGGATTCCATTAGAGACAGACTATTTATCACAGATTACATGTAATCAGGATTCCATTAGAGACAGACTATTTATCACAGATTACATGTAATCAGGATTCCATTATAGACAGACTATTTATCACAGATTACATGTAATCAGGATTCCATTATAGACTGACTATTTATCACAGATTACATGTAATCAGGATTCCATTAGAGACAGACTATCACAGATTACATGTAATCAGGATTCCATTATAGACAGACTATCACAGATTACATGTAATCAGGATTCCATTAGAGACAGTCTATCACAGATTACATGTAATCAGGATTCCATTAGAGACAGTCTATCACAGATTACATGTAATCAGGATTCCATTAGAGACAGACTATCACAGATTACATGTAATCAGGATTCCATTATAGACAGACTATTTATCACAGATTACATGTAATCAGGATTCCATTATAGACAGACTATTTATCACAGATTACATGTAATCAGGATTCCATTAGAGACAGACTATCACAGATTACATGTAATCAGGATTCCATTATAGACAGACTATCACAGATTACATGTAATCAGGATTCCATTAGAGACAGTCTATCACAGATTACATGTAATCAGGATTCCATTAGAGACAGACTATTTATCACAGATTACATGTAATCAGGATTCCATTAGAGACAGACTATCACAGATTACATGTAATCAGGATTCCATTATAGACAGACTATTTATCACAGATTACATGTAATCAGGATTCCATTATAGACTGACTATTTATCACAGATTACATGTAATCAGGATTCCATTATAGACAGACTATCACAGATTACATGTAATCAGGATTCCATTAGAGACAGTCTATCACAGATTACATGTAATCAGGATTCCATTAGAGACAGACTATCACAGATTACATGTAATCAGGATTCCATTAGAGACAGACTATCACAGATTACATGTAATCAGGATTCCATTATAGACAGACTATTTATCACAGATTACATGTAATCAGGATTCCATTATAGACTGACTATTTATCACAGATTACATGTAATCAGGATTCCATTAGAGACAGACTATCACAGATTACATGTAATCAGGATTCCATTATAGACAGACTATCACAGATTACATGTAATCAGGATTCCATTAGAGACAGTCTATCACAGATTACATGTAATCAGGATTCCATTAGAGACAGACTATCACAGATTACATGTAATCAGGATTCCATTAGAGACAGACTATCACAGATTACATGTAATCAGGATTCCATTAGAGACAGTCTATCACAGATTACATGTAATCAGGATTCCATTAGAGACAGACTATTTATCACAGATTACATGTAATCAGGATTCCATTAGAGACAGACTATCACAGATTACATGTAATCAGGATTCCATTAGAGACAGACTATCACAGATTACATGTAATCAGGATTCCATTATAGACAGACTATCACAGATTACATGTAATCAGGATTCCATTAGAGACAGTCTATCACAGATTACATGTAATCAGGATTCCATTAGAGACAGACTATCACAGATTACATGTAATCAGGATTCCATTAGAGACAGACTATCACAGATTACATGTAATCAGGATTCCATTATAGACAGACTATTTATCACAGATTACATGTAATCAGGATTCCATTATAGACTGACTATTTATCACAGATTACATGTAATCAGGATTCCATTAGAGACAGACTATCACAGATTACATGTAATCAGGATTCCATTATAGACAGACTATCACAGATTACATGTAATCAGGATTCCATTAGAGACAGTCTATCACAGATTACATGTAATCAGGATTCCATTAGAGACAGACTATCACAGATTACATGTAATCAGGATTCCATTAGAGACAGACTATCACAGATTACATGTAATCAGGATTCCATTATAGACAGACTATCACAGATTACATGTAATCAGGATTCCATTAGAGACAGACTATTTATCACAGATTACATGTAATCAGGATTCCATTAGAGACAGACTATCACAGATTACATGTAATCAGGATTCCATTAGAGACAGACTATCACAGATTACATGTAATCAGGATTCCATTATAGACAGACTATCACAGATTACATGTAATCAGGATCCCATTATAGACAGACTATCACAGATTACATGTAATCAGGATTCCATTAGAGACAGACTATCACAGATTACATGTAATCAGGATTCCATTAGAGACAGACTATTTATCACAGATTACATGTAATCAGGATTCCATTAGAGACAGACTATTTATCACAGATTACATGTAATCAGGATTCCATTATAGACAGACTATTTATCACAGATTACATGTAATCAGGATTCCATTATAGACAGACTATTTATCACAGATTACATGTAATCAGGATTCCATTAGAGACAGACTATCACAGATTACATGTAATCAGGATTCCATTATAGACAGACTATCACAGATTACATGTAATCAGGATTCCATTAGAGACAGTCTATCACAGATTACATGTAATCAGGATTCCATTAGAGACAGACTATCACAGATTACATGTAATCAGGATTCCATTAGAGACAGACTATCACAGATTACATGTATTTAAGTATCCATGAAAGACAGACTATTTATCACAGATTACATGTAATCAGACAGACTATTCCATTATAGACAGACTATTTATCACAGATTACATGTAATCAGGATTCCATTAGAGACAGACTATTTATCACAGATTACATGTAATCAGGATTCCATTAGAGACAGACTATCACAGATTACATGTAATCAGGATTCCATTAGAGACAGACTATCACAGATTACATGTAATCAGGATTCCATTAGAGACAGACTATCACAGATTACATGTAATCAGGATTCCATTATAGACAGACTATCACAGATTACATGTAATCAGGATTCCATTATAGACAGACTATTTATCACAGATTACATGTAATCAGGATTCCATTATAGACAGACTATCACAGATTACATGTAATCAGGATTCCATTAGAGACAGACTATTTATCACAGATTACATGTAATCAGGATTCCATTAGAGACAGACTATCACAGATTACATGTAATCAGGATTCCATTATAGACAGACTATTTATCACAGATTACATGTAATCAGGATTCCATTATAGACAGACTATCACAGATTACATGGAATCAGGATTCCATTATAGACAGACTATTTATCACAGATTACATGTAATCAGGATTCCATTAGAGACAGACTATCACAGATTACATGTAATCAGGATTCCATTAGAGACAGACTATCACAGATTACATGTAATCAGGATTCCATTATAGACAGACTATTTATCACAGATTACATGTAATCAGGATTCCATTATAGACAGACTATCACAGATTACATGTAATCAGGATTCCATTAGAGACAGACTATTTATCACAGATTACATGTAATCAGGATTCCATTAGAGACAGACTATCACAGATTACATGTAATCAGGATTCCATTATAGACAGACTATTTATCACAGATTACATGTAATCAGGATTCCATTATAGACAGACTATCACAGATTACATGGAATCAGGATTCCATTATAGACAGACTATTTATCACAGATTACATGTAATCAGGATTCCATTATAGACAGACTATTTATCACAGATTACATGTAATCAGGATTCCATTATAGACAGACTATCACAGATTACATGGAATCAGGATTCCATTATAGACAGACTATTTATCACAGATTACATGTAATCAGGATTCCATTATAGAGACATACTGTTGATTACTGATGCCATATAATTAGGTTTCTGCTGACTGATAAAAAGCATTGTATAAAACCATATCATGAATTACATCCTATACTTACTTTTCCAGACTCTGTAGATGTTCTCTCACCTTCTGCACCTGACCCAGCCTGGTGTCGTTCACTACAAAGTCGTCACACCGGTAGCTAGACAGTTCAACACAAGCACTTCAGTACACAACTTATGGGACTTATCCCATTCCTTTACATTTGTCAACAGCAAATGGCTAGAACCCAGGGGGATGGCTAGAACCCAGGGGGATGGCTAGAACCCAGAGGGATGGCTAGAACCCAGGGGGATGGCTAGAACCCAGATGGATGGCTAGAACCCAGGGGGATGGTTTGAACCCAGGGGGATGGCTAGAACCCAGGGGGATGGCTAGAACCCAGGGGGATGGCTAGAACCCAGGGGGATGGCTAGAACCCAGGGGGATGGAGGGTAGCCGGGGGAGATGGGGGGTAGCCGGGGGAGATGGTGGTAGTCCACTCACCAGAAGGTGCTGTAACTGCTGCAGTCCATACAGACCAGGTGTTGAGTCTGTTGCAGCTTGTCACATCTCTTTAGAACGCCTCCAACAGCAGGACTTTGGTTGTCTTCATAGTGCTTCTTAGCATGACCATTCACATATCTGTCAAGCACATACAAGCAACTAAATGTTGTGGCAATTTCAAACAGACAATATTATTTCACAGCAATCACATAGACCACCATGTGCATCTGAATGCTTGGTAAACGAGATAACTGGATGTAGCATGCCAATACTAACCTTCCACAATGAACACTGAGACAGGTGAGACATACCCATGCACTTTTGTTTGACCTGCAAACTAGACAACAGAAAATAATGATCAGAACCGCTCGACTGAATAAGCACATTCCCCAATCTGGATCCAGACCTCATTGATTCAAGGAGCGATAGAGCCAACCCGGTCAACATGGTGGAGGAGCAGGACACTGTGGGAACTAACCGTACTGTAAAGCTCAAGCAATGACAATGTATTGTCTGAAAAAAAGATCAAAACTAGACGGCAAGCTAGCTATAAGCTAATGATGTTATCCAGTTATAAATAGAGGACACCAAACACTTACCTGTGCAACACCAGGAGGACGGAGAACCATTTGGGAACCCCGAATCATCTATGGAACTGCACATACTGGAGCTCAAATGAGGACACTCCATCACAGATCTAGCCAAGTTGTGCTAGCTATTTGTTTACTAGCGTCTGACAGCCTTATTGTTGTGCTAGCTACTTGTTTACTAGCGTCTGGCAGCTTGTTGTTGTGCTAGCTATTTGTTTACTAGCGTCTGGCAGCTTGTTGTTGTGCTAGCTACTTGTTTACTAGCGTCTGGCAGCTTGTTGTTGTGCTAGCTACTTGTTTACTAGCGTCTGGCAGCTTGTTGTTGTGCTAGCTATTTGTTTACTAGCGTCTGGCAGCTTGTTGTTGTGCTAGCTACTTGTTTACTAGCGTCTGGCAGCTTGTTGTTGTGCTAGCTATTTGTTTACTAGCGTCTGACAGCCTTGTTGTTGTGCTAACTAGCTAAGGGAAATCTAGCAGCGTTTGCAAGCTAACAGGTCATCTGTTGGGTCATGAATACCTGATTGCTACTTTCACTTAATTCTAAGCAGGTTAAACCGTAAGACCACAGCACATAAACAGCTATATTCGTGTAGCTAGGTTAGTTTGAGATCACGCGGATAGGAGCCACGCTATAACTCAACCCTTCCAGCCGGACATGCGCACGCGCAGACTCCAAGCCTCTGAAGTGGGTGTGTCTGCAAGAAGTGGGAGTGGCAGGAGCGCGAGCGGCGTCGGGAGCGGTGCTGATTGGGCAGATCTGTTGCCACTCAATACGGGTTGGCATTATTGCGTTACCTTAACGACGCTGAGACATGTTGAAGGCTTTTGTGGGTTTGGGAGTTTTTATTTTACGTTTTTATTTATTCGTTATGCCAACATAGGACACACTACACACAGTTCTGCATATATGAACCGCAAGTGATGTTTGTGGTTAAACTTTTATTTTTGTTTTTTAATGTTGACGGGATTTAGGGGTGGGTTTCGGGGTACGTCGGTCGAAATGGCGGTAAGGACTTTCAGTTGCTAGCAAACATTTCGACCTCTGTCTTTAGTAAAGATATTAGCTACTACGGTCTTCATTTTTAAAATATGTATAATATTATTACAGTATTAATACATTATTTAACTAGTTAGCTAACCACAGTAACTATTAGTAATACCGAACTACCCGGGCCCTTAACGAAGCTAATTACGAATCGTTACGAGATTCTAGACGAATCAACTTGATCTCAAACTATAAGCTCAATACATGAATACAGATGTTAATGTGGTCCACATGTGGTTTACATTATGAGGCCCACATGTGGTTTACATTATGAGGCCCGCATCTGGTTTACATTATGAGGCCCTCATGTGGTTTACATTATGAGGCCAGCATGTGGTTTACATTATGAGGCCCGCATGTGGTTTACATTATGAGGCCCGCATGTGGTTTACATTATGAGGCCGGCATGTGGTTTACATTGAGGTCCACATGTGGTTTACATTGAGGTCCGTATGTTGTTTACATTATGAGGCCCGCATGTGGTTTACATTATGAGGCCCGCATGTGGTTTACATTATGAGGCCCGCATGTGGTTTACATTATGAGGCCCGCATGTGGTTTACATTATGAGGCCCGCATGTGGTTTACATTGAGGCCCGCATGTGGTTTACATTATGAGGCCCGCATGTGGTTTACATTATGAGGCCCGCATGTGGTTTACATTATGAGGCCCGCATGTTGTTTACATTGTCCGCGTGTTGTTGTCCGCGTGTGGTTTACATTATGAGGTCCGCGGGTGGTTTACATTATGAGGGCCGCGCGTGGTTTACATTATGAGGCCCGCGCGTGGTTTACATTATGAGGCCCGCACGTGGTTTACATTATGAGGCCCGCGCGTGGTTTACATTATGAGGCCCGCGTGTGGTTTACATTATGAGGCCCGCGTGTGGTTTACATTATGAGGCCCGCGTGTGGTTTAAATTATGAGGCCCGCGTGTGGTTTACATTATGAGGCCCGCGTGTGGTTTACATTATGAGGCCGGCATGTGGTTTACATTATGAGGCCGGCATGTGGTTTACAGCCTTGTTAAACTCCTTCACTATTAGTAGAGCACCAGCCTTGTTAAACTCATTCACTATTAGTAGAGCACCAGCCCTGATGAACTCCTTCACTATTAATAGAACACCAGCCCTGTTAAACTCATTCACTATTAGTAGAGCATCAACCCTGTTGAACTCCTTCACTATTAGTAGAGCACCAGCCTTGTTAAACTCATTCACTATTAGTAGAGCACCAGCCCTGATGAACTCCTTCACTATTAATAGAACACCAGCCCTGTTAAACTCATTCACTATTAGTAGAGCACCAGCCCTGATGAACTCCTTCACTATTAATAGAACACCAGCCCTGTTAAACTCATTCACTATTAGTAGAGCATCAACCCTGTTGAACTTCTTCACTATTAGTAGAGCACCAGCCCTGTTAAACTCTTTCACTATTAGTTGAGCATCAACCCAGGAGGAAGTTTTCTCAATCCAAATAAAAAATCCATTCTTTAACAATGTATGGGTTTATTGTCATAGCACGTCTTATGACGCTTTAACATGCAGTAGTGAAAACAAACAATCTAATGTTGTTGCAGATTCAACCCCAGCAGAATGTAACACATTAATACACATTTCAAACTGTAGACTAAATAAAGTACATTGTATTTTCCTTTAAGTCTTCCTGAGCGTATCTGGTTTCCAAATCAACATTGAACCCATAAAGAAAGCATTGTAAATAACGTAATAATATTTAAAAAGTCTGGCCTACATTTGTTGGTCATGCTCTTGTGGTTTATACACTGATTTTGTCTTTAAGGTGTTGTTCTAGGGTGTTGTTTTTGTCTAAGCAACTGTCTCCAGTGGATGTCTTAATGAAGGCCTGTATAATTGCTTTGTTTTTGTTTCACTGTTATTTCAGCACTCACTCTCTTCTAGGATTTAATCTGTCTTTACTTCAATAACCTCCAAAATCATTAAAAAAAAACATTTTAGATGTCGGCCTGTGTTCTAATCCAACCCCTAGAGTATGGAGTGGCCTGGTGTTTATTTAGAAATGCAATGTATAGCAGGGGTTCAGTCAATATGGCCGCCTGCCATGCTTTCTAATTTCTTTAGCGTTTCCTTCTATGGTAGTCTTTTCTAGGCCGTCTCTATTGGCTTGTCTTTCAGTGCCAGATCTTGGGACTCGGGTTCCTTCTTCGGCGACCTCTTGCGACCTTTCCTGAAGTTTGATGTTAAATGTACAGTTATTTGTCACACACTTTAAGTCTAATTACAAAAATGTTGGAAAAACCAAGTACTTATTTCTACTTTTTGTAATTTAGTTTTAGATTAGTACATTTATAATTTTGTATTTACTTGGTGTTGTTGGTTTTTATGAACAGGACAATGACGACTGTGAGGAGGATGAATCCAATAACACCGAGGACCACTCCCAGAATCATGGCTAGGGTTAGGGTCATAGGTTAGGGAGTCATGGGTTAGGGTTACAGATTAAACAGAGTTTAAAGTAATATCTGAGTAGACCTGTTGTTGTCCTCTATTTACCAACACAACAAAACATCTGAGTGGTTATTGTTCTTAACTTACCAACAGGAGTGTCTGGTTCATACTCTTCCTCCTCAAAACCATCATCTGTCAAACAACATGTTATCATTAGAGTATCACATCACTATTCAACATGTTATCATTAGAGTATTACATCACTATTAACATGTTATTATTAGAGTATCACATCACTATTCAACATGTTATTATTAGAGTATCACATCACTATTAACATGTTATTATTAGAGTATCACATCACTATTCAACATGTTATTATTAGTATCACATCACTATTCAACATGGTACTATTAGTATCACATCACTATTCAACATGTTATTATTAGAGTATCACATCACTATTAAC
This sequence comes from Dallia pectoralis, assembly GCA_029465975.1. Taxonomy (NCBI): domain Eukaryota; kingdom Metazoa; phylum Chordata; class Actinopteri; order Esociformes; family Umbridae; genus Dallia; species Dallia pectoralis. The sequence goes on from CM055740.1 coordinate 591,246, forward strand.
ATGTTATTATTAGAGTATCACATCACTATTAACATGTTATTATTAGAGTATCACATCACTATTCAACATGTTACTATTAGAGTATCACATCACTATTAACATGTTATTATTAGAGTATCACATCACTATTCAACATGTTATTATTAGTATCACATCACTATTCAACATGTTACTATTAGTATCACATCACTATTCAACATGGTACTATTAGTATCACATCACTATTCAACATGTTACTATTAGAGTATCACATCACTATTCAACATGTTATTATTAGAGTATCACATCACCATTCAACATGTTACTATTAGAGTATCACATCACATTTGAGCATTACAATATCACTATTCAAAATTCAATCTGTGTTTTTATTTAATTATTGCATTGTAGTTTTGTTCCTGTCAATAAATTCAGGAGAGGCACGCCTTCTTGTTTGACATCCTCACCTGACAAACTCAGTTTGCTTTATAGGCACCTGCAGAAATGGTCTATCTGCATACACACCTGTAAATCCCTGCTAACCAGGCCTCCTCACTCCTGCTAATGCAGCCCACCTTACATCTCCCAGGGACCATCACAGCTTATTTCACAGGCTCAAACCTAGACTGTGGTGGTCAACTTGTTGCTATGAAAGAATGACTATTAGAGCTGAACCACAATGGAGGCACTTATCAATGTTCCGTTGTCATGAGGGACTTACCATAAATTCCAGTGCAGGTGGTGTTGCAGGCTTCCTGATCAAGGAACCTGTTGCCATTTCCTACACAGCCTGTCCAGAGGAACTTTGTACATTTGCGATTGATGGAATCATAGTAGAAGCGCAGATAGCTACCATAGCATTTACCCAGATCCTTCTTCAGATGGCAGGCTTTGGTCTCTGTTTGGGTAGGGAGACATTAATTGCACATTAAAGACCAGCATGATGTGAAAGGATTATATTTATATTATATACTTTGTCTTTTTGGCTTTAGGTTTGAACTGGCAAACTTTCCGTTTTTATCGGATGATCTAACAATTATGGCAATTACATTATTCAGGATAGGGATGTCACAGAACAATTAGTTATACTGTCCAGTAGATGTCCGGTATGGGAGTCTACTGTGAGACCGGTATGGGGGAGTGGTCTCAGGTGAGGGGCCAGACCAACAATGATTCACCAAGAAACATTGAGTTAAGAGTCATCGAGACCCTGCCCGGAAGAACCTGGGGCCCCTTATGGAGCCAGAAGGTGAGGGGCCTCGACGAACCAGACTTCCTGGTTTCACTCCCTTTACCTCGACGAACCAGACTTCCTGGTTTCACTCCCTTTACCTCGACGGACCAGACTTCCTGGTTTCACTCCCTTTTCCTCGACTGACCAGAATTCCTGGTTTCACTCCCTTTACCTCGACGGACCAGACTTCCTGGTTTCACTCCCTTTACCTCGACGGACCAGACTTCCTGGTTTCACTCCCTTTACCTCGACGGACCAGACTTCCTGGTTTCACTCCCTTTACCTCGACGGACCAGACTTCCTGGTTTCTCTCCCTTTACCTCAGTGTTCCTGTTTCAAATGTTTAATCATGTAGATTGTCCATGGTCCAATCTAGCTCAGTTTGTTTAGCACGCACCAAAAAATCACAGGGTTTCATTCCATTTGTGTCCAGTGCAAAAAAGGATAAAAACATTATGACAGTAATTTACTAAAAGTAAATTGCTCTGGATAAAAGTGTCAAATCTCATTCATTTTAAAAGAGCTAGAGCTTTGTTTTTTCCCTTTTCTCCCTCTCTCCCTCCATCTCTATCCTCACCCCCTTTACTAGGTGTGGGTAATTACTTTGTTTTTCTCCCTCCATCTCTATCCTCACCCCCTTTACTAGGTGTGGGTAATTACTTTGTTTTTCTCCCTCTCTCCCTCCATCTTTATCCTCATCCCCTTTACTAGGCCAGTGGGTAATTACTTTTTTTTAAGTTTTCCTTTTCAAATCAGTAACTCCAAAGTCCTTGTTTATGGCCCATTCAGAGTTAAGGGTGTTGGCTGTGCTAAACTCTGTCTACTATCTGCGGATCAACACCATCTGTCCTCAATGGACACTGAGTCATTTGGATGTATATATAACTGAATGATCGCTCCTTCATTTGTCCTTGGCTTGTCCTGAATATGAGTATTTTTTGTTTAGATATAACAAACAGAGTGTTTGTTATAGGCCATTTATAGGTTTGTTATAGGCCATTTCGTCATTGTCCTCATTCGCCTAAATATTACCTGAAAAAATCATTTTATAAAGGATTAGATTCTAAGATTTCAAAAGACAATAAAATAAAACGTTCATGAAATATAACATTATAATATCGGTACTTTTCTATTATTTGGTGGAAAGACGAGTTAACAAAAACATGCTTTTATCGTATAAACTCTGTGACTATTGGATTTCTAATTTCAACATAACATACTATGAATTATAACAACAGTAAAAATAAATCAAAAGCAAAATGTCTTGGATAACCAAGTTAAGGGGCGTTATCCGGTTTCTGTTGTTCTAAATTTAAAGTAGTCTAGGACCTAGTCTTAATTTGCAGCAGTCAGTGTTTCTGAATGGATGGCGTTTATTCCGTTTATTGGACTGTTACCATCTAGTTACTGTGGACAGTTGTAGTTTTTGGAGTGTGCAATAAGCGACTTGACTCAAAATGACTGCGTTCTTCTTTAACTAATGCGCAACCCTGAGGTGCTTGATAAGTAATGTTTTGTGAAATGAACGTTGAACATAAATTACATTTGGCATCCTTGCCTTCCTAGACAGTTGGGACCCCGTAAACACAATATAATGTTTTTTACTGATCTACACGTTTGTCAGTAATTCAAATCTTGTTCTGGTAAAAAAAAAAAGCTCCAATCACTCAAATCATCACTGAAACTAATGCAAACGTTTTTTTTTCTCATTGTCAGATCTTTTGGGTGTTGATAGTTGTATAATATTCTATAATGTTGTATAGTGTTTTATAATGTTCTATAATACTCTATAGTGTTGTATAATGTTCTATAATACTTTATAGTGTTCTATAGTGTTGTATACTGTTCTATAGTGTTTTATAATGTTGTATAGTGTTGTATAATGTTGTATAGTGTTTTATAATGTTGTATTACCATCCACGGGGTAGATCTCCTCTGCCCTGGCAGAACAGTTCCTCATGCAGAACCTCTCCAGAGTGAAACGGTTTGCGTTGCCCCCTTCTCCCAGGTACTTAAAGGGGTAACACAGATCTTTAGCACTGTCGTAATAAAGCATAATCACAAAGTCACTTGATCCCTGGATTGGAGCTGTCCCTTCATCCAGTGGTAGGGAGCAGAGCTCTAAAACAAAAAGGAGAGACAACAGTTAGAAGACTGGGGATAGAAGGAGAGATGGAGGTGAGAAGACAGAGGTTTAACCAACGAAAGTGAAACACAGACAGCGGTTAGAAGACTGTATGAAACTGGGTGGAGATTGTAGGGGCTTAGGTGGAGACTGTAGGGGCTTAGGTGGAGACTGTAGCAGTGTTGTCTGATCAGGTGGTTAATGTTTAACAACCTCTGTCATCAGAGACCCACTCCTGTTTTTTATTGTCATACATGCCACTCCTTCCCAGTCCCACTTCTAACCGTTATGGCAGACTAGATGTTTAAGGCCAGTTAGATTCATGTTGTCTAGCACAGACATAGCAGGTTGATTAACTCTGATCATCACTGTTCATTGCAGGTTGATTAACTCAGATCATCACTGTTCATAGCAGGTTGATTAACTCAGATCATCACTGTTCATAGCAGGTTGATTAACTCAGATCATCACTGTTCATAGCAGGTTGATTAACTCAGATCATCACTGTTCATAGCAGGTTGATTAACTCAGATCATCACTGTTCATAGCAGGTTGATTAACTCAGATCATCACTGTTCATAGCAGGTTGATTAACTCAGATCATCACTGTTCATAGCAGGTTGATTAACTCTGATCATCACTGTTCATAGCAGGTTGATTAACTCAGATCATCACTGTTCATAGCAGGTTGATTAACTCTGATCATCACTGTTCATAGCAGGTTGATTAACTCAGATCATCACTGTTCATTGCAGGTTGATTAACTCAGATCATCACTGTTTATAGTAGGTTGATTAACTCAGATCATCACTGTTCATAGCAGGTTGATTAACTCTGATCATCACTGTTCATTGCAGGTTGATTAACTCAGATCATCACTGTTCATAGCAGGTTGGTTAACTCAGATCATCACTGTTCATAGCAGGTTGATTAACTCAGATCATCACTGTTCATAGAAGGTTGATTAACTCAGATCATCACTGTTCATAGCAGGTTGATTAACTCAGATCATCACTGTTTATAGTAGGTTGATTAACTCAGATCATCACTGTTCATAGCAGGTTGATTAACTCTGATCATCACTGTTCATTGCAGGTTGATTAACTCAGATCATCACTGTTCATAGCAGGTTGGTTAACTCAGATCATCACTGTTCATAGCAGGTTGGTTAACTCAGATCATCACTGTTCATAGAAGGTTGGTTAACCCTGATCATGGCGAGTGCCTTTACAAGCACACGCTGATATGACAACTTAAACCGTAATTGAAGGGCAAAGGGTCTAGGGCCCGAGGAGAAATATACCTTGTTTGAAATGCAGCTAGTATCTGTGTGAATATCTATTAGTCCCAAGGCGGTTCTTCAATACAATATATCTAAGCTATAAATGAGATGTAAAAGTACTGGCTTTAAACAAACATGGTCACCATCTAATGTGACACCAGCAGTTTCCACTTGGCCGCCATTTTGCCAGACAGTTACTGGCGCTGGTCAAAACTGATTAGAATGAGACGAGCCTTTGTACTGCCTTGTTCTTTATCAGTTACAATATAGATGTACATGTGGAATCTTAAAATGGGTAAAACACTAAAAGTATTAATTCATTTATTAAATACATTTATATTTTATATGATTTTTTTATATCATTAGATATGTCTTTAAAATATGTCCTGCCCAACTCAACTAAAATAGCAGAGAATCACAGACAGAATCATATATCATGTGCAACGTAAATTGAAAAGACGACAAACATTGGAATTGTGAATTGAAGACATTGTAAAGTAACAGTTTATACAACAATAATATAATCAGAGAACTGTAGTTATATTTAAATAAATCATACAACATTGTATTACAACGTACAGGCAGAATAATCGCTCTGAAGTAGTTATTCAAAAAGATAAGGTTATTTTACCTACCTGGTATTTTAGCACTAACAATGTAGAATAAAGCAAAAGACAAAAACCCAAGTGTTTGTAGTAGCTTCATGATGCAGTTTGTCTTCCAGCAGTCTGAACTGTGTTCTAACCCAACAGCAGGTGTAATGACGGTTGGAAATGGCATTCGCCTGGAGGGTTGAACTTCATCGGCACACCTGACCTTTGCACTCGTCACTGATAGCAGTTTGCTTCCTTAATCGTACACTATTTTCAATATGTCCTTGTCAAAAGTAGTGGATTAATTAGGGAGTAGGGTTCCTGTAACCAGCTAGCAGACAACAACGTGTAACCAGCTAACAGGCAACAACGTGCAACCAGCTAACAGGCAACAACGTGCAACCAGCTAATAGGCAACAACGTGCAACCAGCTAACAGGCAACAACGTGCAACCAGCTAACAGGCAACAACGTATAACCAGCTAGCAGCCAACAACGTGTAGCCAGCTAGCAGAGAACAACGTGTAACCAGCTAACAGACAACAACGTGTAGCCAGCTAGCAGAGAACAACGTGTAGCCAGCTAGCAGAGAACAACGTGTAACCAGCTAGCAGACAACAACGTGTAACCAGCTAGCAGACAACAACGTGTAACCAGCTAACAGACAACAACGTGTAACCAGCTAGCAGACAACAACGTGTAACCAGCTAACAGAATCAGGTTTATAAGGGTTTACAAACACAAAGAATTTGACACCTAGACTGGTCAAGCTCATCACACAGATGCTCTGAGGGATTTTGATAGCCTGAACCTTTATCATGTTCATTGGACCAATGCGACCTACCACTGCACCAATGTTCAGATGCTCGCATACCCATTGTAGGTGCCAAAACATGGGGCCATGTGTCAACATGGGTTAAGAAGCACTGTAAACAGGTGATGGTCTTAGACACAACTGTAGTTGTTGTGCTCTTGAGCCAGGCACTTTTGACATTAACCCTCCATACTGAGATACCAACTCCTCCAATAGGAACCCAAGACATCATACATACAGAGCATGCACTCTACCACTGAGATACCAACTCCTCCAATAGGAACCCAAGACATCATACATACAGAGCATGCACTCTACCACTGAGATACCAACTCCTCCAATAGGAACCCAGGACATCATACATACAGAGCATGCACTCTACCACTGAGATACCAACTCCTCCAATAGGAACCCAGGACATCATACATACAGAACATGCACTCTACCACTGAGATACCAACTCCTCCAATAGGAACCCAAGACATCATACATACAGAGCATGCACTCTACCACTGAGATACCAACTCCTCCAATAGGAACCCAGGACATCATACATACAGAACATGCACTCTACCACTGAGATACCAACTCCTCCAATAGGAACCCAGGACATCATACATACAGAACATGCACTCTACCACTGAGATACCAACTCCTCCAATAGGAACCCAGGACATCATACATACAGAACATGCACTCTACCACTGAGATACCAACTCCTCCAATAGGAACCCAGGACATCATACATACAGAGCATGCACTCTACCACTGAGATACCAACTCCTCCAATAGGAACCCAGGACATCATACATACAGAGCATGCACTCTACCACTGAGATACCAACTCCTCCAATAGGAACCCAGGACATCATACATACAGAACATGCACTCTACCACTGAGATACCAACTCCTCCAATAGGAACCCAGGACATCATACATACAGAGCATGCACTCTACCACTGAGATACCAACTCCTCCAATAGGAACCCAGGACATCATACATACAGAGCATGCACTCTACCACTGAGATACCAACTCCTCCAATAGGAACCCAGGACGTCATACATACAGAACATGCACTCTACCACTGAGATACCAACTCCTCCAATAGGAACCCAGGACATCATACATACAGAACATGCACTCTACCACTGAGATACCAACTCCTCCAATCGGAACCCAGGACATCATACATACAGAACATGCACTCTACCACTGAGATACCAACTCCTCCAATAGGAACCCAGGACATCATACATACAGAACATGCACTCTACCACTGAGATACCAACTCCTCCAATAGGAACCCAGGACATCATACATACAGAGCATGCACTCTACCACTGAGATACCAACTCCTCCAATAGGAACCCAGGACATCATACATACAGAACATGCACTCTACCACTGAGATACCAACTCCTCCAATAGGAACCCAGGACATCATACATACAGAACATGCACTCTACCACTGAGATACCAACTCCTCCAATAGGAACCCAGGACATCATACATACAGAACATGCACTCTACCACTGAGATACCAACTCCTCCAATAGGAACCCAGGACATCATACATACAGAGCATGCACTCTACCACTGAGATACCAACTCCTCCAATAGGAACCCAGGACATCATACATACAGAACATGCACTCTACCACTGAGATACCAACTCCTCCAATAGGAACCCAGGACATCATACATACAGAACATGCACTCTACCACTGAGATACCAACTCCTCCAATAGGAACCCAGGACATCATACATACAGAACATGCACTCTACCACTGAGATACCAACTCCTCCAATAGGAACCCAGGACATCATACATACAGAGCATGCACTCTACCACTGAGATACCAACTCCTCCAATAGGAACCCAGGACATCATACATACAGAGCATGCACTCTACCACTGAGATACCAACTCCTCCAATAGGAACCCAGGACATCATACATACAGAACATGCACTCTACCACTGAGATACCAACTCCTCCAATAGGAACCCAGGACATCATACATACAGATACACTCTACCACTGAGATACCAACTCCTCTGGGTCGTGGTATAAGAAATGAGCAGGACCACTGGGCCCTAATAGGCTGATTTACATGCAGCTCCCTCATCACTGTGTAGGAGTTGTGGAATTCTGACACTGTTTTTCTCGTGACAACTGGGAGAACCACAGCAGCACCAGTACACTTGTCAGGAATAACTGGGAGAACCACAGTCCCACAGCAGCACCAGAACACGTCTCAGGAATAACAGGGAGAACCACAGTCCCACAGAGGCACCAGTACACGTGTCAGGAATAACTGGGAGAACCACAGTCCCACAGCAGCACCAGTACACGTGTCAGGAATAACTGGGAGAACCACAGCAGCACCAGTGCACGTGTCAGGAATAACTGGGAGAACCACAGTCCCACAGCAGCACCAGTACACGTGTCAGGAATAACTGGGAGAACCACAGTCCCACAGCAGCACCAGTACACGTGTCAGGAATAACTGGGAGAACCACAGCAGCACCAGTACACGTGTCAGGAACACATCTAGAGTGGCCGGCGCGCTCTGAGTGTGTGCATGTTTGTGTGTACATGTTTGTGTGTACATGTTTGTGATTACGTGTTTGTGATTACGTGTTTGTGATTACGTGTTTGTGATTACGTTTTCCACAACGCGCGGTGGTGATGGTACATTTCTGTCAACTGCTGTTGTTGCTGATTCTGATCTTGGAGTTTAAGGGATCGAGACGGACGCAGACGAAACACTTACCGCTAGTTTGCAGTTGCTTTGACGTCATGGCTTGGTGCTATAAAGAAGCGGACTAGACGGGCTTCTATTAAAGTTTCACTAGTAGGAGACTAGTGCGTCCTGCGCGTCTCCTATAATATTCACTAGTGCGTCCTGCGCGTCTCCTATAATATTCACTAGTGCGTCCTGCGCGTCTCCTATAATATTCACTAGTGCGTCCTGCGCGTCTCCTATAATATTCACTAGTGCGTCCTGCGCGTCTCCTATAATATTCACTAGTGCGTCCTGCGCGTCTCCTATAATATTCACTAGTGCGTCCTGCGCGTCTCCTATAATATTCACTAGTGCGTCCTGCGCGTCTCCTATAATATTCACTAGTGTGTCCTGCGCGTCTTCTCCAATTGTGAATTCCCTTGAAGAGGTAAACCCATGCAGATCTTCGTACCTCTCCTGCTTTCTCTGGGGACTCAGTTCAATGGACTTTATGGTAAGAGGACACTTTTATTCCAAGAACATGCGTATGTAACCTGATAGATTTTTTAAGAAGACATTTTGACAAATGTGCTATAAATCATTGCATATTCAGTTTAGGTCATTTATTTCACATATCTTTAGTTTGTAGCATAAAATACATGTCAAGGTGTAATTATTACTTTGACGATGGAAACCGATGATGTGTGAGATTTTTCGAGCAGGTGTCCTAATTCCTACCATTAAAGTTACAGACATGTTGAGTCATGGAAGAACAGTTACTCTGTGTGGGTCTGTCGGTTCTGATAAATGGTACCTGCTTATTACTGAAACAGACAAGTAACGAAAGATACAGATTTATACTGTAACAAGTAGGATATACGTTTTTTTATTTTTCAGTAACTTTGAAGATGTATATCTCAGGAACTCGGAATATGTTCCCCTTTGCTTTGTTTCAAGTCTCTAGCTCGTTTATTTACTGAGATACAGTCATTTTAGTGAGAGGTGTCCTTTCTGCTCTGTTACTCCGAGTGAGTGAACTAAGTGCCGGACACGGAGAAATGTATTGTCTTCATGGGGTTTACCTGAACACTAGAAAAAAACAACCCCCCCCAAATAAATAAAACATGTATCTTAATTTTTGAAACGAGAGGTACTGGAACCAAGAGTTGAGTCGAAGGTGGTTAGCGAGGCACCGGAATTAGTGTTTCACAGTAGTGCACGGGTGTTGCTGAGTGTAGCACACGACTACAGAAATTGGCGGATCAGGGAATATTAGGGTAATCTGGGGGAAACCCCCCTTAAGAGAAATTTGCTGACCCAAACATTTCTGTTACTGGTATTATGTTACTGTCCTTATGTTACTGTCAGTCCATCTCTTCATTAACTTCATCAGCCCTGTCTGGTGTGGTTGGGTCACGGGCCATCTCAGAACTTAATCAGCCCTGTCTGGTGTGGTTGGGTCACGGGCCATCTCAGAACTTAATCATGTTTATATCGCATCCAAATATTACTGTGATTTCCTAAACAGTGTTATGATTCATTCATATTTTTTCTTTATGTTTTTCAGGAGCTAAGTGGGCATATACTGGTAAGTCAAATATATTTCACACTGGCTGACTGTTCCAAGTGACTGTCTGTGTCTGTCTGTTTGACTGTGTGTCCATGCAGCTTTTCGGACCTCAGAATTCTCTCAACCTGGATCACAGAAAGTCAATGTGGTCTATAAGTGCCATGATGAGTAATGAAAGCCACCAACAGTTCAGCATTGTAGTATGTATTAGACATTTTTTGTATCATTCCAATTGCATGGCCTGCTATTTACCAGTGGATTTCCTGTTATCTTATTGTCAAACTCCAGATCCCTGGTGATCTTAGAAATCCTGTAGCCTTATCACCTGGAGATTCATACATCCTGTAGCCTTATCACCTGGAGATTCATACATCCTGTAGCCTTATCACCTGGAGATTCATACATCCTGTAGCCTTATCACCTGGAGATTAATACATCCTGTAGCCTTATCACCTGGAGATTAATACATCCTGTAGCCTTATCACCTGGAGATTAATACATCCTGTAGCCTTATCACCTGGAGATTAATACATCCTGTAGCCTTATCACCTGGAGATTCATACATCCTGTAGCCTTATCACCTGGAGATTCATACATCCTGTAGCCTTATCACCTGGAGATTCATACATCCTGTAGCCTTATCACCTGGAGATTCATACATCCTGTAGCCTTATCACCTGGAGATTCATACATCCTGTAGCCTTATCACCTGGAGATTAATACATCCTGTAGCCTTATCACCTGGAGATTAATACATCGTGTAGCCTTATCACCTGGAGATTAATACATCCTGTAGCCTTATCACCTGGAGATTAATACATCCTGTAGCCTTATCACCTGGAGATTAATACATCCTGTAGCCTTATCACCTGGAGATTAATACATCCTGTAGCCTTATCACCTGGAGATTCATACATCCTGTAGCCTTATCACCTGGAGATTAATACATCCTGTAGCCTTATCACCTGGAGATTAATACATCCTGTAGCCTTATCACCTGGAGATTCATACATCCTGTAGCCTTATCACCTGGAGATTAATACATCCTGTAGCATGAAGCTAGACCATGGTGAATTGTCATGGTAACATGAAGCTAGACCATGGTGAATTGTCATGGTAGCATGAAGCTAGACCATGGTGAATTGTCATGGTAACATGAAGCTAGACCATGGTGAATTGTCATGGTAACATGAAGCTAGACCATGGTGATTTTTCATGGTAACATTAAACTTGACCAGTAACAGGTCTGAACAGCTTTCTGGTTTACTTGCTGTGAGGCAGGCTGAGTTTCAGGTTATAACTAAACCGCACAACTTGAAGTGCAGAAAGAGTCTCTGTTGTTTTCACGAACCTCTCATTTGGAAACAGACAGATGTCTGAAGGGTTTTAGTTGACCCAAACAGTATGCCCTCTTGCTGCCAGTTTACCTCCCCTCTATCCCCCACTCTGTTCCTCCCTCCCTCTTTCCTGCCCTCTCTTCTCTCCCTCCCTCCTGTTAGGTCTTCTGTACATTGATGGTCCTTTAGAGAGCAGTGTCAGGTTTAGAGCTAGGTTCTAGGTCTTCTGTACATTGATGGTCCTTTAGAGAGCAGTGTCAGGTTTAGAGCTAGGTTCTAGGTCTTCTGTACATTGATGTTCCTTTAGAGAGCAGTGTCAGGTTTAGAGCTAGGTTCTAGGTCTACTGTACATTGATGTTCCTTTAGAGAGCAGTTTCAGGTTTAGAGCTAGGTTCTAGGTCTACTGTACATTGATGTTCCTTTAAAGAGCAGTGTCAGGTTTAGAGCTAGGTTCTAGGTCTACTGTACATTGATGTTTCTTTAAAGAGCAGTGTCAGGTTTAGAGCTAGGTTCTAGGTCTTCCGTACATTGATGTTTCTTTAGAGAGCAGTGTCAGGTTTAGAGCTAGGTGTTAGGTCTTCGGTACATTGATGTTCCTTTAGAGAGCAGTGTCAGGTTTAGAGCTAGGTTCTAGGTCTTCTGTACATTGATGTTCCTTTAGAGAGCAGTGTCAGGTTTAGAGCTAGGTGTTAGGTCTTCTGTACATTGATGTTCCTTTAGAGAGCAGTGTCAGGTTTAGAGCTAGGTTCTAGGTCTTCTGTACATTGATGTTCCTTTAGAGAGCAGTGTCAGGTTTAGAGCTAGGTTCTAGGTCTTCTGTACATTGATGTTCCTTTAGAGAGCAGTGTCAGGTTTAGAGCTAGGTTCTAGGTCTTCTGTACATTGATGTTCCTTTAGAGAGCAGTGTCAGGTTTAGAGCTAGGTTCTAGGTCTTCTGTACATTGATGTTCCTTTAGAGAGCAGTGTCAGGTTTAGAGCTAGGTTCTAGGTCTTCTGTACATTGATGTTCCTTTAGAGAGCAGTGTCAGGTTTAGAGCTAGGTGTTAGGTCTTCTGTACATTGATGTTCCTTTAGAGAGCAGTGTCAGGTTTAGAGCTAGGTTCTAGGTCTTCTGTACATTGATGTTCCTTTAGAGAGCAGTGTCAGGTTTAGAGCTAGGTTCTAGGTCTTCTGTATATTGATGTTCCTTTAGATAGCAGTGTCAGGTTTAGAGCTAGGTTCTAGGTCTTCTGTACATTGATGTTCCTTTGGAGAGCAGTGTCAGGTTTAGAGCTAGGTTCTAGGTCTACTGTACATTGATGTTCCTTTAGAGAGCAGTGTCAGGTTTAGAGCTAGGTTCTAGGTCTACTGTACATTGATGTTCCTTTAGAGAGCAGTGTCAGGTTTAGAGCTAGATGTTAGGTCTTCTATACATTGATGTTCCTTTAGAGAGCAGTGTCAGGTTTAGAGCTAGGTTCTAGGTCTTCTGTACATTGATGTTCCTTTAGAGAGCAGTGTCAGGTTTAGAGCTAGGTTCTAGGTCTTCTGTACATTGATGATCCTTTAGAGAGCAGTGTCAGGTTTAGAGCTAGGTTCTAGGTCTTCTGTACATTGATGTTCCTTTAGAGAGCAGTGTCAGGTTTAGAGCTAGGTTCTAGGTCTTCTGTACATTGATGTTCCTTTGGAGAGCAGTGTCAGATTTAGAGCTAGGTTCTAGGTCTACTGTACATTGATGTTCCTTTAGAGAGCAGTGTCAGGTTTAGAGCTAGGTTCTAGGTCTACTGTACATTGATGTTCCTTTAGAGAGCAGTGTCAGGTTTAGAGCTAGGTTCTAGGTCTTCTGTACATTGATGTTCCTTTAGAGAGCAGTGTCAGGTTTAGAGCTAGGTTCTAGGTCTTCTGTACATTGATGTTCCTTTAGAGAGCAGTGTCAGGTTTAGAGCTAGGTTCTAGGTCTTCTGTACATTGATGTTCCTTTAGAGAGCAGTGTCAGGTTTAGAGCTAGGTTCTAGGTCTACTGTACATTGATGTTCCTTTAGAGAGCAGTTTCAGGTTTAGAGCTAGGTTCTAGGTCTACTGTACATTGATGTTCCTTTAAAGAGCAGTGTCAGGTTTAGAGCTAGGTTCTAGGTCTACTGTACATTGATGTTTCTTTAAAGAGCAGTGTCAGGTTTAGAGCTAGGTTCTAGGTCTTCCGTACATTGATGTTTCTTTAGAGAGCAGTGTCAGGTTTAGAGCTAGGTGTTAGGTCTTCGGTACATTGATGTTCCTTTAGAGAGCAGTGTCAGGTTTAGAGCTAGGTTCTAGGTCTTCTGTACATTGATGTTCCTTTAGAGAGCAGTGTCAGGTTTAGAGCTAGGTGTTAGGTCTTCTGTACATTGATGTTCCTTTAGAGAGCAGTGTCAGGTTTAGAGCTAGGTTCTAGGTCTTCTGTACATTGATGTTCCTTTAGAGAGCAGTGTCAGGTTTAGAGCTAGGTTCTAGGTCTTCTGTACATTGATGTTCCTTTAGAGAGCAGTGTCAGGTTTAGAGCTAGGTTCTAGGTCTTCTGTACATTGATGTTCCTTTAGAGAGCAGTGTCAGGTTTAGAGCTAGGTTCTAGGTCTTCTGTACATTGATGTTCCTTTAGAGAGCAGTGTCAGGTTTAGAGCTAGGTTCTAGGTCTTCTGTACATTGATGTTCCTTTAGAGAGCAGTGTCAGGTTTAGAGCTAGGTGTTAGGTCTTCTGTACATTGATGTTCCTTTAGAGAGCAGTGTCAGGTTTAGAGCTAGGTTCTAGGTCTTCTGTACATTGATGTTCCTTTAGAGAGCAGTGTCAGGTTTAGAGCTAGGTTCTAGGTCTTCTGTATATTGATGTTCCTTTAGATAGCAGTGTCAGGTTTAGAGCTAGGTTCTAGGTCTTCTGTACATTGATGTTCCTTTGGAGAGCAGTGTCAGGTTTAGAGCTAGGTTCTAGGTCTACTGTACATTGATGTTCCTTTAGAGAGCAGTGTCAGGTTTAGAGCTAGGTTCTAGGTCTACTGTACATTGATGTTCCTTTAGAGAGCAGTGTCAGGTTTAGAGCTAGATGTTAGGTCTTCTATACATTGATGTTCCTTTAGAGAGCAGTGTCAGGTTTAGAGCTAGGTTCTAGGTCTTCTGTACATTGATGTTCCTTTAGAGAGCAGTGTCAGGTTTAGAGCTAGGTTCTAGGTCTTCTGTACATTGATGTTCCTTTAGAGAGCAGTGTCAGGTTTAGAGCTAGGTTCTAGGTCTTCTGTACATTGATGTTCCTTTAGAGAGCAGTGTCAGGTTTAGAGCTAGGTTCTAGGTCTTCTGTACATTGATGTTCCTTTGGAGAGCAGTGTCAGATTTAGAGCTAGGTTCTAGGTCTACTGTACATTGATGTTCCTTTAGAGAGCAGTGTCAGGTTTAGAGCTAGGTTCTAGGTCTACTGTACATTGATGTTCCTTTAGAGAGCAGTGTCAGGTTTAGAGCTAGGTTCTAGGTCTTCTGTACATTGATGTTCCTTTAGAGAGCAGTGTCAGGTTTAGAGCTAGGTTCTAGGTCTTCTGTACATTGATGGTCCTTTAGAGAGCAGTGTCAGGTTTAGAGCTAGGTTCTAGGTCTTCTGTACATTGATGTTCCTTTAGAGAGCAGTGTCAGGTTTAGAGCTAGGTTCTAGGTCTACTGTACATTGATGTTCCTTTAGAGAGCAGTTTCAGGTTTAGAGCTAGGTTCTAGGTCTACTGTACATTGATGTTCCTTTAAAGAGCAGTGTCAGGTTTAGAGCTAGGTTCTAGGTCTACTGTACATTGATGTTTCTTTAAAGAGCAGTGTCAGGTTTAGAGCTAGGTTCTAGGTCTTCCGTACATTGATGTTTCTTTAGAGAGCAGTGTCAGGTTTAGAGCTAGGTGTTAGGTCTTCGGTACATTGATGTTCCTTTAGAGAGCAGTGTCAGGTTTAGAGCTAGGTTCTAGGTCTTCTGTACATTGATGTTCCTTTAGAGAGCAGTGTCAGGTTTAGAGCTAGGTGTTAGGTCTTCTGTACATTGATGTTCCTTTAGAGAGCAGTGTCAGGTTTAGAGCTAGGTTCTAGGTCTTCTGTACATTGATGTTCCTTTAGAGAGCAGTGTCAGGTTTAGAGCTAGGTTCTAGGTCTTCTGTACATTGATGTTCCTTTAGAGAGCAGTGTCAGGTTTAGAGCTAGGTTCTAGGTCTTCTGTACATTGATGTTCCTTTAGAGAGCAGTGTCAGGTTTAGAGCTAGGTTCTAGGTCTTCTGTACATTGATGTTCCTTTAGAGAGCAGTGTCAGGTTTAGAGCTAGGTTCTAGGTCTTCTGTACATTGATGTTCCTTTAGAGAGCAGTGTCAGGTTTAGAGCTAGGTGTTAGGTCTTCTGTACATTGATGTTCCTTTAGAGAGCAGTGTCAGGTTTAGAGCTAGGTTCTAGGTCTTCTGTACATTGATGTTCCTTTAGAGAGCAGTGTCAGGTTTAGAGCTAGGTTCTAGGTCTTCTGTATATTGATGTTCCTTTAGATAGCAGTGTCAGGTTTAGAGCTAGGTTCTAGGTCTTCTGTACATTGATGTTCCTTTGGAGAGCAGTGTCAGGTTTAGAGCTAGGTTCTAGGTCTACTGTACATTGATGTTCCTTTAGAGAGCAGTGTCAGGTTTAGAGCTAGGTTCTAGGTCTACTGTACATTGATGTTCCTTTAGAGAGCAGTGTCAGGTTTAGAGCTAGATGTTAGGTCTTCTATACATTGATGTTCCTTTAGAGAGCAGTGTCAGGTTTAGAGCTAGGTTCTAGGTCTTCTGTACATTGATGTTCCTTTAGAGAGCAGTGTCAGGTTTAGAGCTAGGTTCTAGGTCTTCTGTACATTGATGTTCCTTTAGAGAGCAGTGTCAGGTTTAGAGCTAGGTTCTAGGTCTTCTGTACATTGATGTTCCTTTAGAGAGCAGTGTCAGGTTTAGAGCTAGGTTCTAGGTCTTCTGTACATTGATGTTCCTTTGGAGAGCAGTGTCAGATTTAGAGCTAGGTTCTAGGTCTACTGTACATTGATGTTCCTTTAGAGAGCAGTGTCAGGTTTAGAGCTAGGTTCTAGGTCTACTGTACATTGATGTTCCTTTAGAGAGCAGTGTCAGGTTTAGAGCTAGGTTCTAGGTCTACTGTACATTAATGTTCCTTTAGAGAGCAGTGTCAGGTTTAGAGCTAGATGCTAGGTCTTCTGTACATTCATGTTCCTTTAGAGAGCAGTGTCAGGTTTAGAGCTAGGTTCTAGGTCTTCTGTACATTGATGTTCCTTTAGAGAGCAGTGTCAGGTTTAGAGCTAGGTGTTAGGTCTTCTGTACATTGATGTTCCTTTAGAGAGCAGTGTCAGGTTTAGAGCTAGGTTCTAGGTCTTCTGTACATTGATGTTCCTTTAGAGAGCAGTGTCAGGTTTAGAGCTAGGTTCTAGGTCTTCTGTACATTGATGTTCCTTTAGAGAGCAGTGTCAGGTTTAGAGCTAGGTTCTAGGTCTTCTGTACATTGATGTTCCTTTAGAGAGCAGTGTCAGGTTTAGAGCTAGGTTCTAGGTCTTCTGTACATTGATGTTCCTTTAGAGAGCAGTGTCAGGTTTAGAGCTAGGTGTTAGGTCCCAGCATGCACTGTTCTGTGACATCATATGATGATGAATGTCTTCTGTGATTCTACATGATGTTTCAGGTCCTCATGGAGAGAACCATTGGTCTATGCACTACCCATTCTGTGGTGGATCGTTTCAGTCACCCATAGACATCCAGACTCAGCTGCTGAACTTTGACCCCTCGCTACGGCCGATCGAGTTGCAGAACTACAACCTGTCAGCCACTGAGCAGCTGATCCTTGGCAACAACGGACACTCTGGTGTGTAAAGATGTATCCATGGCTGCTACAGGTGGAGGACGCTCTGGTGTGTAAAGATGTATCCATGGTCGCTACTGTTGGAGGACGCTCTGGTGTGTAAAGATGTATCCATTGTCGCTACAGGTGGAGGACGCTCAAGCTTAAGGTGGCATGTTCCTTTAAAGAGGTCTAAGATGGTCCTTGGAGGTCTATAGTGGTCAAGTGTGGTCTAAGATGGTGCAGGGTGATCTAAGATGGTGTAGGGTGATCTATGGTGGTGTAGGGTGATCTATTGTGGTGTAGGGTGATCTATGGTGGTGTAGGGTGATCTATGATGGTGTAGGGTGATATATGGTGGTGTAGGGTGATCTAAGATGGTGTAGGGTGATCTATGGTGGTGTAGGGTGATCTATGGTGGTGTAGGGTGATCTATGGTGGTGTAGGGTGATCTATGGTGGTGTAGGGTGATCTATGGTGGTGTAGGGTGATCTATGGTGGTGTAGGGTGATCTATGGTGGTGTAGGGTGATCTATGGTGGTGTAGGGTGATCTAAGATGGTGTAGGGTGATCTATGGTGGTGTAGGGTGATCTATGGTGTGGTGTAGGGTGATCTATTGTGGTGTAGGGTGATCTATGGTGGTGTAGGGTGATCTATGATATATGGTGGTGTAGGGTGATCTAAGATGGTGGTGTAGGGTGATCTATGGTGGTGTAGGGTGATCTATGGTGGTGTAGGGTGATCTATGGTGGTGTAGGGTGAGGGTGATCTATGGTGGTGTAGGGTGATCTATGGTGGTGTAGGGTGATCTAAGATGGTGTAGGGTGATCTATGGTGGTGTAGGGTGATCTATGGTGGTGTAGGGTGATCTATGGTGGTGTAGGGTGATCTAAGATGGTGTAGGGTGATCTATGGTGGTGTAGGGTGATCTATGGTGGTGTAGGGTGATCTATGGTGGTGTAGGGTGATCTATGGTGGTGTAGGGTGATCTATGGTGGTGTAGGGTGATCTATGGTGGTGTAGGGTGATCTATGGTGGTGTAGGGTGATCTATGGTGGTGTAGGGTGATCTATGGTGGTGTAGGGTGATCTATGGTGGTGTAGGGTGATCTATGGTGGTGTAGGGTGATCTATTGTGGTGTAGGGTGATCTATGGTGGTGTAGGGTGATCTATTGTGGTGTAGGGTGATCTATTGTGGTGTAGGGTGATCTATGGTGGTTTAGGGTCTAGTGACCACAGTGTATCTCTGCAGAATGGAGTCAGTCTAGTGACCACAGTGTATCACTGCAGACTGGAGTCTGTCTAGTGACCACAGTGTATCTCTGCAGACTGGAGTCATTCTATTGACCACAGTGTATCTCTGCAGACTGGAGTCATTATATTGACCACAGTGTATCTCTGCAGTCTGGTGTCAGTCTATTGACCACATTGTATCTCTGCAGACTGGAGTCAGTCTAGTGACCACAGTGTATCTCTGCAGAGTGGAGTCAGTCTAGTGACCACAGTGTATCTCTGCAGACTGGAGTCAGTCTAGTGACCACAGTGTATCTCTGCAGACTGGAGTCAGTCTAGTGACCACAGTGTATCTCTGCAGTCTGGAGTCAATCTAGTGACCACAGTGTATCTCTGCAGACTGGAGTCAGTCTATTGACCACAGTGTATCTCTGCAGACTGGAGTCAGTCTAGTGACCACAGTGTATCTCTGCAGACTGGAGTCAGTCTATTGACCACAGTGTATCTCTGCAGACTGGAGTCAGTCTATTGACCACAGTGTATCTCTGCAGACTGGAGTCAGTCTATTGACCACAGTGTATCTCTGCAGACTGGAGTCAGTCTAGTGACCACAGTGTATCTCTGCAGACTGGAGTCAGTCTAGTGACCACAGTGTATCTCTGCAGACTGGAGTCAGTCTATTGACCACAGTGTATCTCTGCAGACTGGAGTCAGTCTATTGACCACAGTGTATCTCTGCAGACTGGAGTCAGTCTATTGACCACAGTGTATCTCTGCCATTGCCACCTGAAATGTTTTTTTGTCTTTTTCACAGTCCATTCTCTATTGCTCTTTGGTCTATATAGAACATTTAAATGTGAGAGGTGGGACTGTACCAAAACAGCACTTTATAAACTGTACTTGTTAATTCTTCTCCCAGTAAAATCTTGTATTTTCAGGTTCAGTGAAAGGAAAATGAAATGAGTCTGGTTTGACTGTATTGACCACATCAATCCGACATAATCACTCTCTCATTATGAAAAATGGAATTCCCTCTGTAGGTTGCTAAGACGCAAACCAAACATTTAGTCTGCTAGAAAATAAACTTTCTCTAGGAGATCTTTAACAAAGTCTTATTCTGGACTTTAAAACAGAAGACGTTAAATAGCTGTTTTATTCTGGGCAATAAAACAGAACACATTGAACAGCTATGTTATTCTGTGCTATAAAACAGAACACATTGAACAGCTGTGTTATTCTGTGCTATAAAACAGAACACATTGAACAGCTGTGTTATTATGTGCTATAAAACAGAACACATTGAACAGCTGTGTTATTCTGGGCTATAAAACAGAACGCAATAAACAGCTGTGTTATTCTGTGCTATAAAACAGAACACATTGAACAGCTGTGTTATTATGTGCTATAAAACAGAACACATTGAACAGCTGTGTTATTCTGGGCTATAAAACAGAACGCAATAAACAGCTGTGTTATTCTGTGCTATAAAACAGAACACATTGAACAGCTGTGTTATTATGTGCTATAAAACAGAACACAATAAACAGCTGTGTTACTATTTGCTATAAAACAGAACACATTGAACAGCTTTGTTATTCTGTGCTATAAAACAGAACACATTGAACAGCTGTGTTATTATGTGCTATAAAACAGAACGCAATAAACAGCTGTGTTATTCTGGGCTATGAAACAGAACACATTTAACAGCTGTGTTATTCTGTGCTATAAAACAGAACCCAATAAACAGCTGTTGATCAGTAAGGCATAAAGGCTGTGTGACATTATAATTCAGGTTGATCTAATAGACTGAGCAGCAATGACAAGACGTGATGTGGTGAATCTTAGTTGACTCTGTTAGGTTTACAAAACAATGTAGATGACTCAGTGTGTTGGAGACTTGCTGACTCCAGTCTCTCCTAAAGCACCTCTGATCCCTCCACTCCTCCGCTCCTCCACCCCTCCACTCCTCCACCCTCCAGCCCTCCACTCCTCCATCCCTCCACCCCTCCACTCCTCCACCCTCCACCCCTCCACTCCTCCACCCTCCGCTCCTCCACTCCTCCACTCCTCCACCCCTCCACTCCTCCACTCCTCCATCCCTCCACTCCTCCGCTCCTCCACCCTCCACTCCTCCACCCTCCAGCCCTCCACTCCTCCATCCCTCCACCCCTCCACTCCTCCACCCTCCACCCCTCCACTCCTCCACCCTCCGCTCCTCCACCCCTCCACTCCTCCACCCTCCACCCCTCCACTCCTCCACCCTCCGCTCCTCCACCCCTCCACTCCTCCACCCCTCCACTTCTCAACCCTCCACTCCTCCGCTCCTCCATCCTCCGCTCCTCCACTCCTCCACTCCTCCACTCCTCCGCTCCTCCATCCTCCGCTCCTCCACTCCTCCATCCTCCACTTCTCAACCCTCCCTCCGCTCCTGAATTTAGGGAGAAACCTAGAGAGGAACCAGGCTCTGAGGGGTTACCAGACATCTTCTGGCTGTTCTGAGTGAACTTATAATAGTTTAGTTTGCTGATTATTAAATGCATTTTTAAATGCGGTCTTATAAAATAGAATAGTCCAGGTCAAATACAGTCAACAAGGGACAACTGGGAGGGTTGAAGGTTTGGCAGCATCAGCTAATCTTGATCATGATGATGTTAATTATCTGATCTTGTAGTCTTTAACATGATGAAGTTTTATATCCCCGGGGATGTCAAAATAGCATTTATTTTTTTCTCCAGTTGTTTTGTCTTTGCCCAGGAGGATGTATATTTCCAGCCTATCACAGCGTTACACCGCTGCTCAGCTCCACCTCCACTGGGGCTCCTCCCACCTCCCTTCCGGCTCAGAACACATCATAAACGGTCATCGGTTTGCTGCCGAGGTAAAGTCGCCATAAGACAACATCAGTGATCACGCGATTAACAGTCAGCTACTTGTTCAAGGTCCTCCTTTAAACCCACTCTACTACATACAGATTGTGTGGTCATGTGGTGTGACTCTATAAACCCACTCTACTACATACAGATTGTGTGGTCATGTGGTGGGACTCTATAAACCCACCCTACTACATACAGATTGTGTGGTCATGTGGTGGGACTCTATGAACCCACTCTACTACATACAGATTGTGTGGTCATGTGGTGTGACTCTATAAACCCACTCTACTACATACAGATTGTGTGGTCATGTGGTGGGACTCTATGAACCCACTCTACTACATACAGATTGTGTGGTCATGTGGTGGGACTCTATGAACCCACTCTACTACATACAGATTGTGTGGTCATGTGGTGTGACTCTATAAACCCACTCTACTACATACAGATTGTGTGGTCATGTGGTGGGACTCTATGAACCCACTCTACTACATACAGATTGTGTGGTCATGTGGTGGGACTCTATGAACCCACTCTACTGCATACAGATTGTGTGGTCATGTGGTGGGACTCTATGAACCCACTCTACTACTTACAGATTGTGTGGTCATGTGTTGTGACTCTATAAACCCACTATACTACATACAGATTGTGTGGTCATGTGGTGTGACTCTATAAACCCACTCTACTACATACAGATTGTGTGGTCATGTGGTGGGACTCTATGAACCCACTCTACTACATACAGATTGTGTGGTCATGTGGTGTGACTCTATAAACCCACTCTACTACATACAGATTGTGTGGTCATGTGGTGTGACTCTATAAACCCACTCTACTACATACAGATTGTGTGGTCATGTGGTGTGACTATAAACCCACTCTACTACATACAGATTGTGTGGTCATGTGGTGTGACTCGATAAACCCACCCTACTACATACAGATTGTGTGGTCATGTGGTGGGACTCTATGAACCCACTCTACTGCATACAGATTGTGTGGTCATGTGGTGTGACTCTATAAACCCACTCTACTACATACAGATTGTGTGGTCATCTGGTGTGACTCTATAAACCCACTCTACTACATACAGATTGTGTGGTCATGTGGTGTGACTCTATAAACCCACTCTACAACATACAGATTGTGACATAATTCTGCCTACAGAATTCTCCTGTATTTCATGGCTTTTTCCTCAGACATACACTGAGGAATCAATTCCATGTCTTTCTTTCTATGTCACCAGGCACATCACATCTCCTGTCTGTTTAGGTGTTTGACTCCTTCACTCTTTGACTCCTCCACTCTTTGACTCATCCACTCTTTGACTCATCCACTCTTTGACTCATCCACTCTGACTCATCCACTCTTTGACTCCTCCACTCTTTGACTCCTCCACTCTTTGACTCCTCCACTCTTTGACTCCTCCACTCTTTGACTCCTCCACTCTTTGACTCCTCCACTCTTTGACTCCTCCACTCTTTGACTCCTCCACTCTTTGACTCCTCCACTCTTTGACTCCTCCACTCTGACTCCTCCACTCTGACTCCTCCACTCTGACTCCTCCACTCTTTGACTCCTCCACTCTTTGACTCCTCCACTCTGACTCCTCCACTCTGACTCCTCCACTCTGACTCCTCCACTCTTTGACTCCTCCACTCTTTGACTCCTCCACTCTTTGACTCCTCCACTCTGACTCCTCCACTCTGACTCCTCCACTCTGACTCCTCCTCTTAGACTCCCAAACCCCAGGACTAAGGCAGCATTCCAAATGGCAACCTACTCTCTACTACTTTATAATGGAGTCCAAAGTGATGGCCAACTGCCACACCAAACTGAAGGATGCTACATGTAATTAATTCTGGACCGGCCGTGTTTCCAGGATCTTTACTATAAATATCCTTCCTGGATGTGCTGACAGAACTCTGACCACGTCTTCATAAAGGAAACATGCAGTTCACTTCTTGCATGTTCTTTCATATGTGTCTTCAGATTCATTTGGTGCACTTTAACTCTGATAGATACCCCAACATCTCCATGGCAGCAGACAAGTCAGATGGCCTGGCTGTTCTGGGGGTTCTGATTGAGGTGAGACTGATTTAGATCAGGGAATATAACCCAGAGGTTGACTAAATTAACAAACTATTAACAAACTCCCTGCCTCTGCTGTAGTTTGGGGAATATTACCCAGATGTTGACCAACTTAACAAACTCCCTGCCTCTGCTGTAGATTGGGGAATATAACCCAGATGTTGACCAACTTAACAAACTCCCTGCCTCTGCTGTAGTTTGGGGGAATATTACCCAGATGTTGAGCAACTTAACAAACTCCCTGCCTCTGCTGTAGTTTGGGGGAATATTACCCAGATGTTGACCAACTTAACAAACTCCCTGCCTCTGCTGTAGTTTGGGGGAATATTACCCAGATGTTGACCAACTTAACAAACTCCCTGCCTCTGCTGTAGTTTGGGGGAATATTACCCAGATGTTGACCAATTTAACAAACTCCCTGCCTCTGCTGTAGTTTGGGGGAATATTACCCAGATGTTGAGCAACTTAACAAACTCCCTGCCTCTGCTGTAGATTGGGGAATATAACCCAGAGGTTGACCAACTTAACAAACTCCCTGCCTCTGCTGTAGATTGGGGAATATAACCCAGAGGTTGACCAACTTAACAAACTCCCTGCCTCTGCTGTAGATTGGGGAGTTTAACCCAGTGGTCGACCAATTCCTGAAGTACATAAAAGGCATCAAATACAGAGGTGAGATTAAGATGGTTTCTGTTTTGACAGGATTAACACTTTCATGAGTGTTTTAACTTGTACATCAGAAGGTTTTCATAATCAAATAATATTGCCTTTACATTTGATTCCATTGTATTGTTTATTATTCTATTTTATTCCCAATGTGTTCTATTCCAGTCTAATTTATTCCATTGTATTGTTTATTATTCAATTTTATTCCCATTGTCTTCTATTCCAGTCTAATTTATTCCATTTTAATATTGGCATGTACAGATCAGAAGGTTCAGGTGCCGGGCTTCAACATCAGAGGTTTGTTCCCGGGTCGTTTGGACGAGTACTATCGCTATGATGGTTCGCTAACCACGCCCCCATGCTACCCCAGCGTTCTCTGGACTGTGTTCAAGAACCCTGTCACCATCTCACTCCAGCAGGTATCACAAACCACATCACCATCTCACTCCAACAGGTATCACAAACCACATCACCATCTCACTCCAACAGGTATCACAAACCCTGTCACCATCTCACTCCAGCAGGTATCACAAACCACATCACCATCTCACTCCAACAGGTATCACAAACCCTGTCACCATCTCACTCCAGCAGGTATCACAAACCACATCACCATCTCACTCCAACAGGTATCACAAACCACATCACCATCTCACTCCAACAGGTATCACAAACCCTGTCACCATCTCACTCCAACAGGTATCACAAACCACATCACCATCTCACTCCAACAGGTATCACAAACCACATCACCATCTCACTCCAACAGGTATCACAAACCACATCACCATCTCACTCCAACAGGTATCACAAACCACATCACCATCTCACTCCAACAGGTATCACAAACCACATCACCATCTCACTCCAACAGGTATTACAAACCCTGTCACCATCTCACTCCAACAGGTATCTATGGTATAATATGGTTATGGGATATACTTTTGTGTATCCTTAGTTTCGGACCCTAGCAACGGCCATCTACTCCTCCCATCAACAGGAGTTGGTGCCAGTACCAATGAACAGCAACTTCAGGAGAGCACAGTATCCAGACAGCCGATTGGTGCTCTGTTCTTTTAAGCGGGGTGAGACCACAGTATCCAGACAGCCGATTGGTGCTCTGTTCTTTTAAGCGGGGTGAGACCACAGTATCCAGACAGCCGATTGGTGCTCTGTTCTTTTAAACGGGGTGAGACCACAGTATCCAGACAGCCGATTGGTGCTCTGTTCTTTTAAGCGGGGTGAGACCACAGTATCCAGAC
The DNA here is from genome assembly GCA_029465975.1 of Dallia pectoralis. NCBI lineage: Eukaryota > Metazoa > Chordata > Actinopteri > Esociformes > Umbridae > Dallia > Dallia pectoralis. The sequence continues at coordinate 616,858 of CM055740.1, forward strand.
AGCCGATTGGTGCTCTGTTCTTTTAAGCGGGGTGAGACCACAGTATCCAGACAGCTTGGTGGGCACATGGTGGGTACATGGTGGGCACATGGTGGGTACATGGTGGGCACATGGTGGGTACATGGTGGGCACATGGTGGGCACATGGTGGGTACATGGTGGGCACATGGTGGGGACATGGTGGGTACATGGTGGGCACGTGGTGGGTACATGGTGGGTACATGGTGGGGACGTGGTGGGCACATGGTGGGTACGTGGTGGGTACGTGGTGGGCTCGTGGTGGGCACGTGGTGGGTATTTGGTGGGCACGTGGTGGGTTCAGTAGAGCATTAGGGAAATCTTGACAGAAGCTAATATTGCATGCTACAGCCTAGCACCACGCCTCCTCTAGGACTTCAATGAAACTCTGATGTCACTTCCTCTAGGATTGCATGGTGTGACAGCCACCTCTCCCCTCCAGAAGAGACATCTCATCAACCAGCTCCTCGTTGGAGACCTAGCTGACCTGGCTGACCAGGACGAGCTCCACCAGCTACTGCCCAAGATATCCACAGCTCCAGACCAGTGGAGCAACCTAAAAGCCCAACAGAGCTACAGCCGTACCAAGTCCAAGCACCATCAGAACAACTGGTCTCAGAACCAGAACAGCATGTTGCAGCAGTGGTTGAAACCCAATAAGTTGCCATCTGGAGGGGCGGCAGATTCCAGACAATTCCCCTTTGTTAGGAAGAACCAGCGCAATAGGGTTCCACTATGGAAGTCTGGTTTTAATCAGGAGGACATGCTGTGTTATCTGTGTCTGGAGCAGAAAGTGTCTGACCATCTGACCAGAGGGAGATCTGATCAGCCTGCAGACACTCTAGTTCAGGCTCTCAGAGACACTCTGTTCCCAGAGCTAAACCTGAGAAGTTACATGGACAGCAAGTCCCACCTGGCTCTACCCACCATGAGACAGCTTATCAGAGGTCGACCAGACACTGACGAGGTCAATGAGCTAGACCACGCCTTAATCAAATCTCTGGGCGGGGCAGGAGATGGAGCAAAGAAGCATCAGCCCAACATCCAGTCCAATGTCTCCCCAGGTGTTGGTCATGCTGTGTTACCTAGGAAACCCAATCAGAGAATCCCATGGCTTCAGCCAATGGAGTGGGAAGATTAAAGAGTACTGTGTGCAAACCTCCATCAGCCCCACCCTCTACCTCACCTCAGCCCCACCCTCTACCTCACCTCAGCCCCACCCTCTACCTCACCTCAGTCCCACCCTCTACCTCACCTCAGCCCCACCCTCTACCTCACCTCAGCCCCACCCTCTACCTCACCTCAGTCCAACCCTCTACCTCACCCTCAGCCCCACCCTCTACTTTACCGTCAGCCCTACTGTTGACCCCACCCTCAGCCCCACCCTCTACCTCACCTCAGCCCCACCCTCTACCTCACCTCTGCCCCACCCTCTGCCCCACCCTTTGTTTAAAAAGAGGAGTAGTTTTATAGGTGTTCATTTTAAATTAGTAGTTTTAAAGTAGGGTTAGTTTTAATTGAGTGTTTGTTTACCTGGAGTAAAAAAGGGATCGAAGGAGGAATACTTTTGAAGAACTGTTGGTTGTAATGAAGGGTTTGTTTTATGAAAGTTCTGTTTAATTCAAGGAATTTACAAAAGCATTTAAATGTAAAATGCATAATCTGAATATACTTATGATTGACAACTGTACGTACAGTCATGAAACAGATTCACTGATTGTGTCATTTAAGAAAAGAAAGTGGATTTGAGTCTGTTCTGTTTTCACAATAAAGGCTTTATATACAGCTCAAAGACTATGCCCATATGCTATTGCAGAATGTGTCTGTGTTCACGGGTTCTGAGGCTTATTTGTTGTGACTATATCATTCTATTTCTGACATTAACTCCCTGCTGGAAATTATATACTCTTATTATATACTCATATACTCTTATTTCTTTTTCTGTGCTGTTTTAGATGAGGACTTCCCTTGGATGAACTTTGGTATGTTATTCTGTGGAGATCTGTCTATGGGCGTTCACACATTCTCATAACCTGAGTTCATGTATGTTGTATCTGACATAACATGCTATCTATCACCATGACAACCTGGTCATATAAACCACTATTAGTGACATCCTGGTCATATTAACCACTATTAGTGACATCCTGGTCATATTAACTACTATTAGTGACATCCTGGTCATATTAACCACTATTAGTGACATCCTGGTCATATTAACCACTATTAGTGACATCCTGGTCATATTAACCACTATTAGTGACATCCTGGTCATATTAACCACTATTAGTGACATCCTGGTCATATTAACCACTATTAGTGACATCCTGGTCATATTAACTACTATTAGTGACATCCTGGTCATATTAACCACTATTAGTGACATCCTGGTCATATTAACCACTATTAGTGACATCCTGGTCATATTAACCACTATTAGTGACATCCTGGTCATATTAACCACTATTAGTGACATCCTGGTCATATTAACCACTATTAGTGACATCCTGGTCATATTAACCACTATTAGTGACATCCTGGTCATATTAACTACTATTAGTGACATCCTGGTCATATTAACTACTATTAGTGACATCCTGGTCATATTAACTACTATTAGTGACATCCTGGTCATATTAACCACTATTAGTGACATCCTGGTCATATAAACCACTATTAGTGACATCCTGGTCATATTAACCACTATTAGTGACATCCTGGTCATATTAACCACTATTAGTGACATCCTGGTCATATTAACTACTAATAGTGACATCCTGGTCATATTAACTACTATTAGTGACATCCTGGTCATATTAACTACTATTAGTGACATCCTGGTCATATTAACTACTATTAGTGACATCCTGGTCATATAAACCACTATTAGTGACATCCTGGTCATATTAACCACTATTAGTGACATCCTGGTCATATTAACCACTATTAGTGACATCCTGGTCATATTAACTACTATTAGTGACATCCTGGTCATATTAACCACTATTAGTGACATCCTGGTCATATTAACCACTATTAGTGACATCCTGGTCATATTAACCACTATTAGTGACATCCTGGTCATATTAACCACTATTAGTGACATCCTGGTCATATTAACCACTATTAGTGACATCCTGGTCATATTAACCACTATTAGTGACATCCTGGTCATATTAACCACTATTAGTGACATCCTGGTCATTAGTATTATCACAAACTGTTACGTTGCCCAGGGAGTTTGTGTGTTCTGTGTGTGTTTGGTTGTATTCTGTTGCAGACATGGCTCATATCCTCCCCAAGCAGCGGATTGGGTAATCACCTTCCTGATTGAGGACCGGACTCCGCCCTTCTTCATCAGTGGATGCAGCTGGGTCTGTGGCTATTTAAGCTTTGTGTTCAGGGAGAGGCGCTCTCTCTGACTCTCTCTCGCTGGATCTCTTGTGTTGGAGCTCTGTCGGTCCTTTTCGGTATAGTGAGTACTGTGAACATAGAGAGAGTACTTATTGTTAGAGGTGTGGTTTGGTGGAATAGTGCTGTTCATGGTATATGTGCCGGTGTTTGCCTTTCTTCCCGGACCTCCACACTGAGGTGTAGAGGTCCTGGAATAAGCCGGTGTCGTCCCGGGGGTTTAATCCGCGGACTCATATGTACTCTAATGTTGCCGAGGCTAATGTTCATGGGTACGGACCGATGCCGGTCGCGGAGGAGATACTGGCTAGCCATTTATCTCCCGCGGCATAGTCTCTGAGGACACCGGCATTGCCCTCCAAGGCGTTGGAGGGCAAGACTATTTCAGCGCTGGTGGGCAAAGCTTATTCGGCGGCGGGTCAGGCAGCTTCCTGCCTGCATACTATGTCTATTCTACAGGCATATCAGGCAGAGCTGCTTAGCGACGGGGCTCAGGGGGAGACTGTAAGTCCTGATGATGTTCGAGAACTTCGTCAGGCGGCGGATTTGTCACTTCGTGCCACTAAGGAGACGGCCAAATCAGTGGGCCGTGCTATGGCAGCCTTGGTGGCTACGGAGAGGCATCTCTGGCTAAGCCTCTCTGATATGAGAGATAGGGAGAAAGCCTTCCTTCTGGACGCGCCTCTTTCCCCCGACGGCCTCTTTGGCCCTGCTATTGGCTCGGTCGTCGAGAGGTTTCAGGAGGAGAGAAGGCAGAAATTTCTCCCCCGTCGTAGCTGCGTCGCGGGGGCTGTCGGACTGTCGCTACTCGGGCGCCCCCACACGATGAGTGGGCCGGGGGGCGACGCTCACAGGCGGGGCCTTCGAGGGGTAGGACAGTTCCGAGGCCTGTCGCTACACCCAAGAAGGCTTTGTCTAAGAGACCCTGACAGGGGGGTCAAACCGCTGGGGGTGGTCCCCACCAGGGGAGTAGTGAGCTTCTCCTGGTGCCCTCAGCGGGGTGGCCTAGGCGAGCGTTTTCCCGAGGGGCGCTCGCCTCCTCCGAGGAGGGGCCCAGAACTGTCGAACCAGTTGTTCCCTGCCAGTGCGCTGTTACAGGGCACTGTGTCTGCAGTACCTGTTACTCCAGAGGCCAGCCTCGAGAGGCTGGTACCCCTAGTAGATTTTCTGGCAGAGTGGAAGACCCTGCCGAATATATCTCAGTGGGTCCTGCAGATAATCGAGAGCGGGTATGCCATCCAATTCAGGACGCATCCGCCTCGTTTCATTGGGGTCCTGCCCACAGTGGTGGGCCCAGAGCAGGCTCTGGTACGGGAGCAGGAGGTACAGACTCTCCTGCTAAAAGGGGCTGTAGAACGAGTTCTTCCTCTCAGCAGGGAGTCGGGCTGGTACAGCCGGTACTTCGTTGTCCCAAGAAGGATGGGGGGTGGCGTCCTATTTTAGACCTACGTCTGTTGAATCAGACGGTCGGGAGACTCAGCTTCAAAATGCTCACTCTCAAACAGATCGTATCACAGATCAGGTCCGAGGACTGGTTTGTCACGATAGATCTGAAGGACGCCTATTTCCACATCTCTATCCTTCCACAACACAGGAAGTTCCTGAGGTTCGCTTTTGGGGGCGAAACGTACCAGTATCGGGTTCTTCCATTTGGCCTAGCACTCTCTCCCCGTACGTTCACGAGATGTATAGACGCTGCCCTGGCGCCGTTGCGCCTCCAGGGCATACGCATCCTCAATTACATCGACGATTGGTTGATTCTGGCTCCATCGGAGCAGCTAGCGGTTCGGCATCGAGATGTCGTTCTGGCTCACATCAACAAACTGGGGTTGAGGCTCAATGCCGGGAAGAGTGTGCTGTCGCCAGTACAGGTGACCACTTTCCTGGGCGTAGTCTGGGATTCGACCACGATGCGGGCACATCTGTCCCCTGCACTTGTGGCGTCAATCCTTGCAGCCGTCGAGCAGGTGAGGCTAGGCCAGTCACTCACTGTGAAACAGTTTCAGAGACTGTTGGGTCTGCTGGCAGCAGCGCCCAACGTTATTCCTTGTGGCCTGCTGTTCATGAGACCGTTACAGTGGTGGCTCAGAACCAAGGGGTTCTCCCCGAGGGGAAACCAGTGCCGCATGATCACTGTTACGCGGCGTTGTCTCCACACGCTGGTCATGTGGGGGAAGCCTTGGTTCCTAACCCAGGGTCCCGTGTTGGGAGCTCCGTGTCGTCGAGTTACACTAACGACGGATGCCTCCCTCACCGGCTGGGGGGCGATCATGAGTGGTCGCCCAGCTCAAGGGCTCTGGCGGGGCCATCAGCTATCATGGCACATAAATTGGCTAGAGATGCTGGCAGTTTACCAGGCTCTGAAGCACTTCCTCCCAGACCTAAGGGGTCATCATGTCCTTGTCCGGTCGGACAACACATCGGTGTTTTTTTACATCAACCACCAGGGGGGTCTGCGCTCACGCCCACTTTACAATCTGGCCCGCCAGGTCCTTCTGTGGTCCCACGGGAAGCTCCTTTCTTTAAGGGCCATTTTTATCCCGGGGTACCTAAATCAGGGGGCAGGGGCCAAGGCCCGGGGAGTGGAGACTCCATCCCGAGGTGGTGGAGCTCCTTTGGTCGCACTTCGGTCGGGCCGAAGTGGACCTGTTTGCGTCCAGAGAGACGTCACACTGTCCTCTGTGGTTTTCGCTGGCTCATCCAGCCCCACTGGGGCTGGATGCCATGGTGCAGGCATGGCTGAGGTCACGCCTGTACGCTTTCCCCCCGGTTGCTCTGCTCCCAGGAGTTCTGGAGAGGATCCGTCAGGAGCGGGTCAGTCTACTGCTCGTAGCACCGTACTGGCCGGCCCGAGTATGGTTTGCGGACCTAATATCTCTCCTCGTCGGCTCTCCTCTGGAGATGCCGATCAGGAGGGACCTGCTTTCCCAGGCGCATGGGGTCATCCTTCACCCCCGCCCGGAGCTGTGGAAACTATGGGCCTGGCCTCTGAGGGGGCCCGCCTTTTAGTTTCAGGTCTCTCGACTGAGGTCGCTGAGACCATCCTTCACTCCAGAGCTCCAGCCACAAGGAAGGCGTATGCCGCCAGGTGGAAACTGTTCACCTTGTGGTGTAGAGAGCGGCAGGTGGACCCAGTTAACTGCCCAGTGTTTGCAGTACTGGAGTTCCTGCAGCAACGCTTCTCTACAGGTCTATCCCCATCCACACTGAAGGTGTATGTGGCGGCTTTGTCCGCATGCCATGTCCCTCTAAATGGGGTTTCTCTGGGGAGACACCCACTGGTATCACGCTTCCTTCGTGGCGCCCGGAGGCTGAGGCCAGCAGCCGGCATGAGGGTGCCATCCTGGGACCTGGCCATTGTACTAGAAGGCCTCTCCCGTGCTCCGTTTGAGCCCATTGAGGAGGTCCCTGACAAGTTCGTGACCCTCAAGACGGTCTTCTTACTTGCCATCTCTTCTCTGAAGAGGATTGGTGATATGCAAGCGCTGTCGGTGGCGCCCTCTTGCTTGGACTTCTCACCCGGGATGGTCAAGGCGTTTCTACTACCTTCACCCGGGTATGTCCCCAAGGTCCCAACTAACATCGTTGGGCCTACCCCTCCTCCTTTTTTGACGTCGGACCAGAAGACGCATAACCTCCTCTGCCCGGTGAGGGCCTTAGACGCCTACGTCCACAGAACTGCCCTGTGGAGGCTGTCCGAACAGTTGTTCGTGTGCTTTGGACCTCCCAAGAGAGGGGGTCCTGTGTCTAAGCAGAGGATGAGCAAGTGGGTGGTTGAGGCCATCTCACTTGCTTACGAGTCGGCTGGTCAGCCTTCACCCTTGGCTGTTCGAGCCCACTCGACCAGGAGTATGGCGGCTTCAAAAGCCCTTTTGTCAGGTAAAGTGTCTCTACATGACGTCTGTGTTGCGGCAGGCTGGTCCTCACCGCACACGTTTGTGAGATTTTACCAGCTTGACTTTAGCTCCACGCCAGGGGCGCAGGTGCTCTCGTCCGAATGTGCGCTCTGACTTCACATGGTGGACACTTGCTCGTATGGCGAAGTGGGTAGTGGCGTTCCCATAGCGTTTTCACGCAGCTCGAAGTTCCCTGATAGGGAACGTCTCCGGTTACGTATGTAACCTTAGTTCCCTGAGGGGCACGAGACGCTGCGTGTCTGTGCCATACTCCCAGCATGCCCTTGGCACTTGCTTCAGCCCATCAGAAACTGAAGGTGCCGGTAATTAGGGGTGCTTTTATGACTTCCTGGTCGCGACGTCACCCGTCTGTGACGTTCCGTCACGCCATTGGACTGATTACACATGTGCTCCTCACGCAGAGCGTTCCCATAGCGTTTTCACGCAGCGTCTCGTTCCCCTCAGGGAACTACGGTTACATACGTAACCGGAGACGTTATCCTGGTTCCTGGGTGTAGTAAGCATTTGTTCTGGTTCCTGGGTGTAGTAAGCATTTGTTCTGGTTCCTGGGTGTAGTAAGCATTTGTTCTGGTTCCTGGGTGTAGTAAGCATTTGTTCTGGTTACTGGGTGTGGTAAGCATTTGTGCTGGTTCCTGGGTGTAGTAAGCATTTGTTCTGGTTCCTGGGTGTAGTATGGTGTTATCCTGGTTCCTGGGTGTAGTAAGCATTTGTTCTGGTTCCTGGGTGTAGTAAGCATTTGTTCTGGTTCCTGGGTGTAGTAAGCATTTGTTCTGGCTCCTGGGTGTAGTAAGCATTTGTGCTGGTTCCTGGGTGTAGTAAGCATTTGTTCTGGTTCCTGGGTGTAGTAAGCATTTGTTCTGGTTCCTGGGTGTAGTAAGCATTTGTTCTGGTTCCTGGGTGTAGTAAGCATTTGTTCTGGTTCCTGGGTGTAGTAAGCATTTGTTCTGGTTCCTGGGTGTAGTAAGCATTTGTTCTGGTTACTGGGTGTAGTTAGCATTTGTTCTGGTTCCTGGGTGTAGTAAGCATTTGTGCTGGTTCCTGGGTGTAGTAAGCATTTGTTCTGGTTCCTGGGTGTAGATGTGTGGTGGCCATGGGGGTGGTGTCAATGCTGGTCCTGTGTCTCCTCCTCCCTTTGGTCTGCTGTCTGTGGAGACAAAGCAGGTGAGTCGATGTCCAAGTCACTATTGGTTCATGGGAGGTTATAGAAATTTGACATACAGTATTTTCCATTGATTTATTGTAGTCCTGAGGTTTGGATTGGACCAGTATAGGACGCAGCCAGATACTGTAGGGGTTAGCTAGCTCTAAATACTGTAATGTCTAGGGGGTTAGCTAGATCTAAATACTGTAATGTCAATGGGGTTAGCTAGCTCTAAATACTGTAATGTCTAGGGGGTTAGCTAGATCTAAATACTGTAATGTCAATGGGGTTAGCTAGCTCTAAATACTGTAATGTCTAGGGGGTTAGCTAGATCTAAATACTGTAATGTCAATGGGGTTAGCTAGCTCTAAATACTGTAATGTCTAGGGGGTTAGCTAGCTCTAAATACTGTAATGTCTAGGGGGTTAGCTAGATCTAAATACTGTAATGTCTAGGGGGTTAGCTAGCTCTAAACACTGTAATGTCTAGGGGGTTAGCTAGATCTAAATACTGTAATGTCAATGGGGTTAGCTAGCTCTAAATACTGTAATGTCTAGGGGGTTAGCTAGCTCTAAATACTGTAATGTCTAGGGGGTTAGCTAGATCTAAATACTGTAATGTCAATGGGGTTAGCTAGCTCTAAATACTGTAATGTCTAGGGGGTTAGCTAGATCTAAATACTGTAATGTCTAGGGGGTTAGCTAGCTCTAAACACTGTAATGTCTAGGGGGTTAGCTAGCTCTAAATACTGTAATGTCTAGGGGGTTAGCTAGCTCTAAATACTGTAATGTCTAGGGGGTTAGCTATCTCTAAATACTGTAATACTGAATTATTTCTTCCATGATATAACCTATTTCTATTTAGCTCGGGAGCAGACCGCGTGAAAAGTATGGAGGATGTTGTGTACAACTTTGGAGGCCAAAAAGTATAATGCAATTTCATATGGGCATTCTACCTTCCCTAATTATATAGAACCGTGGACTGTCCAATCATAGCGACCACTAACTGTCCTGTGTTATCTGGGACCAACACATTAGTAACAGACCCCTGAAGGTGTCCTGTGGTATCTGGGACCAACACATTAGTAACAGATCCCTGAAGGTGTCCTGTGTTATCTGGGACCAACACATTAGTAACAGACCCCCTGAAGGTGTCCTGTGTTATCTGGGACCAACACATTAGTAACAGACCCCTGAAGGTATCCTGTGGTATCTGAGACCAACACATTAGTAACAGACCCCCTGAAGGTGTCCTGTGTTATCTGGGACCAACACATTAGTAACAGACCCCTGAAGGTGTCCTGTGGTATCTGGGACCAACACATTAGTAACAGACCCCTGAAGGTGTCCTGTGGTATCTGGGACCAACACATTAGTAACAGACCCCTGAAGGTGTCCTGTGGTATCTGGGACCAACACATTAGTAACAGACCCCTGAATGTGTCCTGTGGTATCTGGGACCAACACATTAGTAACAGACCCCTGAAGGTATCCTGTGGTATCTGAGACCAACACATTAGTAACAGACCCCCTGAAGGTGTCCTGTGGTATCTGGGACCAACACATTAGTAACAGACCCCCTGAAGGTGTCCTGTGTTATCTGGGACCAACACATTAGTAACAGACCCCTGAAGGTGTCCTGTGTTATCTGGGACCAACACATTAGTAACAGACCCCCTGAAGGTGTCCTGTGGTATCTGGGACCAACACATTAGTAACAGACCCCTGAAGGTGTCCTGTGGTATCTGGGACCAACACATTAGTAACAGACCCCTGAAGGTATCCTGTGGTATCTGGGACCAACACATTTGTAACAGACCACATTAACAGCAGATCATTCAAGTTCTGTACGTTGTGAGGTGGAGAGTACTTGTTGGTCCAGCACATCCCACAGATGCTAAACCGGATTGAGATTTGTGGAATTTGCATTTCGGCAGGATCTGTGTCTTAAACCTGCCCTAGATGTTTTATTTTATACACATTATACACAATCTGTCTCTGTAAACCAGCTCTAGATGTTTTATTACACATTATACACAATCTGTGTCTGTAAACCAGCTCTAGTTGTTTTATTATATAGACATTATACACAATCTGTGTCTGTAAACCAGCTCTAGATGTTTTATTACACATTATACACAATCTGTGTCTGCAAACCAGCTCTAGATGTTTTATTATATAGACATTATACACAATCTGTTTCTGTAAACCTGCCCTAGATGTTTTATTGTATACACATTATACACAATATGTGTCTGTAAACCAGCTCTAGATGTTTTATTATATAGACATTATACACAATCTGTTTCTGTAAACCTGCCCTAGATGTTTTATTGTATACACATTATACACAATCTGTGTCTGTAAACCAGCTCTAGATGTTTTATTATATAGACATTATACACAATCTGTGTCTGTAAACCAGCTCTAGATTTTTTATTTATCTATTTAATGTATTTACATTCCACCTATTTCTCATGTCAGACTGAATTGGTTTACAGAGCCATTCTATTGACCTGGTTGTGTGCAGGATACAGGTGTGCAGAACACAGGTGTGCAGCATAGTCACTCGCATTTTTTAATAAAGGTTGCATAAAGAGGATGCGCTGTGTGTTTTAAGTAAATGTGTTCACGTTATAACTGAAGGTGATGTCGGGTTATTATGGAATACGTAATTCTATAGGCTATGTCCACATCAATAAATCAATCAAATGTTTTGTTGACAACAGCGACATCTAGACTCCAGTTAAGGTAATGACAACACTAGCATAGTTATGTACTTCCGGGTCAATGTAATTGACAGGTTAAACCTTGACAGCAACAGTACAGCAACAGTACAGCAATAGTACAGCAACAGTACAGCAGTAGTACAGCAGTAGTACAGCAGTAGTACAGCAGTAGTTCAGCAGTAGTTCAGCAGTGGGCTAATCAGCGATGTATCATCAACCCGTATTTAAAAACCGGCGAACTCTTCTGGAACGAGCTGAGAAATTCATATCTGATTGTTACTTCACCGACTGCAACCTCAGAGGAAGGTAATAATAATAAGTTTAACCTCAGAGGAAGGTAATAATAATAAGTTTAACCTCAGAGGAAGGTAATAATAATAAGTTTAACCTCAGAGGAAGGTAATAATAATAAGTTTAACCTCAGAGGAAGGTAATAATAATAAGTTTAACCTCAGAGGAAGGTAATAATAATAAGTTTAACCTCAGAGGAAGGTAATAATAATAAGTTTAACCTCAGAGGAAGGTAATAATAATAAGTTTAACCTCTGAGGAAGGTAATAATAATAAGTTTAACCTCAGAGGAAGGTAATAATAATAAGTTTAACCTCAGAGGAAGGTAATAATAATAAGTTTAACCTCAGAGGAAGGTAATAATAATAAGTTTAACCTCAGAGGAAGGTAATAATAATAAGTTTAACCTCAGAGGAAGGTAATAATAATAAGTTTAACCTCAGAGGAAGGTAATAATAACAAGTTTAACCTCAGAGGAAGGTAATAATAATAAGTTTAACCTCAGAGGAAGGTAATAATAATAAGTTTAACCTCAGAGGAAGGTAATAATAACAAGTTTAACCTCTGAGGAAGGTAATAATAATAAGTTTAACCTCAGAGGAAGGTAATAATAATAAGTTTAACCTCAGAGGAAGGTAATAATAATAAGTTTAACCTCAGAGGAAGGTAATAATAATAAGTTTAACCTCAGAGGAAGGTAATAATAATAAGTTTAACCTCAGAGGAAGGTAATAATAATAAGTTTAACCTCAGAGGAAGGTAATAATAACAAGTTTAACCTCAGAGGAAGGTAATAATAATAAGTTTAACCTCTGAGGAAGGTAATAATAACAAGTTTAACCTCTTGTCTCTTTAAACTGCCGTATTCATGCACATTATAGTGTTCCTTTACTTATATCGGTAGGTGCGTTTCACATATAACAACTCGTTTGTACTGCCACCTGAACACACTTCACATATAACAACTCGTTTGTACTGCCACCTGAACACACTTCACATATAACAACTCGTTTGTACTGCCACCTGAACACACTTCACATATAACAACTCGTTTGTACTGCCACCTGAACACACTTCACATATAACAACTCGTTTGTACTGCCACCTGAACACACTTCACATATAACAACTCGTTTGTACTGCCACCTGAACACACTTAACATATAACAACTCGTTTGTACTGCCACCTGAACACACTTCACATATAACAACTCGTTTGTACTGCCACCTGAACACACTTCACATATAACAACTCGTTTGTACTGCCACCTGAACACACTTCACATATAACAACTCGTTTGTACTGCCACCTGAACACACTTAACATATAACAACTCGTTTGTACTGCCACCTGAACACACTTCACATATAACAACTCGTTTGTACTGCCACCTGAACATCACTTGTCAGATAGTTTGATTTTCTATGACTGTGGAAACATCTCTCCCAGATACTTTTTGTTCTTCCAGACTGTATGGAGAATCCTGTCCCGTGGAGTCAATTTTATCTTCATTGTCCCACAAACGGATTCCTTATTCAGAGGCTGTCAAGCTGAACTATGAACCCTATAAAGTTGGTGATACCTTTGGACCTACGTAAGTTTTTTGATAATGCTTCTCTAAACACGATATTAGGTAACATTTCACTTGTTTTCTCTCAATTTATGACAAGTTATGACTGATTGTTATATTTAATTTACCATTGACGTGTTGGTGTGTTTTGTAGATGGTGGACCTGCTGGTTCAAAGTTGTTGTGAGAATCCCAGAGTTATGGAGAGGGAAACAGGTCCATCTGCAATGGGAGAGTGATGGAGAAGCAATGGTCTGGAAGGATCAACAGCCAGTACAGGTTTGTGTAAAAAAACATTGGCTTCAAATGTGAAAAGAAATTAAAAGGAAACTAAGTAGACAAAGGCAAACATAAAAATAATAAAACAACTGTAGAAATCACCCCTCCACATGGTACACCATCACCTGTACACTCTCACCTGTACCCTCTCACCTGTACCCTCTCACCTGTACCCTCTCACCTGTACACTCTCACCTGTACCCTCTCACCTGTACCCTCTCACCTGTACACTCTCACCTGTACCCTCTCACCTGTACCCTCTCACCTGTACCCTCTCACCTGTACCCTCTCACCTGTACACTCTCACCTGTACCCTCTCACCTGTACCCTCTCACCTGTACCCTCTCACCTGTACCCTCTCACCTGTACCCTCTCACCTGTACACCTCACCCGTACCCTCGTACCCGTACCCCCGTACCCCGTACCCGTACCCTCGTACCCGTACCCGTACCCTCGTACCCGTACCCTCGTATCCGTACCCTCGTATCCGTACCCTCGTATCTGTACCACTTTAGTTAGTCATCATATTTTGTTCCTGGGTGCAATTAATTAAGGAGAGTTGGTAACAGTCTTTATCTCCCAGGGGTTGACTAAAGAAGGAGAGAAGAGCAGCTATATCCTGACTGAGTGTTTGACAGACAGCGAGCCGCACAGGTTTGGCACCTTGTTTATGAACCATTAGCCCATATCCATTGGAATCATTTCTGTTGACACCATGTCATGGTTCCCTTTGTTCTGTAGTATGACTCTGTACATTGAACTGGCCTGTAACGGCCTGTTTGGAGCGGGTCAGGGTTCCATGATCGCAGCACCTGACCCTGACAGGAAGTACTCTGTTCAGAAGGCGGAGCTTGTCGTGTTCAACCAGGACGTCAGGGAGCTTCTGACTGACTTTGAGATGCTTGTTGATATTGTCAAGGTATCGGTGTGAAATCTGCTGAAGATTATTTAATTGATTAACTAATGGACTTATAAATTCATAGAAGCAATGACCTTTACTGCGGTAAACTTTAGGTATCATTTAGTATTTCCTGATTTAATTGAACTAAACTCTGTATGATCTCATGTCTTTGTTTTCTCAGTTGCTAGGTGAAGGCGATCAGCGTGGCTACCAGGCCTTGTTCACAGCCAATGAGATGGTGAATGTGTGTGAGCCGACCAATCCCAGCTCGTTTCCTGTTGCCCGGAGTCTGGCTCTTACGTTCTTCAGCCAGAGGAACGGAGAGAGCCAGCACACTGTCCACGCGATGGGGCACTGTCACATAGACACAGGTAAAATTTCAGCACGTCTCTGTGAAATGTCAGCACGTCTCTGTGAAATGTCAGCACGTCTCTGTGAAATGGCAGCACGTCTCTGTGAAATGGCAGCACGTCTCTGTGAAATGGCAGCACGTCTCTGTGAAATAGCAGCACGTCTCTGTGAAATGTCAGCACGTCTCTGTGAAATGTCAGCACGTCTCTGTGAAATGTCAGCACGTCTCTGTGAAAGGGCAGCACGTCTCCGTGAAAGGGCAGCACGTCTCCGTGAAATGGCAGCACGTCTCCGTGAAATGGCAGCACGTCTCCGTGAAATGGCAGCACGTCTCCGTGAAATGGCAGCACGTCTCCGTGAAATGGCAGCACGTCTCCGTGAAATGGCAGCACGTCTCCGTGAAATGGCAGCACGTCTCTGTGAAATGGCAGCACGTCTCTGTGAAATGGCAGCACGTCTCTGTGAAATGGCAGCACGTCTCTGTGAACTGGCAGCACGTCTCTGTGAAATGGCAGCACGTCTCTGTGAAATGGCAGCACGTCTCTGTGAAATGGCAGCACGTCTCTGTGAAATGGCAGCACGTCTCCGTGAAATGTCGACACGTCCCCGTGAAATGTCGGCACGTCCCCGTGAAATGTCGACACGTCCCCGTGAAATGTCGACACGTCCCCGTGGAATGTCGACACGTCCCCGTGGAATGTCGACACGTCCCCGTGGAATGTCGACACGTCTCCGTGGAATGTCGACACGTCCCCGTGGAATGTCGACACGTCCCCGTGGAATATCGACACGTCCCCGTGGAATATCGACACGTCCCCGTGGAATGTCGACACGTATCCGTGGAATGTCGACACGTCTCTGTGAATTATAATGCTTGCTCATTGATTGGATTGATTGATCTTGTCTTTGGTCAGCTTGGCTGTGGCCCTATGAGGAGACGATCAGGAAGTGTGCTCGGAGCTGGGTAACAGTAATACGCTTGATGGAGAAGAACAGTCACATGGTTTTCACCTGCTCACAGGTACTTCACATGTTGTTATACACGACACATCTGCTCACAGGTACTTCACATGTTGTTATACACGACACATCTGCTCACAGGTACTTCACATGTTGTTATACACGACAAATCTGCTCACAGGTACTTCACATGTTGTTATACACGACACATCTGCTCGCAGGTACTTCACATGTTGTTAAACACGACAAATCTGCTCACAGGTACTTCACATGTTGTTAAACACGACACATCTGCTCACAGGTACTTCACATGTTGTTGTACACGACACATCTGCTCACAGGTACTTCACATGTTGTTAAACACGACACATCTGCTCACAGGTACATTTTAAACAGGACACAATTGAGTGCCCATATTCTAGTGGTGACCAGTAACCAGATGGTTCTCTAGTTCTGTCTTGGATTATGTTAGTTAGTTAAATTGTTAAGTTAGTTCTCATTTCTCCCATGACCTTGCTGTAAATGAGAATTGTCCAGTCAACTTTCTTGGTAAAATAAAAATAAGAAAAACAAAAGATCACACCATCTGCATTTGCATGTTCGCAATCAAAAGGTGACCTATCTCACAGTAATCTCACAGTAGTCTCACACAGTAGTCTCACGCAGTAGTCTCACGCAGTAGTCTCACGCAGTAGTCTCACGCAGTAGTCTCACGCAGTAGTCTCACACAGTAGTCTCACACAGTAGTCTCACACAGTAGTCTCACACAGTAGTCTCACACAGTAGTCTCACACAGTAGTCTCACACAGTAGTCTCACACAGTAGTCTCACACAGTAGTCTCACACAGTAGTCTCACACAGTAGTCTCACACAGTAATCTCACACAGTAATCTCACACAGTAATCTCACAGTAATCTCACAGTAATCTCACAGTAATCTCACAGTAGTGTCTCACAAAGGCACACGTGTCATAGAGCAGTGAATCTAGTTGTATTGTATCTACTGTATTGGTTCCTTCAGGCCCAGCAGCTGGAATGGGTGAAAAGCTGGTATCCTGGTCTGTTCTCTCAGATCCGAGACTATGCCAAGAAAGGACAGTTTATTCCAGTGGGAGGAACCTGGGTGGAAATGGTGAGAGGAATATCAGATCATTAGAGATCATGTCAGGGCTTTTACTGACAACATTCCTCTTCCTGTTCAGGATGGAAACCTTCCGTCTGGAGAATCCATGGTCAGGCAGTTCTTAGAAGGACAGCGCTTTTTCCAGAAGGAGTTTGGAAACTACTGCAGAGAGGTAAATATTGTATGACAGTTGGTGAGCCTGCCTCTCAATAGAGCACCACAAGTCATCCAGTGAATGACAGAAATGGTTAAATATGGTTATATGATATATGTGTGTGTGTGTGTGTGTCCCTCTGTATGTGTGCGTGTGTGTGTCCCTCTGTATGTGTGCATGTCCCCCTCTGTGTGTGTGTGTGTCCCTCTGTATGTATGTATGTGTGTGTGAGTGTGTGTGTGTGTGTCCCTCTGTATCTGTGCGTGTGTGTGTCCCTCTGTATCTGTGCGTGTGTGTGTGTCCCTCTGTATGTGTGTGTGTGTCCCTCTGTATGTGTGTGTGTCCCTCTGTATGTGTGTGTGTGTGTGTGTGTCCCTCTGTATATGTGTGTGTGTGTGTGTCCCTCTGTATGTGTATGTATGTGTGTGTGTGTCTCTGTATGTGTGTGTGTGTGTCCCTCTGTATGTGTATGTATATCTGTGTGTGTGTCTCTGTATATGTGTGTGTGTGTGTGTCCCTCTGTATGTGTGTGTGTGTCCCTCTGTATGTGTGTGTGTGTGTGTGTGTCCCTCTGTATGTGTGTGTGTGTGTGTGTCTCTCTGTATGTGTGTGTGTGTGTGTGTCCCTCTGTATGTGTGTGTGTGTGTGTGTCCCTCTGTATATGTGTGTGTGTGTGTGTGTCCTTCTGCCGGTTGTAGTTCTGGTTGCCGGATACGTTTGGCTACTCTGCACAGCTTCCTCAGATAATGCTAGGATCAGGCATCACTCGCTTCCTCACTCAGAAACTCAGCTGGAACCTGGTCAACACCTTCCCTGTGAGTCTTCCTCTTCACCACTAGGTGGTGCTGTGGCCAAACTGATACATTCACAGCCACAAGGCTGACATTTTGGCAACACTTTCAATAATTACATCAATTTTTCTATCTCTGTAATTTATATATCTGTCACTCTGTATTTAACCATTTCCATGTTAATGGTTCTCTCTTTTCTTTGGCACTATGCAGCACAACACATTCTACTGGGAGGGTTTAGATGGTTCTCAGGTCCTCACTCACTTTCCACCAGGGAATTCATACGAGATGAAGGGGAAAGTAGAGGATGTGAGTATGACTCCCTGATGAGAAGAGTTACAGTAGGTAACTAGATAGGTTACAATTTCTACTGACATTGTGATGTGTGCTTGCAGCCACCCGTAGTCGACTGTGTACTGATATATGTGGACATTGTTAGTGACAGCACAAATAGCTGAGTGTTTTTGATATGTCATTTGTGTGTGTGGACTTTAAACTCTAGCAGCAGCAGCAGCAGTTTCCAAATGTTCTCAACATTTTCAGCTGGAGGAGCTCTCACACTCTATTTCTGAACGTTCTATCAATGTATTTCAATGAGGATTAATTAGCGACAATATCGTTAATATTTCATAAACTACATAACAGAACCTTCTACAAAACAATAGCAACAAAATAAGGTTTGGTTGCACATTTAGCGCAAAAACTGTAGGAGGAGATGGGTTGTCAAAAAGTGATGAAATAATATATATGTGAGCTTGACCATTGTCCTACTATCTCTGTAGAGACTAGAACTGTAAATAGACTAACATGTGTTCACAGACCTTAACTGCTGGTACTAGAAGCCATTGCATTTGTCTGAATAGTGACAGATCAAGCAGACCTGATAAAATAAGTGAACTAACTACCACTGCCATCAGTGAATCAGATGAGCCAATTAAGTGCTGCAACAAAGATCCCTGGATCTTCTGGTCCCTGAGGTTAGGTTTAGGAACCGCTGGGCTGGAGCTGTAAATACTAGCCCCCACTGCGAATACTAGCCCCCACTGCGAATACTAGCCCCCACTGCAAATACTAGCCCCCACTGCGAATACTAGCCCCCACTGCGAATACTAGCCCCCACTGCGAATACTAGCCCCCACTGCGAATACTAGCCCCCACTGCGAATACTAGCCCCCAATGCGAATACTAGCCCCCACTGCGAATACTAGCCCCCACTGCGAAAACTAGCCCCCACTGCGAATACTAGCCCCCACTGCGAATACTAGCCCCCACTGCGAATACTAGCCCCCAGTGCGAATACTAGCCCCCACTGCAAATACTAGCCCCCACTGCGAATACTAGCCCACTGAAGCGTTCCTTCCTCAGCTTGTCAACACTGTGAAGAACAACAAGGACAAAGGAAGAGCCAATCACAGCGCAGCTCTGTTTGGGTTTGGTGACGGGGGAGGAGGTCCAACTCAGCTGATGCTGGACAGACTGAACCGGGTCCAGGACACAGATGGACTGCCACGGTCAGAACCACGCACATTAATGCCGCTACACATGACCCCACATGACCACACTGGACCCCACATGACCCCACATGACCACACTGGACCCCACATGACCACACATGACCCCACATGACCAGACTTATAACACAGTCATGCTATCTAAAGCACATCCCTAATGTACAGTGGAGGTTATTGCCTGTGTTTAATATCTAATGCACATCCCTAATGTACAGTGGAGGTTATTGCCTGTGTTTAATATCTAATGCACATCCCTAATGTACAGTGGAGGTTATTGCCTGTGTTTAATATCTAATGCACATCCATAATGTACAGTGGAGGTTATTGCCTGTGTTTAATATCTAATGCACATCCCTAATGTACAGTGGAGGTTATTGCCTGTGTTTAATATCTAATGCACATCCCTAATGTACAGTGGAGGTTATTGCCTGTGTTTAATATCTAATGCACATCCCTAATGTACAGTGGAGGTTATTGCCTGTGTTTAATATCTAATGCACATCCCTAATGTACAGTGGAGGTTATTGCCTGTGTTTAATATCTAATGCACATCCCTAATGTACAGTGGAGGTTATTGCCTGTGTTTAATATCTAATGCACATCCCTAATGTACAGTGGAGGTTATTGCCTGTGTTTAATATCTAATGCACATCCCTAATGTACAGTGGAGGTTATTGCCTGTGTTTAATATCTAATGCACATCCCTAATGTACAGTGGAGGTTATTGCCTGTGTTTAATATCTAATGCACATCCATAATGTACAGTGGAGGTTATTGCCTGTGTTTAATATCTAAAGCACATCCCTAATGTACAGTGGAGGTTATTGCCTGTGTTTAATATCTAATGCACATCCCTAATGTACAGTGAAGGTTATTGCCTGTGTTTAATATCTAATGCACATCCCTAATGTACAGTGGAGGTTATTGCCTGTGTTTAATATCTAATGCACATCCCTAATGTACAGTGGAGGTTATTGCCTGTGTTTAATATCTAATGCACATCTATAATGTACAGTGGAGGTTATTGCCTGTGTTTAATATCTAAAGCACATCCCTAATGTACAGTGGAGGTTATTGCCTGTGTTTAATATCTAATGCACATCCCTAATGTACAGTGGAGGTTATTGCCTGTGTTTAATATCTAATGCACATCCCTAATGTACAGTGGAGGTTATTGCCTGTGTTTAATATCTAATGCACATCCCTAATGTACAGTGGAGGTTATTGCCTGTGTTTAATATCTAATGCACATCCCTAATGTACAGTGGAGGTTATTGCCTGTGTTTAATATCTAATGCACATCCCTAATGTACAGTGGAGGTTATTGCCTGTGTTTAATATCTAATGCACATCCCTAATGTACAGTGGAGGTTATTGCCTGTGTTTAATATCTAATGCACATCCCTAATGTACAGTGGAGGTTATTGCCTGTGTTTAATATCTAATGCACATCCCTAATGTACAGTGGAGGTTATTGCCTGTGTTTAATATCTAATGCACATCCCTAATGTACAGTGGAGGTTATTGCCTGTGTTTAATATCTAATGCACATCCATAATGTACAGTGGAGGTTATTGCCTGTGTTTAATATCTAATGCACATCTATAATGTACAGTGGAGGTTATTGCCTGTGTTTAATATCTAATGCACATCCCTAATGTACAGTGGAGGTTATTGCCTGTGTTTAATATCTAATGCACATCCCTAATGTACAGTGGAGGTTATTGCCTGTGTTTAATATCTAATGCACATCCCTAATGTACAGTGGAGGTTATTGCCTGTGTTTAATATCTAATGCACATCCATAATGTACAGTGGAGGTTATTGCCTGTGTTTAATATCTAATGCACATCCCTAATGTACAGTGGAGGTTATTGCCTGTGTTTAATATCTAATGCACATCCCTAATGTACAGTGGAGGTTATTGCCTGTGTTTATCTAATATCTAATGCACATCCCTAATGTACAGTGGAGGTTATTGCCTGTGTTTAATATCTAATGCACATCCCTAATGTACAGTGGAGGTTATTGCCTGTGTTTAATATCTAATGCACATCCATAATGTACAGTGGAGGTTATTGCCTGTGTTTAATATCTAATGCACATCCCTAATGTACAGTGGAGGTTATTGCCTGTGTTTATATTTCTGACCCTAGTGTCCAGATGTCCAGTCCGGATCGTCTCTTCTCTTTGCTCGAAGCTGAATCCTCTCTACTGTGTACCTGGACTGGAGAACTCTTTCTAGAACTACACAACGGCACCTATACAACACAAGCCCAGGTGACATTACACCTCAGAGACAGGTGACATTACCTCAGAGACACAAGCCCAGGTGACATTACACCTCAGGGACACAGGACAGGTGACATTATACCTCAGAGACACAGGACAGGTGACATTCCACCTCAGAGACACAGGACAGGTGACATTATACCTCAGGGACACAGGACAGGTGACATTATACCTCAGAGACAGGTGACATTATACCTCAGGGACACAGGACAGGTGACATTATACCTCAGGGACACAGGACAGGTGACATTATACCTCAGGGACACAGGACAGGTGACATTATACCTCAGAGACACAGGACAGGTGACATTCCTTCATGATCTTGTCTGTGTGTCCAGATAAAGCTCGGGAATCGTCAGTGTGAGACTCTTCTCCATGATGTTGAGGTGGCCAGCAGCCTGGCTCTGTGTGAAAACAACGCCTTCCAGTACCCCACCACACAGCTACAGAACCTCTGGAGGTAGGACACATAGCTACAGAACCTCTGGAGGTAGGACACATAGATACAGAACCTCTGGAGGTAGCACACATAGATACAGAACCTCTGGAGGTAGCACACATAGATACAGAACCTCTGGAGGTAGGACACAGATACAGAACCTCTGGAGGTAGGACACATATATACAGAACCTCTGGAGGTAGGACACATAGCTACGAACCTCTGGAGGTAGCACACATAGATACAGAACCTCTGGAGGTAGCACACATAGCTACAGAACCTCTGGAGGTAGCACACATAGATACAGAACCTCTGGAGGTAGCACACATAGATACAGAACCTCTGGAGGTAGCACACATAGCTACAGAACCTCTGGAGGTAGGACACATAGCTACGAACCTCTGGAGGTAGCACACATAGATACAGAACCTCTGGAGGTAGGACACATAGATACAGAACCTCTGGAGGTAGCGCACATAGATACAGAACCTCTGGAGGTAGGGCACATAGATACAGAACCTCTGGAGGTAGGACACATATATACAGAACCTCTGGAGGTAGGACACATAGATACAGAACCTCTGGAGGTAGCACACATAGATACAGAACCTCTGGAGGTAGCACACATAGATACATAACCTCTGGAGGTAGCACACATAGATACAGAACCTCTGGAGGTAGCACACATAGATACAGAACCTCTGGAGGTAGCACACATAGCTACAGAACCTCTGGAGGTAGCACACATAGCTACAGAACCTCTGGAGGTAGGACACATAGATACAGAACCTCTGGAGGTAGCACACATAGATACAGAACCTCTGGAGGTAGCACACATAGATACAGAACCTCTGGAGGTAGCACACATAGATACAGAACCTCTGGAGGTAGCACACATAGATACAGAACCTCTGGAGGTAGCACACATAGATACAGAACCTCTGGAGGTAGCACACATAGATACAGAACCTCTGGAGGTAGCACACATAGATACAGAACCTCTGGAGGTAGCACACATAGCTACAGAACCTCTGGAGGTAGCACACATAGATACAGAACCTCTGGAGGTAGCACACATAGCTACAGAACCTCTGGAGGTAGCACACATAGATACAGAACCTCTGGAGGTAGGACACATAGATACAGAACCTCTGGAGGTAGCACACATAGCTACAGAACCTCTGGAGGTAGCACACATAGCTACAGAACCTCTGGAGGTAGCACACATAGCTACAGAACCTCTGGAGGTAGGAACCCATTGTAAATGACCCATACTGCTTTGTATTGCAGACTGCTTCTCCTAAACCAGTTCCATGATGTCATCCCAGGCAGCTGTATAGAGGCAGTTGTGGAGGATGCCCTGAAATATTACCAAGGTGTTGGCAATCTGTTATTTTATATTATCAGTGTGTCTAGTGTGAAGCTTAACATGTGTTATTTAGTACATTCACAGAAGTAGCCATTATGATACTTTAATTAAGATCTGACCCAACCCTGTTGTAATTAAGATCTAACCCAACCCTGCTGTAATTAAGATCTAACCCAACCCTGCTGTAATTAAGATCTAACCCAACCCTGCTGTAATTAAGATCTGACCCTAACCCTGCTGTAATTAAGATCTGACCCTAACCCTGCTGTAATTAAGATCTGACCCAACCCTGCTGTAATTAAGATCTAACCCAACCCTGCTGTAATTAAGATCTAACCCAACCCTGCTGTAATTAAGATCTAACCCAACCCTGCTGTAATTAAGATCTGACCCTAACCCTGTTGTAATTAAGATCTGACCCTAACCCTGCTGTAATTAAGATCTAACCCAACCCTGCTGTAATTAAGATCTGACCCTAACCCTGCTGTAATTAAGATCTGACCCAACCCTGCTGTAATTAAGATCTGACCCAACCCTGCTGTAATTAAGATCTAACCCAACCCTGCTGTAATTAAGATCTGACCCAACCCTGCTGTAATTAAGATCTGACCCAACCCTGCTGTAATTAAGATCTGACCCTAACCCTGCTGTAATTAAGATCTGACCCTAACCCTGCTGTAATTAAGATCTGACCCAACCCTGCTGTAATTAAGATCTGACCCTGCTGTAATTAAGATCTAACCCAACCCTGCTGTAATTAAGATCTGACCCTAACCCTGCTGTAATTAAGATCTAACCCAACCCTGCTGTAATTAAGATCTGACCCTAACCCTGCTGTTATTAAGATCTAACCCTAACCCTGCTGTAATTAAGATCTGACCCTAACCCTGCTGTAATTAAGATCTGACCCTAACCCTGCTGTAATAAAGATCTGACCCAACCCTGTTGTAATTAAGATCTGACCCAACCCTGCTGTAATTAAGATCTGACCCAACCCTGCTGTAATTAAGATCTGACCCAACCCTGCTGTAATTAAGATCTGACCCAACCCTGCTGTAATTAAGATCTAACCCAACCCTGCTGTAATTAAGATCTAACCCAACCCTGCTGTAATTAAGATCTGACCCAACCCTGCTGTAATTAAGATCTGACCCAACCCTGCTGTAATTAAGATCTGACCAAACCCTGCTGTAATTAAGATCTGACCTAACCCTGCTGTAATTAAGATCTAACCCAACCCTGCTGTAATTAAGATCTGACCCAACCCTGCTGTAATTAAGATCTAACCCAACCCTGTTGTAATTAAGATCTAACCCAACCCTGCTGTAATTAAGATCTAAACCAACCCTGCTGTAATTAAGATCTGACCCAACCCTGCTGTAATTAAGATCTGACCCTAACCCTGCTGTAATTAAGATCTAACCCAACCCTGCTGTAATAAAGATCTGACCCAACCCTGCTGTAATTAAGATCTGACCCTAACCCTGTTGTAATTAAGATCTGACCCAACCCTGCTGTAATTAAGATCTGACCCAACCCTGCTGTAATTAAGATCTAACCCAACCCTGCTGTAATTAAGATCTGACCCTAACCCTGCTGTAATTAAGATCTGACCCTAACCCTGCTGTAATTAAGATCTAACCCAACCCTGCTGTAATTAAGATCTGACCCTAACCCTGTTGTAATTAAGATCTGACCCAACCCTGCTGTAATTAAGATCTAACCCAACCCTGCTGTAATTAAGATCTGACCCTAACCCTGCTGTAATTAAGATCTAACCCAACCCTGCTGTAATTAAGATCTGACCCTAACCCTGCTGTAATTAAGATCTAACCCAACCCTGCTGTAATTAAGATCTAACCCAACCCTGCTATTTGTCCACTCCTCAGAGATCCGCACCGTAGGAACCAAACTCCTGCAGAAGTCCTGTGAGGCCCTGGTAGCTACAGGCCAGACTGGGGTTAGAGGTCAAAGGACAGAAGTCAGAGTTCCTGCTGTTCTCAACACACTGCCCTGGGAACGCTCAGAGGTTCTTCCTCTGACTGATGGCACTACTAATCAACCAGTTCTAGGTACCAGTACTAGTCTCAGGAAGTCCAGAAATAGTCAAGTAAATTCCTGGACCACTGCTGCTTTCTGTTTTATCTGATCATTGTTGATTGACCCATTTTTCGGTAATAGTTTGAATATTGTAATAGCTGTGTTCTGTAGATTACCCATTATACGGTAATAGTTTGAATATTGTAATTGCTGTGTTCTGTAGATTATCCATTTTTCGGTAATAGTTTGAATATTGTAATAGCTGTGTTCTGTAGATTATCCATTATACGGTAATAGTTTGAATATTGTAATAGCTGTGTTCTGTAGATTATCCCTTATTGTAATGTCTGTGTTCTGTAGATTACCCATTATACGGTAATAGTTTGAATATTGTAATATCTGTGTTCTGTAGATTACCCATTATACGGTAATAGTTTGAATATTGTAATAGCTGCGTTCTGTAGATTACCCATTATACGGTAATAGTTTGAATATTGTAATAGCTGCGTTCTGTAGATTATCCATTTTTCCGTAATAGTTTGAATATTGTAATAGCTGTGTTCTGTATATTACCCATTATGCGGTAATAGTTTGAATATTGTAATAGCTGTGTTCTGTAGATTATCCATTATACGGTAATAGTTTGAATATTGTAATAGCTGTGTTCTGTAGATTACCCATTATACGGTAATAGTTTGAATATTGTAATAGCTGTGTTCTGTAGATTACCCATTATACGGTAATAGATATTGTAATATCTGTGTTTCATAGCCTTGGTGACGGTGCCTAGTGTTGGTGTCGTGTCTGTCAAAGAAGGTTCTGGAACCCCTCCTGCTGTCTCGGTCAAGGTTCAGGTAGTGACCCACACCCAGGACCTCCCACACCCAGAGCCCCCCACACCCAGGGCCCCCCACGCCCAGGGCCCCCCACGCCCAAGTTCCCCCCACGCCCAGGTTCCCCCATGCCGTGACTGTGTGGGGTTCTATAGACTGATTGTTGTAATGGATAATGACTGTGTGGGGTTCTGTAGACTGATTGTTGTAATGGATAATGACTGTGTGGGGTTCTATAGACTGATTGTTCTAATGGATAATGACTGTGTGGGGTTCTATAGACTGATTGTTGTAATGGATAATGACTGTGTGGTTCTATAGACTGATTGTTCTAATGGATAATGACTGTGTGGGGTTCTATAGACTGATTGTTCTAATGGATAATGACTGTGTGGGGTTCTATAGACTGATTGTTGTAATGGATAATGACTGTGTGGGGTTCTATAGACTGATTGTTCTAATGGATAATGACTGTGTGGGGTTCTATAGACTGATTGTTCTAATGGATAATGACTGTGTGGTTCTATAGACTGATTGTTGTAATGGATAATGACTGTGTGGGGTTCTATAGACTGATTGTTGTAATGGATAATGACTGTGTGGGGTTCTATAGACTGATTGTTGTAATGGATAATGACTGTGTGGGGTTCTATAGACTGATTGTTGTAATGGATAATGACTGTGTGGGGTTCTATAGACTGATTGTTGTAATGGATAATGACTGTGTGGGGTTCTATAGACTGATTGTTCTAATGGATAATGACTGTGTGGGGTTCTATAGACTGATTGTTGTAATGGATAATGACTGTGTGGGGTTCTATAGACTGATTGTTGTAATGGATAATGACTGTGTGGGGTTCTATAGACTGATTGTTCTAATGGATAATGACTGTGTGGGGTTCTATAGACTGATTGTTCTAATGGATAATGACTGTGTGGGGTTCTATAGACTGATTGTTCTAATGGATAATGACTGTGTGGTTCTATAGACTGATTGTTCTAATGGATAATGACTGTGTGGGGTTCTATAGACTGATTGTTGTAATGGATAATGACTGTGTGGGGTTCTGTAGACTGATTGTTGTAATGGATAATGACTGTGTGGGGTTCTATAGACTGATTGTTGTAATGGATAATGACTGTGTGGGGTTCTATAGACTGATTGTTGTAATGGATAATGACTGTGTGGGGTTCTATAGACTGATTGTTCTAATGGATAATGACTGTGTGGGGTTCTATAGACTGATTGTTCTAATGGATAATGACTGTGTGGTTCTATAGACTGATTGTTGTAATGGATAATGACTGTGTGGGGTTCTATAGACTGATTGTTGTAATGGATAATGACTGTGTGGGGTTCTATAGACTGATTGTTGTAATGGATAATGACTGTGTGGTTCTATAGACTGATTGTTCTAATGGATAATGACTGTGTGGTTCTATAGACTGATTGTTGTAATGGATAATGACTGTGTGGGGTTCTATAGACTGATTGTTGTAATGGATAATGACTGTGTGGGGTTCTATAGACTGATTGTTGTAATGGATAATGACTGTGTGGGGTTCTATAGACTGATTGTTCTAATGGATAATGACTGTGTGGGGTTCTATAGACTGATTGTTCTAATGGATAATGACTGTGTGGTTCTATAGACTGATTGTTCTAATGGATAATGACTGTGTGGGGTTCTATAGACTGATTGTTGTAATGGATAATGACTGTGTGGGGTTCTGTAGACTGATTGTTGTAATGGATAATGACTGTGTGGGGTTCTATAGACTGATTGTTCTAATGGATAATGACTGTGTGGGGTTCTATAGACTGATTGTTGTAATGGATAATGACTGTGTGGGGTTCTATAGACTGATTGTTCTAATGGATAATGACTGTGTGGGGTTCTATAGACTGATTGTTCTAATGGATAATGACTGTGTGGTTCTATAGACTGATTGTTGTAATGGATAATGACTGTGTGGGGTTCTATAGACTGATTGTTGTAATGGATAATGACTGTGTGGGGTTCTATAGACTGATTGTTGTAATGGATAATGACTGTGTGGGGTTCTATAGACTGATTGTTGTAATGGATAATGACTGTGTGGGGTTCTATAGACTGATTGTTCTAATGGATAATGACTGTGTGGGGTTCTATAGACTGATTGTTCTCGACTGTGGGGTTCTGCTTTAGGTTGATGGTACTGTAATCATGGAGAATGGAATCTTGCGTGCTGTTGTGAATAAGGACGGATGTCTGGCTTCACTGAACCTGGTCAGGAGTAACCGGTAAGACACACACACGCACGCACGCACGCACACACACACACACACACAGACGCACACAGATGCACACACACACACACGCACACACACATACACACACACACAGATGCACACACACACACGCACACAGACGCACACACACACACACCACAGATGCACACACACGCACACAGATGCACACACACACACACACACACCACAGATGCACACACACACACACACACACACCACAGATGCACACACACACACACACCACAGATGCACACTTCATTGCTCGTTTGCATTTATTTTTGTTCCAGCGAGGTGATCTATGATGGTTGCCAAGGGAACCAATTTGTGATGTTCGATGATGTTCCTCTATACTGGGATGCCTGGGACATTATGGACTACCATTTACAGACCAGGTCATTATTAGTACTATAGAGTGGGAAACCATGACAGCTGTGTGTGACCTCCCCCCTGACCTATAACCCCTGGTGTTCAGGAAGCCTGTGGTGGAGGTGCTACACCCCATCCAGGTGTTGTCTTCAGGGGGACTCAGGGGCAGTGTGACCTTCACTCTCAAAATCAGTGAGAAGAGCACCATCACTCAAGAGGTCATCCTGGATGCAATGTGTCCTTATATCAAGTTCAAAACACAGGTACGGAGCTATAGTACTGGGCTATATCACTGGGCTATAGTACTGGGCTATATCACTGGGCTATAGTACTGGGCTATATCACTGGGCTATAGTACTGGGCTATATCACTGGGCTATATCACTGGGCTATATTACTGGGCTATACTACTGGGCTATACCACTGGGCTATACCACTGGGCTATACCACTGGGCTATACCACTGGGCTATAGTACTGGGCTATATCACTGGGCTATATCACTGGGCTATATCACTGGGCTATATCACTGGGCTATAGTACTGGGCTATACCACTGGGCTATAGTACTGGGCTATAGTACTGGGCTATATCACTGGGCTATAGTACTGGGCTATAGTACTGGGCTATAGTACTGGTATTATTTCATAGGATCTGGACAAGTGTGAAAAAAGGTTCATGTGCAAGCTGGTGGTCTCTCCGTATCGGTCTCTCCGTGGCGGTTCTCCGTATCGTCAGCGGGTTCTCCATTACCGGTCTCTCCGTGGCGGTTCTCCGTATCGTCAGCGGGTTCTCCATTACCGGTCTCTCCGTGGCGGGTTCTCCGTATCGTCGGCGGGTTCTCCGTACCAGTCTCTCCGTGGCGGGTTCTCCATACCAGTGGTTCCACCTTGCCTTGTTCATGTTATGTGTTCATTTCCAGGTGGAGTGGTTGGAGGCCCATAAGATGCTGAAAGTGGAATTCCCTGTGAGAGTTCGGAGTCCTGAGGCCACGTATGAGATCCAGTTTGGACACCTGAAACGGCCCACCCACAGAAACACCTCCTGGGACTGGGCCCGCTTTGAGGTACCGCCCATCTACCAAACATCTAACCTCTGACCTTTGTGCCATTCTGTTGCTACAGACGCATGGTTTTGGTTTCGTAGGTTTGGGGTCATAAATGGGCGGACCTGTCTGAGCACGGCTTCGGAGTGTCACTGCTGAATGACTGTAAATATGGCTACTCTGTTCACCGGAACGTCATGACCCTGTCACTGTAAGTAATACTGTAGTAATACTGTAGTAATGACTGTAAATATGGCTACTCTGTTCACCGGAACGTCATGACCCTGTCACTGTAAGTAATACTGTAGGAATACTGTAGTAATGACTGTAAATATGGCTACTCTGTTCACCGGAACGTCATGACCCTGTCACTGTAAGTAATACTGTAGGAATACTGTAGTAATGACTGTAGATATGGCTACCCTGTTCACCGGAACGTCATGACCCTGTCACTGTAAGTAATACTGTAGGAATACTGTAGTAATACCGTAGTGCTGTGATGACAGCCCATAATACCCCTGTCTAGCTAGCTTAACATCAGGCCAGTCAGATGAACGTTGAACACTTCTTATGTTGTCCTTTACAGACTACGTGCTCCAAAGGCTCCTGATGCCAACGCAGACATGGGCACGCATCAGTTCACTTATGCCATCATGCCACACAAAGGTGACCTTCATCCCGATAACTGGTTCTCACCTTAGTTCCTATGTGAAATGTATTGGCTTGCAGAGCTGTGCTCGAGACCACCTAAAGCGAGACCGAGACGAGACCGAGACCGAAGGGGGCCGAGACCGAGACGAGACCAAGACCGAAGGGGGCCGAGACCGAGACGAGACCGAGACCGAAGGTGGCCGAGACCGAGACGAGACCGATACCAAAGGGGGCCGAGACCGAGACCAGTCATATCAACACTAAATAATATGACATGTTTTTGGTCCAATGACCAATGTAAAAAACACTTGACCAACAGCATCAGATTATCTACTGTGTTGTCATCCTGAATTAAATGAATTTTATTAAAAGAGTATCTAGGCCTATTTATTGTCTTATGTAAACATAAAATACGAAAATAAAACCATGATTTTAAAATGCACAGGCTATGATATTAAAATTTCTAAAAATCGAATAAATGAAAATCCATCAAACTGTATGTCCTATGTTGATGTAGTAAATGCTAACACATTTTAGATCACAAGCGACTTGCAATCAAATGATTTGCGCATGATTGGCCGATAAACAAATCTATTTATAATTATTTATCCGTCCACAGGCAAGCAGCTTCAGTTGTTTGTCTGCTTGAGCAGGACACGCAAACGAACCGGTTGCACTGCGAACAGTGTTCATTATTGTTACGAGTGCACATGAGACAGCAGCAAACTAACCCGGTTGAACTGCGCACAGTGTTCATATAGATCAGACCAAAACCCTTCCAGTTTAATAAAGATCGGACCAAAACGGGTTCAGTTTCATATAGATCGGACCATAACCGTTCCAGTTTTATGCTCTTTCTGCCGTATGCCCCCCGGACTTATGTATGTCCCACGTCCTTCTGTGTGCATGAGTAATTTAATTTATCGCCCATTTGTAGTTAGCCTATTAATAATTATTGTTTATATTCGTTTAATTTCGATACAAAACAATATGTTGTTGAAGTCTCTTGTAGGCTATATGAATACACTGTGGTTCATTCGTTATTAATTATTGAGTGCAATAGGCGCATGACACATGAATGGGGCTGTATGTATTTGGCGGAATTCGTTCTGTTTATTTAGTGAAACATATTTCTTTATAAACGTACCTCTTTTTTTGTAGTTCAACCAAGCCAATCAGACTATTGTCTATATGTGTTCTCGTAGTATTTGCCTGTGTATCGCCCATTCAACCATTGCCATATAGGCTCAGTGAAGTGTGATCGGTGTCTGGGTACCGCAATTAGGGTACCAACGCCCAGCGGCGTGGGATTTTGGCGACAGGAAGGCAGTTTAGGTATCAAAAAACATGTAAATAGTAGTTTTATATATTGTTTGGTTTGTGATTTTGCAATTCTGAAAACGGGACAAGGTAAAATGCACGTATTTAGGAAAAGTCATGGAAGGACGTCGGCTGTAGCTTTTCAACATTATGTATGTATTTTAATTACTAACCGCTGTGTGTTTTCGGACAAATTATTTATTTGTGCTCAATGTACTGAATATAGGCAAAACGAATATAATGGCAGATTGTGCAGACATGATCGAGCATTTGTTTAAGATTGAAGTATTTACGTGAATGGGTGCACGCTCTAGCGACGCTGGGGGTGGGCTTTTCTTCAAAAGTAGATAGCCATTGGCGGGATAAGCCACATCAGAAAAAAACAGTCTGACTCTGGACGAAATACAGCCAATGGAAATACAGCCTCTACATGTCATACTTAAATATTTTTCTAGAAAAAATTGTGGGCGATAATTTCTACGCTGGTCTCGGCTGGTCTCGGAAGAATTTACGAGTCCTTACTGTCCGAGACCGAGTCGAGACCGAGTCCAAATGTAACCGAGACCGAGACGAGACCGAGACCTTAAAAAAGTGGTCTCGAGACCGGTCTCGAGTACTACAGCTCTGTTGGCTTGTAACCAACATGTAACTGGTTGGAGGTCTAACTAGTAGATTCTAAACAGCACACCCAGCTAGGAGACCACATGGTGTCATGGTTACATGGTGTCATGGTTACAGGAACCTTCCAGGAAGCAGATGTCATCCAATGTGCATACAATCTCAATTATCCCCTGAGACTGATGGACCACACCCCTGGTTCCAGTACTGCAGTTTGGAGCTCCTTCTCTGTCAGCACTGCAGCTGTCATCCTAGAGACCATCAAAAAGGTTGACACCCAAACATGTTGTGTTCAGTTGGGCTGAGGTAACGTCTAGCTGTAGTTGGGTTTGTTCGGAGCGTACACCACCACCGGGTATGTTGGGAAAAATGACTTTTAAAAGCCACCCCACATCTTTAATCCATTTCTGGTACATATGGAATATTCTTTAGGCGCCAAACAAATAAACACATTGAAATAAGGATTGCAAATTTGTCAGTAATTATAATTATCTGTGAACTTTGTTAAATGTTTTTAGTTGTGAATATTACCCAGGTAGCCTTGGTGCTCTCAACCTGTATCCTGTTTTCACTTCCTGCAGGCAGAAGACAGGGAGGATGCTCTTCTGCTCCGTCTTTATGAGTCTCATGGTAGCAGCGTCTCAGCCTGTCTGTCAACCTGTCTTCCTGTCAGAGAGGCCTGGCAGTGAGTTCAATCAATGTTACTGTACACGTCTGTACTGTGTCTGTTACTCTACCTGTCTGTACTGTGTCTGTTACTGTACACGTCTGTACTGTGTCTGTTACTCTACCTGTCTGTACTGTGTCTGTTACTGCACACGTCTGTACTGTGTCTGTTACTCTACCTGTCTGTACTGTGTCTGTTACTGCACACGTATGTACTGTGTCTGTTACTCTACCTGTCTGTACTGTGTCTGTTACTGCACACGTCTGTTACTCTACCTGTCTGTACTGTGTCTGTTACTCTACCTGTCTGTACTGTGTCTGTTACTGCACACGTCTGTACTGTGTCTGTTACTGCACACGTCTGTTACTCTACCTGTCTGTTACTGCACACGTCTGTTACTGCACACGTCTGTTACTCTACCTGTCTGTACTGTGTCTGTTACTGCACACGTCTGTTACTGCACACGTCTGTACTGTGTCTGTTACTCTACCTGTCTGTACTGTGTCTGTTACTCTACCTGTCTGTACTGTGTCTGTTACTGCACACGTCTGTTACTCTACCTGTCTGTTACTGCACACGTCTGTTACTGCACACGTCTGTACTGTGTCTGTTACTCTACCTGTCTGTACTGTGTCTGTTACTGCACACGTCTGTACTGTGTCTGTTACTGCACACGTCTGTACTGTGTCTGTTACTGCACACGTCTGTACTGTGTCTGTTACTCTGTCTGTACTGTGTCTGTTACTGCACACGTCTGTACTGTGTCTGTTACTCTACCTGTCTACTGTGTCTGTTACTGCACACGTCTGTACTGTGTCTGTTACTCTACCTGTCTGTACTGTGTCTGTTACTCTACCTGTCTGTACTGTGTCTGTTACTGCACACGTCTGTACTGTGTCTGTTACTCTACCTGTCTGTACTGTGTCTGTTACTCTACCTGTCTGTACTGTGTCTGTTACTGCACACGTCTGTACTGTGTCTGTTACTCTACCTGTCTGTACTGTGTCTGTTACTGCACACGTCTGTTACTCTACCTGTCTGTACTGTGTCTGTTACTCTACCTGTCTGTACTGTGTCTGTTACTGCACACGTCTGTACTGTGTCTGTTACTGCACACGTCTGTTACTCTACCTGTCTGTTACTGCACACGTCTGTTACTCTACCTGTCTGTACTGTGTCTGTTACTGCACACGTCTGTTACTCTACCTGTCTGTACTGTGTCTGTTACTGCACACGTCTGTTACTCTACCTGTCTGTACTGTGTCTGTTACTGCACACGTCTGTTACTCTACCTGTCTGTACTGTGTCTGTTACTGCACACGTCTGTACTGTGTCTGTAACTCTACCTGTCTGTACTGTGTCTGTTACTGCACACGTCTGTACTGTGTCTGTTACTGCACACGTCTGTACTGTGTCTGTTCCATCAAACCTACATTGCTCCATTTATAATAGATGTTCTCATTGCTTCCCTCTTCAGCTGTGATCTACTTGAGCGAGTTGATCCTTCCTGTCCTGTTCCAATCACAGAAGTTGGAATCCCTCTGAACTTCAGACCTTTTCAGATTGTGTCCCTTCTTCTGTACTTGAGACAATCAGAACCTTTCTGAACCAATAAGTCTGTCAGACCCGGCAGGATCCGTTTTTTAAGAGTAATTAAAAAAAGTTTTAATAAGCAAATAATTTGTATCATTTAATCCAACCAAAAATGTTTGTCCTCGTTGTCAACCAATTAGAACGAAATTATACAGAACATTGTATTACATTTTACTAATTGCTTCTTCACAAAACATTGGTTAAACACATAATGATGAGACTTTATAATTTGTGTATTTATGTAACCATCTTGTTTCTATTGTGAACATGTTTCTATTGTGCTTGAACATGTGAATTACTCCTAGTCATTCGTCCACTGTGCCTCTGTGGGGCTGCAAAAAGAGAAGATTCACCCTGATTAAACCCAGTAAATAAGGGCAGTATTCACCCTGATTAAACCCAGTAAATAAGGGCAGTATTCACCCTGATTAAACCCAGTAAATAAGGGCAGTATTCACCCTGATTAAACCCAGTATATAAGGGCAGTATTCACCCTGATTAAACCCAGTAAATAAGGGCAGTATTCACCCTGATTAAACCCAGTAAATAAGGGCAGTATTCACCCTGATTAAACCCAGTAAATAAGGGCAGTATTCACCCTGATTAAACCCAGTAAATAAGGGCAGTATTCACCCTGATTAAACCCAGTATATAAGGGCAGTATTCACCCTGATTAGACAAATTAAATAAGGGCAGTATTCACCCTGATTAGACAAATTAAATAAGGGCAGTATTCACCCTGATTAGTCAAATTAAATAAGGGCAGTATTCACCCTGATTAGACAAATTAAATAAGGCCAGTATTCACCCTGATTAGTCAAATTAAATAAGGGCAGTATTCACCCTGATTAGTCAAATTAAATAAGGGCAGTATTCACCCTGATTAGACAAATTAAATAAGGGCAGTATTCACCCTGATTAGACAAATTAAATAAGGCCAGTATTCACCCTGATTAGTCAAATTAAATAAGGGCAGTATTCACCCTGATTAGTCAAATTAAATAAGGGCAGTATTCACCCTGATTAGTCAAATTAAATAAGGGCAGTATTCACCCTGATTAGACAAATTAAATAAGGGCAGTATTCACCCTGATTAAACCCAGTAAATAAGGGCAGTATTCACCCTGATTAGTCAAATTAAATAAGGCCAGTATTCACCCTGATTAGACAAATTAAATAAGGGCAGTATTCACCCTGATTAGACAAATTAAATAAGGCCAGTATTCACCCTGATTAAACCCAGTAAATAAGAGCAGTATTCACCCTGATTAAACCCAGTAAATAAGAGCAGTATTCACCCTGATTAAACCCAGTATATAATGGCAGTATTCACCCTGATTAGACAAATTAAATAAGGGCAGTATTCACCCTGATTAGACAAATTAAATAAGGGCAGTATTCACCCTGATTAAACCCAGTAAATAAGGGCAGTATTCACCCTGATTAGACAAATTAAATAAGGGCAGTATTCACCCTGATTAGACAAATTAAATAAGGGCAGTATTCACCCTGATTAGACAAATTAAATAAGGGCAGTATTCACCCTGATTAGACAAATTAAATAAGGGCAGTATTCACCCTGATTAAACCCAGTAAATAAGGGCAGTATTCACCCTGATTAAACCCAGTAAATAAGGGCAGTATTCACCCTGATTAGACAAATTAAATAAGGGCAGTATTCACCCTGATTAGACAAATTAAATAAGGGCAGTATTCACCCTGATTAAACCCAGTAAATAAGGGCAGTATTCACCCTGATTAGACAAATTAAATAAGGGCAGTATTCACCCTGATTAAACCCAGTAAATAAGGGCAGTATTCACCCTGATTAAACCCAGTATATAAGGGCAGTATTCACCCTGATTAAACCCAGTAAATAAGGGCAGTATTCACCCTGATTAAACCCAGTATATAATGGCAGTATTCACCCTGATTAAACCCAGTAAATAAGGGCAGTATTCACCCTGATTAAACCCAGTAAATAAGGGCAGTATTCACCCTGATTAGACAAATTAAATAAGGGCAGTATTCACCCTGATTAAACCCAGTAAATAAGGGCAGTATTCACCCTGATTAAACCCAGTATATAAGGGCAGTATTCACCCTGATTAAACCCAGTAAATAAGGGCAGTATTCACCCTGATTAAACCCAGTATATAATGGCAGTATTCACCCTGATTAAACCCAGTAAATAAGGGCAGTATTCACCCTGATTAAACCCAGTAAATAAGGGCAGTATTCACCCTGATTAGACAAATTAAATAAGGGCAGTATTCACCCTGATTAAACCCAGTAAATAAGGGCAGTATTCACCCTGATTAAACCCAGTATATAATGGCAGTATTCACCCTGATTAAACCCAGTAAATAAGGGCAGTATTCACCCTGATTAGACAAATTAAATAAGGGCAGTATTCACCCTGATTAAACCCAGTAAATAAGGGCAGTATTCACCCTGATTAAACCCAGTATATAATGGCAGTATTCACCCTGATTAAACCCAGTAAATAAGGGCAGTATTCACCCCGATTAAACCCAGTAAATAAGGGCTGTATTCACATGTTCTGGTTGACTCATCACCTTTTCTCCCTCTGGTGACGTTCTCACGCACTTCCTGGGAATTCATCACACACTTCCTTCCTGTCTGCTTTTGAGGGACTTCCACTTCCTTCTTCACCTTTCCTTTTTTGGGGAATTTTGCCTTCTGAGGAGACAGGATATGTGGTTATGTGTTGACTAGGGTGGATGACGTAGCAGGCAAAATAGTTCTAGTATAGCCACACCTTTTTCTTCCCTGCATGGTCGTCGTTCTTCAATCTTTTTTTTGCTTTGGAATAGATTTGACAATATTACAGATTTTTGTACTTGATATGTTGGCCAGCTTATCCACTAATCCAATCGTCAGACTGTTTCAATCTTCTGCTTTAGGATCACATGTTTATTACCTTTGGGGGCCAATGGACCTGGATCTCCCTGAAACCAAATAAAACATTTTTACTTTACTTCAGCTGTGAAATCATTTTTGTGATGAGTTCTGCGTGTTTCAGATCTCACCTGGAACCATATGGTTCTGTGTGTTTCAGATCTCACCTGGAACCATATGGTTCTACGTGTTTCAGATCTCACCTTGAACCATATGGTTCTACGTGTTTCAGATCTCACCTGGAACCATATGGTTCTGTGTGTTTCAGATCTCACCTTGAACCATATGGTTCTGTGTGTTTCAGATCTCACCTTGAACCATATGGTTCTACGTGTTTCAGATCTCACCTGGAACCATATGGTTCTGCGTGTTTCAGATCTCACCTTGAACCATATGGTTCTGCGTGTTTCAGATCTCACCTTGAACCATATGGTTCTGCGTGTTTCAGATCTCACCTTGAACCATATGGTTCTGCGTGTTTCAGATCTCACCTTGAACCATATGGTTCTGTGTGTTTCAGATCTCACCTGGAACCATATGGTTCTGCGTGTTTCAGATCTCACCTTGAACCATATGGTTCTACGTGTTTCAGATCTCACCTGGAACCATATGGTTCTGCGTGTTTCAGATCTCACCTTGAACCATATGGTTCTGCGTGTTTCAGATCTCACCTTGAACCATATGGTTCTGTGTGTTTCAGATCTCACCTTGAACCATATGGTTCTGCGTGTTTCAGATCTCACCTGGAACCATATGGTTCTGCGTGTTTCAGATCTCACCTTGAACCATATGGTTCTGCGTGTTTCAGATCTCACCTTGAACCATATGGTTCTGCGTGTTTCAGATCTCACCTTGAACCATATGGTTCTGCTGTTGTGATCTCGGGTGGACCTCATCCCAGCCACGCTGTAACACTGGAACCACGCCTTTAACTCAGTGTAGTGGTTCTGCCCCGGGTCATAACCTTTAACCCCTAATAAAGTCCAAACATATTACAGAA
Organism: Dallia pectoralis; assembly: GCA_029465975.1. Taxonomy (NCBI): domain Eukaryota; kingdom Metazoa; phylum Chordata; class Actinopteri; order Esociformes; family Umbridae; genus Dallia; species Dallia pectoralis. The sequence goes on from CM055740.1 coordinate 655,446, forward strand.
GTACCATTTAGCTCACAAGAATCATGCTCCATTAAGTGAGATAAACCTTTAATCAACCAATAAGTATTATAACAATACTAAAATGTCAAATTTAGTCACAGATATTATGTCAAGTAAATACAATAATATTACCAAATAGGTGTGTGTAAACAGTAGCCTAAGTATACAAAATAAGTTTGATATAACTTGATCAGTAATTATATAGAGTATTAATAGAACGATAGAACTTAAGAGACACAAAAGCAGAGCTCTGTCCGTCCATTTTCAGTTGCTGGATTTGTAAAAAGTATATCTGTATCTCTGGTGATTGTAGGAAGCAGACTTGTACTATAACATGATATCTACCCATGTTGATGACCTCGAGGGGGACAGAGTTACACAAACTGAGGAGGTCCGGGATCTCAGTCACCTCCTCTTTCAGCTTCTCCTCCATGTCTGTCTCCTTCACAGCAGTTGTGTTGAACATCTGGGGAATACAGGAACTAGAATATTACTATACTACTATTAGACAGGAACTAGAATATTACTGTACTACTATTAGACAGGAACTAGAATATTACTATACTACTATTAGACAGGAACTAGAATATTACTATACTACTATTAGACAGGAACTAGAATATTACTGTACTACTATTAGACAGGAACTAGAATATTACAATACTACTATTAGACAGGAACTAGAATATTACTATACTACTATTAGACAGGAACTAGAATATTACTGTACTACTATTAGACAGGAACTAGAATATTACTATACTACTATTAGACAGGAACTAGAATATTACTGTACTACTATTAGACAGGAACTAGAATATTACTATACTACTATTAGACAGGAACTAGAATATTACTATACTACTATTAGACAGGAACTAGAATATTACTATACTACTATTAGACAGGAACTAGAATATTACTGTACTACTATTAGACAGGAACTAGAATATTACTATACTACTATTAGACAGGAACTAGAATATTACTGTACTACTATTAGACAGGAACTAGAATATTACTACACTACTATTAGACAGGAACTAGAATATTACTATACTACTATTAGACAGGAACTAGAATATTACTATACTACTATTAGACAGAAACTAGAATATTACTGTACTACTATTAGACAGGAACTAGAATATTATTATACTACTATTAGACAGGAACTAGAATATTACTGTACTACTATTAGACAGGAACTAGAATATTACTATACTACTATTAGACAGGAACTAGAATATTACTATACTACTATTAGACAGGAACTAGAATATTACTATACTACTATTAGACAGGAACTAGAATATTACTGTACTACTATTAGACAGGAACTAAAATATTACTATACTACTATTAGACAGGAACTAGAATATTACTATACTACTATTAGACAGGAACTAGAATATTACTGTACTACTATTAGACAGGAACTAGAATATTACTATACTACTATTAGACAGGAACTAGAATATTACTATACTACTATTAGACAGGAACTAGAATATTACTATACTACTATTAGACAGGAACTAGAATATTACTATACTACTATTAGACAGGAACTAGAATATTACTATACTACTATTCAACAAGAAGTGTACACAGGAACTAGATGGATTCCATCGCTAGTGTGGAGCAGAGAAAATAAAGGAATCAAGGACAGTGTTTTCTCTGTGGTGACAGAATCTGTGAACAGTTAAAACTGTACTGCAAATAGGAAGTGAATAACACAATGCTCAATAGCCCCAGCAGCTGTGAGCTTTGTGTGACCGTGTGTGTGTGTGTGTGTGACCGTGTGTGTGTGTGTGACATTCGTGTGTGTGTGTGTGTGTGTGTGTGTGTGTGACCTTTGTGTGTGTGTGTGTGTGTGTGTGTGTGTGACCTTTGTGTGTGTGTGTGTGTGTGTGTGTGTGTGACCTTTGTGTGTGTGTGTGTGTGTGTGTGTGTGTGACATTCGTGTGTGTGTGTGTGTGTGTGTGTGACCTTTGTGTGTGTTTGAGACCTTTTTGTGTGTGTGACCTTTGTGTGTGTGTGACCTTAGTGTGTGTGTGACCTTAGTGTGTGTGTGTCCTTAGTGTGTGAGTGTGTGTGTGTGTGTCCTTTGTGTGTGTGTGTGTGTCCTTTGTGTGTGTGTGTGTTCGTGTGTGACCTTCATGTCTGCAACCTCCTCTTTGACCTCCCTGTGTGTTTGCTTCTCTTCAGAAAGATCCATTAGATGAAGTTGTTCCAACGCGGTACGAGCCTTCACAAAGGGTGGGATGTTCGATCTAACATAACCACAAACAACACATTAAATTCATCAAGTCTTGAGAAGAAGACTCTTTGTTCTTCATCTTGGTTTCCCACTACATGAACAATTCTGAGGGAGATTTCATTCCTGAACGGGTCGTTGTTCTTTTAGTCAACAATGTCGTTTGGTTTGACATGAAACGTGTTTTTCTTTACTTAATATTCTTAGACAATATCATACAATCAAGCAAGACGGTTTACAAAGATGTTTGTACAGTGTGACAGATGTTTGTACAGTGTGACAGATGTTTGTACAGTGTGACAGATGTTTGTACAGTGTGACAGATGTTTGTACAGTGTGACAGATGCGTGTACAGTGTGACAGATGTTTGTACAGTGTGACAGATGTGTGTACAGTGTGACAGATGTTTGTACAGTGTGACAGATGTTTGTACAGTGTGACAGATGTTTGTACAGTGTGACAGATGTTTGTACAGTGTGACAGATGCGTGTACAGTGTGACAGATGCGTGTACAGTGTGACAGATGTTTGTACAGTGTGACAGATGTTTGTACAGTGTGACAGATGTTTGTACAGTGTGACAGATGTTTGTACAGTGTGACAGATGTTTGTACAGTGTGACAGATGCGTGTACAGTGTGACAGATGCGTGTACAGTGTGACAGATGTTTGTACAGTGTGACAGATGTTTGTACAGTGTGACAGATGTTTGTACAGTGTGACAGATGTTTGTACAGTGTGACAGATGTTTGTACAGTGTGACAGATGTTTGTACAGTGTGACAGATGCGTGTACAGTGTGACAGATGTTTGTACAGTGTGACAGATGTTTGTACAGTGTGACAGATGCGTGTACAGTGTGACAGATGCTTGTACAGTGTGACAGATGCGTGTACAGTGTGACAGATGCGTGTACAGTGTGACATGTGTGTACAGTGTGACATGTGTGTACAGTGTGACAGATGCGTGTACAGTGTGACAGATGCGTGTACAGTGTGACAGATGCGTGTACAGTGTGACAGATGCGTGTACAGTGTGACAGATGCGTGTACAGTGTGACATGTGTGTACAGTGTGACAGATGCGTGTACAGTGTGACATGTGGGTACAGTGTGACAGATGCGTGTACAGTGTGACAGATGCGTGTACAGTGTGACAGATGCGTGTACAGTGTGACAGATGCGTGTACAGTGTGACAGATGCGTGTACAGTGTGACAGATGGGAGTCTCACCTGAACAAGATCTCCGCTCTCAGATAGTTTCCGATCCCGTTGAAGTACTTCTGGTTTAATAGAACCTCACAGATTGGCCGTTCAAACACACGATCATTCAGATTGGACAGCACGTTTTCCCTGGAGAACAACAGTAGACCAATCATTGTGAAGGGGCAGTATGTTATATGTGGTTGTGAAGAGGCGGTGTGTAATATGTGGTTGTGAAGAGGCGGTGTGTAATATGTGGTTGTGAAGAGGCGGTGTGTAATATGTGGTTGTGAAGAGGCGGTATGTAATATGTGATTGTGAAGAGGCGGTGTGTAATATGTGGTTGTGAAGAGGCGGTGTGTAATATGTGGTTGTGAAGAGGCGGTGTGTAATATGTGGTTGTGAAGAGGCGGTGTGTAATATGTGGTTGTGAAGAGGCGGTGTGTAATATGTGGTTGTGAAGAGGCGGTGTGTAATATGTGATTGTGAAGAGGCGGTGTGTAATATGTGGTTGTGAAGAGGCGGTGTGTAATATGTGGTTGTGAAGAGGCGGTGTGTAATATGTGGTTGTGAAGAGGCGGTGTGTAATATGTGATTGTGAAGAGGCGGTGTGTAATATGTGGTTGTGTAGAGGCGGTGTGTAATATGTGGTTGTGAAGAGGAGGTGTGTAATATGTGGTTGTGAAGAGGCGGTGTGTAATATGTGGTTGTGAAGAGGCGGTGTGTAATATGTGGTTGTGAAGAGGCGGTGTGTAATATGTGGTTGTGAAGAGGCGGTGTGTAATATGTGATTGTGAAGAGGCGGTGTGTAATATGTGGTTGTGAAGAGGCGGTGTGTAATATGTGGTTGTGAAGAGGCGGTGTGTAATATGTGGTTGTGAAGAGGCGGTGTGTAATATGTGATTGTGAAGAGGCGGTGTGTAATATGTGGTTGTGAAGAGGCGGTGTGTAATATGTGGTTGTGAAGGGGCGGTGTGTAATATGTGATTGTGAAGAGGCGGTGTGTAATATGTGGTTGTGAAGAGGCGGTGTGTAATATGTGATTGTGAAGAGGCGGTGTGTAATATGTGGTTGTGAAGAGGCGGTGTGTAATATGTGGTTGTGAAGAGGCGGTGTGTAATATGTGGTTGTGAAGAGGCGGTGTGTAATATGTGGTTGTGAAGAGGCGGTGTGTAATATGTGGTTGTGAAGAGGCGGTGTGTAATATGTGGTTGTGAAGAGGCGGTGTGTAATATGTGGTTGTGAAGAGGCGGTGTGTAATATGTGGTTGTGAAGAGGCGGTGTGTAATATGTGGTTGTGAAGAGGCGGTGTGTAATATGTGATTGTGAAGAGGCGGTGTGTAATATGTGGTTGTGAAGAGGCGGTGTGTAATATGTGGTTGTGAAGAGGCGGTGTGTAATATGTGGTTGTGAAGAGGCGCTGTGTAATATGTGGTTGTGAAGAGGCGGTGTGTACTATGTGGTTGTGAAGAGGCGGTGTGTAATATGTGGTTGTGAAGAGGCGGTGTGTAATATGTGGTTGTGAAGAGGCGGTGTGTAATATGTGATTGTGAAGAGGCGGTGTGTAATATGTGGTTGTGAAGAGGCGGTGTGTAATATGTGGTTGTGAAGAGGCGGTGTGTAATATGTGGTTGTGAAGAGGCGGTGTGTAATATGTGGTTGTGAAGAGGCGGTGTGTAATATGTGGTTGTGAAGAGGCGGTGTGTAATATGTGGTTGTGAAGAGGCGGTGTGTAATATGTGGTTGTGAAGAGGCGGTGTGTAATATGTGATTGTGAAGAGGCGGTGTGTAATATGTGGTTGTGAAGAGGCGGTGTGTAATATGTGGTTGTGAAGAGGCGGTGTGTAATATGTGGTTGTGAAGAGGCGGTGTGTAATATGTGGTTGTGAAGAGGCGGTGTGTAATATGTGGTTGTGAAGAGGCGGTGTGTAATATGTGGTTGTGAAGAGGCGGTGTGTAATATGTGGTTGTGAAGAGGCGGTGTGTAATATGTGGTTGTGAAGAGGCGGTGTGTAATACATCTGAAATATAGCTAAATGAACTTTGAATAACATCCATTCAACACTTTAGTAACCACAGAGTCAGAACACCAGTTTTTGGTACCATGCACAAGGCCATGTCCCCTTCACTGCCCTGGGGCAATGGGGTTTGATATGTGGATCAGAATATTCCAGGAGCATCTGGCCTTCTATTCAGAGCCTGACCAGGACCAACCTGACATAGCTTCACAAGTTAGCCAACAATGTGACACAGATGTAGCTCCTCTACCTGAACCTCTGGTATTCAAACATGACACAGGGTCCTCTGTCGGCTTGCCAGGTCCCAGAGGGTTGCCAGCTACCAAAACGGCGGGAGTCGACAAAGCTCAGCACCCTACTGGGCTTCTCATTGGTGTAGAACCTCAGGTGGGCGTGTTTAGGAAGCTCTTCTTCTGTGGTGAAGCGGAAAAGGCCTGACATCCCAAAACGGAAGACCACATCCATTGGTTGCTGATCCCTAAAAAGAGTCACAATTTAACCAGGTAATAATCAAACCAAAATGGAGACCTGGGGATTGATACCAACTCCTCCAATAGGAACCCAGGACATCATACATACAGAACATGCACTCTACCACTGAGATACCAACTCCTCCAATAGGAACCCAGGACATCATACATACAGAACATGCACTCTACCACTGAGATACCAACTCCTCCAATAGGAACCCAGGACATCATACATACAGAACATGCACTCTACCACTGAGATACCAACTCCTCCAATAGGAACCCAGGACATCATACATACAGAGCATGCACTCTACCACTGAGATACCAACTCCTCCAATAGGAACCCAGGACATCATACATACAGAACATGCACTCTACCACTGAGATACTAACTCCTCCAATAGGAACCCAGGACATCATACATACAGAGCATGCACTCTACCACTGAGATACCAACTCCTCCAATAGGAACCCAGGACATCATACATACAGAACATGCACTCTACCACTGAGATACTAACTCCTCCAATAGGAACCCAGGACATCATACATACAGAGCAGGCACTCTAACACTGAGATACCAACTCCTCCTTGACCTAAAAATGCTTGCCTTTGGTCTCTGGGATAACTAGTACCTACCGCATGCTGATGTCCAGGGCAGGGCCACTCTTCAGGGGTTTAAGTGTAAGGCGCACCTCCTTGCCTCTGGAGGTAGCAGTGATGGTGTAGGCCAGGCAGGAGAAGGGCACTTCAGAGTTCTTACTGACCTCTGACCTCTGAACAGGGCCAGTAAACACCACCCCACTACACATACTGTTGACAAACAAACTGGCCAGGTGCAGCTCTGGACCCTCAGGCATATTGCTGGTTCTAGAGATAGCGAGGTGATAGACCTTTATTCAGATTCACATATATATAAATGTATATAAAACATATGTTCCCATCTGCTAGAGTAACACGTGTGGGGAGACAGCAACCAGAGGAAGCATGGATCAATTGACCACAAAGCTGTTGTGGACAGACATTAAATGTACGGCAGATAGCTGGACAACGGTAGATCACGAATTAGATGTATCATGGTTTCGTTTTCTGGGGAAATAGCACTCATATTTGCACATGCGGATCATTCAGTTAAAATAACTCATTAGTCAATATAAGTAAACAACGTTTGCGTTACAACGAACTCACCAGTGCTGCTTAAAGGAATGCGACTAAAACTATCAGGAATACTTTTAGTCGGCCAACATGTCGTAAGCAGAGAACAGGCTTATGGGAAATGTAGTTTACATCACTACATTATAAATTAAGACTGTTCATAGAATTGAATTGTTCAGTTAAAAAGTCAAATGTATGCAAGATACATTTAAAATTATTTAGTGTAAAATCTGATTATATATAGTGGTCAGTAATGTTTTAGGCTGCGTTCAAACCTCAGTGAAAAAGGGGTTTGGAAAGATTCTCCAGTATTTAACTTCACAATAAGTCAGTTGTTGCATCAATGTCATTCCCATATGAAAGACAAACGGTCAGTTTTAAAATGGTGTCTAGATAAATATTCACACTTGACGTGATGTTAATGCTGGGACAAAATTATATTCTGATATGAAGTAATGTCATGTCCAAATCAGTCCCAATACTGGCACACAAGCTTACTATACACTACTACACAGTATGTACTTCACTTACTATACACTACTACACAGTATGTACTTCACTTACTATACACTACTACACAGTATGTACTTCACTTACTATACACTACTACACAGTATGTACTTCACTTACTATACACTACTACACAGTATGTACTTCACTTACTATACACTACTACACAGTATGTACTTCACTTACTATACACTACTACACAGTATGTACTTCACATACTATACACTACTACACAGTATGTTCTTCACTTACTACTACACAGTATGTACTTCACTTATTACTACTCAGTATGTTCTTCACCATCATCTATGAAGTACGTAAAATATGATCTGAGTTTCAAATAAGTCTTGAATCGTATGTTGAACGCTACCGGCATGGCCATTATGTTAAGTGCTACAAGAAGACAGGAAGAACGGAAGCAAATGGAGGAAGTCCATTAAATAGCTAGACCAATACATTTACTGCAGAACATTCTGGACACTTCTTGAAATACCGCCACACAGTCCAAACATAAGTGTTGTTTTCTTCCCATCTGAACAAACACCTACCCTTCATTTGGCGTCAACAAACACATTAACAACATAACCTTAAGAATATTTTAATAATTACATTTACATTCAATGTACAAAATAAATGGGTAGATTCCAAGTCCACTGTACAATTAGTTTTTTTTAACCAGTGGTGAAGTAATTCAAGACTTCTGGGAATGCTCGTGAAGAACCTTCCAGATCCAACAGTCACATTTGGTTCTTGGTTGATGTAGGATCCTTTTACCGCGTCCTTGTGTCTTTCAGGATTTCCCTCATCCTGGTTTACTGCAGTGTGTTCATGATGGCCTGGGCTTGTTTCAGTTCTGAGGGAAACATCAGAGAAGGCTGCAAGACTCATGACTTATATTTGACTTTTACCTCAACATAATTAATTAATGACCCATTGTGCAAAGCAAGTCGAGTCAGGCCTGAGCCAGCGAACCCAGAACTTACCTGTCAGCAGGACTCTGAACTTGTCTGCAGACACTGAGACAACGGTGGTCTCCAAGGATACCGTCTCCACCCCTTGGGCCTGGAGGCGGAGCTGCACAGTGGGCTCATTAACCTCTTGAAGCTCACTGGAGCTCAGGGTGTAGTCAACCCTCCAGGCCACACCCTCTAGCCGACCCACTGGAACACAGCAATCACATGTTCAACAATAAAGCTTAGTGAGCATCTGAAACATCTTACGCTCCTCGCAATCACAAAGACAACAGCTCCGAACAACTCACATCTCAAACTGCTCTCTCTTAACCTGTGCTGCAGGGTGGTGTGCTTGTCTTCATAGGATTTACACAGGCCTGTAGAGTGTTCTGCCAGAAACACATGAAGACAGAGGAGGAATCAAGGCCATGGCCGTCATACTAGACCAGAGACACATGAGGACAGAGGAGAAATCAAGGCCATGGCTGTCATACTAGACCAGAGACACATGAGGACAGAGGAGGAATCAAGGCCATGGCCGTCATACTAGACCAGAAACACAAATGTGTAGTTTTTTAGTTCAACAATGTAGCAAATTGCTAATGTGCAGAGGGCAACACCAGCAGACAATACGGTACCAAATTTAGGCTGTAGATGGTTGTATTCAACTCTATCCTGTAAGTTGTTTCAATATGAACAGCTGTTCAGAGAATACTGCACCTTTAGGAAGTCCCAGCTGTTGCAGCTCACTGGAGAGAGAGTCACTGTTCACGTTGTGTTTAGCTGCACTGGACAGGATGAAGGTCAGCACAGCGACACTCGCTTTGATGTCTCCACTGTCTACAAAGCACACAGGTACATTTATATAATGGTCCATATACAGTATTACTTTCAGAGCTGAAGACCTCAATCTGTAATTTTGAAAAGTGAAAAGGCTACATACCAAACTTTGCATCTGCAGTTAGCTTTGCAGCTTTGTCATACTGATAAAATATGAACAATGTATTAATAAGGACACACAATGTCTGAGAGATCAATCTCAAAGGTCTGGTCAACAATTAAAAACAATGAAATGCAATGTAAAAATAATGCAGATGAGAAACGTACATCCATGCCCTCTCCCAGCAGATCCTTAATCACCTGGACACACAGAAGTTTCATCTTGACGCTTGACTGTCGAAACAAGGGAGAAAACTAAGTTGAGGAGATGATTTGTACCGTAGAGAGTTCAGTGATGTTCTGCTCCACATGGCAGATGCCGCATCCAGTGCTATATAGTAGTAGCTCATTATTAGTTCATTATAAATAGCTAAGCCATGTTGCAATTTGAATGTTCACGGTAAATAAACATAAAACCCTAAACTCTAATCACAGCCAGATCTAGTCCACGGGAAACGTACAATTTTCGCCAAAGTGCTGATTTCTGCCAGAACCCAGTCTGGACAGTCCAAATCCCCACAAAACCGGAATCTCTAGAAAGAGTAAAAACATAATATTATCATTGTTGGTTTGGCATTTAACAAATTCCTTCACCGGACACTTAACCTAACCCTAACCCAACACTTAACCTAACCCAACACTTAACCTAACCCAACACGTAACCCTAACCCAACACGTAACCTAACCCAACACTTAACCTAACCCAACACTTAACCTAACCCAACACGTAACCCTAACCCAACACTTAACCTAACCCAACACTTAACCTAACCCAACACGTAACCCTAACCCAACACTTAACCTAACCCAACACGTAACCCTAACCCAACACTTAACCTAACCCAACACTTAACCTAACCCAACACTTAACCTAACCCAACACGTAACCCTAACCCAACACTTAACCTAACCCAACACTTAACCTAACCCAACACGTAACCCTAACCCAACACGTAACCCTAACCCAACACTTAACCTAACCCAACACTTAACCTAACCCAACACTTAACCTAACCCAACACTTAACCTAACCCAACACGTAACCCTAACCCAACACTTAACCTAACCCAACACTTAACCTAACCCAACACGTAACCCTAACCCAACACGTAACCCTAACCCAACACTTAACCTAACCCAACACGTAACCCTAACCCAACACTTAACCTAACCCAACACGTAACCCTAACCCAACACGTAACCCTAACCCAACACTTAACCTAACCCAACACTTAACCTAACCCAACACGTAACCCTAACCCAACACTTAACCTAACCCAACACGTAACCCTAACCCAACACGTAACCTAACCCAACACTTAACCTAACCCAACACTTAACCTAACCCAACACGTAACCCTAACCCAACACTTAACCTAACCCAACACTTAACCTAACCCAACACTTAACCTAACCCAACACGTAACCCTAACCCAACACTTAACCTAACCCAACACGTAACCCTAACCCAACACTTAACCTAACCCAACACGTAACCCTAACCCAACACGTAACCCTAACCCAACACTTAACCTAACCCAACACTTAACCTAACCCAACACGTAACCCTAACCCAACACTTAACCTAACCCAACACTTAACCTAACCCAACACGTAACCCTAACCCAACACTTAACCTAACCCAACACTTAACCTAACCCAACACGTAACCCTAACCCAACACTTAACCTAACCCAACACTTAACCCTAACCCAACACGTAACCCTAACCCAACAGCTGTCTGGTGTGGAGTTGTTTTTAGCTATTAGCTAGCTTTAGCATTTCTTGTTCTGACTCCACATATTTTGAACATACATATCTATATATACATTTTTTGTTTACACTCCACATATCTATATATACATCAAAATGCTAACTTGAATAACACGCAAATGTAGAAAGACTGCAATGCAATACAATAATTTAGAATAAATTGGAACACACAGCTAAAAGCGTTTACCATGTTAGCGGCAGTATTCCTGTCACGTGATGATGATTGGGAAAAACACGTTGTACACGTAGTTTACCACATATATGACGTAAATTATTCCAATGCAACCCTACGTAGATATGTAATTCTGTTGTTTTACATTTCACTGATTTTATTTTACATGCTTTTTTAAGAACCTTCCAGCATTCATATTAGGAGCCGTATCCGTCCTCCAGAGGAACTCTGTATCAGCCATGTTTACTATCTATCACCTGTTTCGGCTTCATTCATTTATGAGACCATCAACTCACAAATACAATTAAAGACAGATACATACAATGAACAGACATACAGACAATAATTCACCCACTCAATTAAAACAAACACAATTCCCACTATTAAAATAATTTTCTTAAAGCGACCAATGAACACCAAGCACCAAATGAAGTGCTGAAGTGCTCGGGGGGGGGGGACGTTTTAAAGGAAATGTGTGTGTGTGTCTGAGGGAGGGTGAGGACGGATATCCTCGGGAGGAACCAGGGTGTTCATAATATGGTTGCTGTAATACTGCTCTGTAATACAGGTCTGTATGGTTGGTCTGCAATACGGATCTGTAGGGTTGGGGAGTCGGTTATGCAGTCGGCATGGCAACTATAAAGAGTTAATTTGAGGAATTCAAAACGTTATCGCCAACATGAAATTGTTTTATTTCCTTGCTTGGATTTATTTTTCATTTACCCATGGGTTAAAGGACACACCCAGACTAATACTGAGACAAGGTAAGTGCTTGCACCTGCTTTATTAAAATACAGTCCAACGATGTCCTATTTCTACGTCACGATTGTTCAGACCAATAGAATAAGTAGAAACACATAATATATTTAATAAAAGGTAAAGCACGTATGATTGCCAGTGTTTATTTTTGTAAGAGCAAGGGTCAAGTTCACTTTAATCTGTAATTATGCATTTAAATGATCAAACACAATGGAAAATACTCGAAAAAGTATTGGAGAATGGGGTACAATTTCACACTGGTATGTTTTCACACTGATCGTGCCTCCAACAATAAGGGTGCTACCCCCCCAAACAAATAGCGTGTGGGCATTATTTTTATAATTATAATTTTGCAAGTTGATTTAACCTTGACATTTACATTTGCACACATGCCAGTTTGGGTCAAGTTTGTCTCAATGACCCAGTAATCATAGACACATTGAACATGCTAAAAACATTGTTAGAGCAAACAGCTCTAATAATAGTATTAAATGTCATTGTGAACTGATTATTATATATAGATTCAAAGATTCAGAGAGATTCAAAGTGTTATTGTCATACAGAGTGACTTGCATTTAACTGCACAATGAAATTCTTGTGACATGGCAAGCAACAACTACGTAGTTAGAAGAATAAAATAAAAACAATTTACAACAATATACAGAATATACAAAGTTACCAAATATACATAATGAAGTGAGAATACGGGCAGTATGCAAACCCTAAATACTAAAATACTGTAATAAAAGTGATCTAGTGCCAGTAGTGGATACCAGTAGTGAATATACAGAATATACTAGTTACAAGACATACATAATGAGTGCGAATATGCGGTAACGTCGACCAGATGGGAGCAGAGTGAACAGGCCATGGCCTGGGTGGTTGTTGTCCTTGATGATATTAACACACCATGTCTATTGTATGGGACAGTATACACACACACACACGTGTCATGAATTGCATTGTGGCTACTAGATGTGTCTGGTTTGTTAGATATATAAATGTTTGTTATATAGGCTGATACATAATCCACTCTCCCCTGTACCATTCAATAGAGACGTCATTAGAACTACCAGCCAAAGAGCAGCTATTTTAAGAAGATTAGAAACCTTTAATCCTCGTTAAATCCTTTTGAAGTAGGCTACCTATCAAAATGTAATTGTATTCTCTTGTGCCTTTAGGGTCAGATACCAAACTGGAATATAAGACATATCAGAACCACACAGTGTTCTTCCTTTCTGATGAGGGGGACAAGCTGTACGTTGGAGGGACGGATTTTGTGTTTCAGATCAATCTGGATACAAGTCGCATCATAGAGGTATTCTATAATTAGTTGGCATCAACACACACACACAGGACCGCATTAACCTGCCGTTAGGCCCTGGGGCTGAGAGGTTTTGTAGGCCCACAATAAAAAAAGTCTAATGATCACGTTTGTCTATATACAACAAAAGCAGAAAGCACGTTGGTCACTGGCGTGGTCAGGAATAGCTGTAGAGTTATATCTGTGTTGGGAAACACTGTATGGAGTTTTCTACTTCTTAATACTTTCTGTAACTCCACTGCTGACGTGCTGCCCAACTTGTCATTCTGTACAAAATCCCTGAACTGCACCGCTTCCTCCACAAAGTCCGCTTCCAAATCACAGTGGTATTTCTTTGATTAATGATATTTGTTTGATTAATATTAAGTGTACAGACGGCATTGGGTTTATTACGCACTGTCACTTTAAGACCGAGTGTGCAGATCCAATTGCACTGATGCACATCCGATATTCTCACAACTGTACGTTCTGTAAAGACATAACCGACTGTGTTTGCGTGAATACTCTCCAAAACGGACATTTAGACATAATGTTGTGTGTATTTGTCCATTCAGACGCGAAAGAGAACTCAATTCAGTCCTCGCGCGCTGTCTGTCTATGTGCAGGGCTGCACCACGATTCGGGTCAGGACCGTATATCGTCTCGTTTTCGTCGTTGACGAAAATAATTACGAAAATTATAACGAAATGAACACTGCCCGCCTGTTTGCTTGTCCTCTCTACTGTTCATCGGTGCTCCGCTTAATGAGCTCCTGTTAGCTTTGGAATCTTTTTTAACAATTCCTTCTCGATATTTTTCGTTTATGAGCACCATTCTCAAACTTTTTCTTTCTCAACATTTTGAATAGACTACTAGAGAAGATCACGCAACTGTTTCTCTACATTCTGATAGGCTGTCATATCATGCTTCCCACGTGGGTCACTTGTAAATTGGATCAATCAGCAGCCAAAAACATGAATATCAAGTGAATTCAGGAGTTTTTATATTAAATAGTTAACTTTATTGCCAGAATATAAAGCCAAGTTGTTCTCCAGAGCAATCTCCTTTCCATCCACGGGTCAGGGTCACTCATTCTGATTCTGTAGAGAGGCACGCAGTAGATTTTCCCCGTAACATGCATAATGGAAATGTGATATGAACACAGAGACAGTACAAAGGAAATAAAAGACTAATTAGGAAATGTTGTTGATGGACTGCTTTTACAATGGTATTTTCTTCTGCAGTGGTTTCCTGTAAATACGACGGGTGGACAAGCATGTGAAGTGGTGAGTTAGGTGACAGGCTAATGCTGCTTTATTTTCCTTCATTAATTCATTATTCATAGCAAACACAAGTTATGTATATATAAAGGCTGCCAGTAATATCAGGCTATAAATTATATATATAAAGGCTGCCAGTAATATCAGGCTCTAAGCATTTAAATAGTCTTTTGCAACCAGGCTGTAGAAAATAAAACACAAAATTGTTTAAAATAAAATTTAAAAAGTAGCCTATAGAAAAGTCTAGATTATTGTTTGTTTTGTTGTTACTAGGTCAATAATAAGTGGGCCTATAAATTAGCAATAATATCAAGCAACGTGTAATTAAATCCGGATGTTGGGTTTGTGGGTTTCGTATTTTTTTAAGAAAGATTTTGGCGTATCCAATGACAGCTTTAATCTATGAATTTTGTTGCACACAAGTATCATATAAAGTTCTGTTGGCCGGTCCAGGGTGGTGCCGTTTCCATATGTAAGAAAACAACACACTAGTCATTAGTGCAGCAGCTAATTCATGATACACACAACTGAAAATGAATACACCCAACATGTCTCCTAGAAAACACAGTCACCATATAATTACTCTGTTTTGAACATACTTTTCATGGACTTCATGTTCTGACTCATGTTAATATTGTAATGCTTGATTCTAACCATCTCCTAGAGTCCATGTGAGAATGTCATCACTGTTATCCAGAAATTCCAGGATAGTTTGTTTGTCTGTGGGACCAATGGGAACAAGCCTCAATGCTGGAAGCTGGTGAGGATCTTTACCTGGTCTGCTTAGATACTAGAAGCTCATTGGGTCTCTTTATAGACAGTTGAATCTCACTGGGAGTTATTGTTGTCCTCTGTAATAAAAAATCATGTGATTTGTTTAATGTGCTTTGTCATTTCAATACCATCAAACATAGGTTTTTATATGCTGTGTCCAAAATAGCACCCTAGTTTTCATTAGCTTTTACCCAATGAGCTCTGGTGTCCACAACAGAGAATGAATACTTGTTTTTATCATGATGGATGTGTGTTTTTTTACAGTATCCCCAGATGGCCAATCACACGCTGGAGATTGTGGAGAGTTATGAAGGCACTGGGATCTCCCCTCACCTTTACACCCAGAATGCCCTGTCCCTCACTGTAGGTGTGTAACGTGAAGACTCCCCTGTAGGTGTGTAACAGGGTGACTCCCATGTAGGTGTGTAACAGGGAGACTCCCCTGTAGGTGTGTAACGTGAAGACTCCCCTGTAGGTGTGTAACGTGAAGACTCCCCTGTAGGTGTGTAATGTGAAGACTCCCCTGTAGGTGTGTAACGTGAAGACTCCCCTGTAGGTGTGTAACAGGGTGACTCCCATGTAGGTGTGTAACAGGGAGACTCCCCTGTAGGTGTGTAACGTGAAGACTCCCCTGTAGGTGTGTAATGTGAAGACTCCCCTGTAGGTGTGTAACGTGAAGACTCCCCTGTAGGTGTGTAACAGGGAGACTCCCCTGTAGGTGTGTAACGGGAAGACTCCCCTGTAGGTGTGTAACAGGGAGACTCCCCTGTAGGTGTGTAACAGGGAGACTCCCCTGTAGGTGTGTAACAGGAAGACTCCCCTGTAGGTGTGTAACGGGAAGACTCCCTGTAGGTGTGTAACGGGTAGACTCCCCTGTAGGTGTGTAACGTGAAGACTCCCCTGTAGGTGTGTGATGAGAAGACTCCCCTGTAGGTGTGTAACGTGAAGACTCCCCTGTAGGTGTGTACCGTGAAGACTCCCCTGTAGGTGTGTACCGTGAAGACTCCCCTGTAGGTGTGTACCGTGAAGACTCCCCTGTAGGTGTGTACCGTGAAGACTCCCCTGTAGGTGTGTACCGTGAAGACTCCCCTGTAGGTGTGTACCGTGAAGACTCCCCTGTAGGTGTGTAACGTGAAGACTCCCCTGTAGGTGTGTAACGTGAAGACTCCCCTGTAGGTGTGTAACGTGAAGACTCCCCTGTAGGTGTGTAACGTGAAGACTCCCCTGTAGGTGTGTAACAGGGAGACTCCCCTGTAGGTGTGTAACGGGAAGATATTGTTCATGTGTTTCCTATGATTTTTGTAGAGGGGGATCTTTATGCGGTGGCACCCCTCTACAGAGATGGAACCTCACTCCAATTCAGAAGGAAAGCTGGCAGCAGAACTAATGTATGGATGTACGACAAGTGGGTGTCTGGTAAGTAGAGGTAAAGATCATGTAATACACTGACAATGTACACAATACAAGAAATATCGCTAAAGAAAGATCATGTAATACACTGACAATGTTCACAATACAAGAAATATCGATAAAGAAAGATCATGTAATACACTGAAAATGTACACAATACAAGAAATATCGCTAAAGAAAGATCATGTAAAACACTGACAATGTACACAATACAAGAAATATCGCTAAAGAAAGATCATGTAATACACTGACAATGTACACAATACAAGAAATATCGCTAAAGAAAGATCATGTAATACACTGACAATGTACACAATACAAGAAATATCGCTAAAGAAAGATCATGTAATACACTGAAAATGTACACAATACAAGAAATATCGCTAAAGAAAGATCATGTAATACACTGACAATGTACACAATACAAGAAATATCGCTAAAGAAAGATCATGTAATACACTGAAAATGTACACAATACAAGAAGTATCGATAAAGAAAGATCATGTAATACACTGAAAATGTACACAATACAAGAAATAACACTAAAGAAAGATCATGTAATACACTGACAATGTACACAATACAAGAAATATCGCTAAAGAAAGATCATGTAATACACTGAAAATGTACACAATACAAGAAATATCGCTAAAGAAAGATCATGTAATACACTGACAATGTACACAATACAAGAAATATCGCTAAAGAAAGATCATGTAATACACTGACAATGTACACAATAGAAGAAATATCGATAAAGAAAGATCATGTAATACACTGAAAATGTACACAACAGAGCTGTAGTACTCGAGACCGGTCTCGGTCTCGAGACCGGTCTCGAGACCACTTTTTAAGGTCTCGGTCTCGTCTCGGTCTCGGTTACATTTGGACTCGGTCTCGACTCGGTCTCGGACAGTAAGGACTCGTAAATTCTTCCGAGACCAGCCGAGACCAGCATAGAAATTATCGCCCACAATTTTTTCTAGAAAAATATTTTAGTATGACATGTAGAGGCTGTATTTCCATTGGCTGTATTTCGTCCAGAGTCAGACTGTTTTTTTCTGATGTGGCTTATCCCGCCAATGGCTATCTACTTTTGAAGAAAAGCCCACCCCCAGCGTCGCTAGAGCGTGCACCCATTCACGTAAATACTTCAATCTTAAACATATGCTCGATCATGTCTGCACAATCAGCAAATATATTCGTTTTGCCTATATTCAGTACATTGAGCACAAATAAATAATTTGTCCGAAAAAACACAGCGGTTAGTAATTAAAATACATACATAATGTTGAAAAGCTACAGCCGACGTCCCTCCATGACTTTTCCTAAATACGTGCATTTTACCTTGTCCCGTTTTCAGAATTGCAAAATCACAAACCGAACAATATATAAAACTACTATTTACATGTTTTTTGATACCTAAACTGCCTTCCTGTCGCCAAAATCCCACGCCGCTGGGCGTTGGTACCCTAATTGCGGTACCCAGACACCGATCACACTTCACTGAGCCTATATGGCAATGGTTGAATGGGCGATACACAGACAAATACTACGAGAACACATATAGACAATAGTCTGATTGGCTTGGTTGAACTACAAAAAAAAGAGGTACGTTTATAAAGAAATATGTTTCAGTAAATAAACAGAACGAATTCCGCCAAATACATACAGCCCCATTCATGTGTCATGCGCCTATTGCACTCAATAATTAATAACGAATGAACCACAGTGTATTCATATAGCCTACAAGAGACTTCAACAAAATATTGTTTTGTATCGAAATTAAACGAATATAAACAATAATTATTAATAGGCTAACTACAAATGGGCGATAAATGAAATTACTCATGCACACAGAAGGACGTGGGACATACATAAGTCCGGGGGGCATACGGCAGAAAGAGCATAAAACTGGAACGGTTATGGTCCGATCTATATGAAACTGAACCCGTTTTGGTCCGATCTTTATTAAACTGGAAGGGTTTTGGTCTGATCTATATGAACACTGTGCGCAGTTCAACCGGGTTAGTTTGCTGCTGTCTCATGTGCACTCGTAACAATAATGAACACTGTGCGCAGTGCAACCGGTTCGTTTGCGTGTCCTGCTCAAGCAGACAAACAACTGAAGCTGCATGCCTGTGGACGGATAAATAATTATAAATAGATTTGTTTATCGGCCAATCATGCGCAAATCATTTGATTGCAAGTCGCTTGTGATCTAAAATGTGTTAGCATTTACTACATCAACATAGGACATACAGTTTGATGGATTTTCATTTATTCGATTTTTAGAAATTTTAATATCATAGCCTGTGCATTTTAAAATCATGGTTTTATTTTCGTATTTTATGTTTACATAAGACAATAAATAGGCCTAGATACTCTTTTAATAAAATTCATTTAATTCAGGATGACAACACAGTAGATGATCTGATGCTGTTGGTCAAGTGTTTTTTTACATTGGTCATTGGACCAAAAACATGTCATATTATTTAGTGTTGATATGACTGGTCTCGGTCTCGGCCCCCTTTGGTATCGGTCTCGTCTCGGTCTCGGCCACCTTCGGTCTCGGTCTCGTCTCGGTCTCGGCCCCCTTCGGTCTTGGTCTCGTCTCGGTCTCGGCCCCCTTCGGTCTCGGTCTCGCTTTAGGTGGTCTCGAGCACAGCTCTGGTACACAATACAAGAAATATCGCTAAAGAAAGGTCATGTAATACACTGAAAATGTACACAATACAAGAAATAACACTAAAGAAAGATAATGTAATACACTGAAAATGTACACAATACAAGAAATATCGATAAAGAAAGATCATGTAATACACTGAAAATGTACACAATACAAGAAATATCGCTAAAGAAAGATCATGTAATACACTGAAAATGTACACAATACAAGAAATATCGCTAAAGAAAGATCATGTAATACACTGAAAATGTACACAATACAAGAAATATCGCTAAAGAAAGTCATGTAATACACTGAAAATGTACACAATACAAGAAAATCATAAAGAAAGATCATACACTGAAAATACACTGAAAATACACAATACAAGAAATATCGCTAAAGAAAGGTCATGTAATACACTGAAAATGTACACAATACAAGAAATAACACTAAAGAAAGATAATGTAATACACTGAAAATGTACACAATACAAGAAATATCGATAAAGAAAGATCATGTAATACACTGAAAATGTACACAATACAAGAAATATCGCTAAAGAAAGATCATGTAATACACTGACAATGTACACAATAGAAGAAATATCGATAAAGAAAGATCATGTAATACACTGAAAATGTACACAATACAAGAAATATCGCTAAAGAAAGATCATGTAATACACTGAAAATGTACACAATACAAGAAATAACACTAAAGAAAGATCATGTAATACACTGAAAATGTACACAATACAAGAAATATCGCTAAAGAAAGATCATGTAATACACTGAAAATGTACACAATACAAGAAATAACACTAAAGAAAGATAATGTAATACACTGAAAATGTACACAATACAAGAAATATCGATAAAGAAAGATCATGTAATACACTGAAAATGTACACAATAGAAGAAATACGATAAAGAAAGATCATGTAATACACTGAAAATACACAATACAAGAAATATCGCTAAAGAAAGATCATGTAATACACTGAAAATGTACACTGAAATAACACTAAAGAAAGAATGTAATACACTGAAAATGTACACAATACAAGAAATATCGCTAAAGAAAGATCATGTAATACACTGAAAATGTACACAATAGAAGAAATATCGATAAAGAAAGATCATGTAATACACTGAAAATGTACACAATACAAGAAATATCGCTAAAGAAAGATCATGTAATACACTGAAAATTTACACAATACAAGAAATATCGCTAAAGAAAGATCATGTAAACACTGACAATGTACACAATACAAGAAATATCGCTAAAGAAAGATCATGTAAAACACTGACATACACAATACAAGAAATACAATGTAATACACTGACAATACACAATACAAGAAATATCGCTAAAGAAAGATCATGTAATACACTGACAATGTACACAATACAAGAAATATCGCTAAAGAAAGATCATGTAATACACTGAAAATGTACACAATACAAGAAATATCGCTAAAGAAAGATCATGTAATACACTGACAATGTACACAATACAAGAAATATCGCTAAAGAAAGATCATGTAATACACTGAAAATGTACACAATACAAGAAGTATCGATAAAGAAAGATCATGTAATACACTGAAAATGTACACAATACAAGAAATAACACTAAAGAAAGATCATGTAATACACTGACAATGTACACAATACAAGAAATATCGCTAAAGAAAGATCATGTAATACACTGAAAATGTACACAATACAAGAAATATCGCTAAAGAAAGATCATGTAATACACTGACAATGTACACAATACAAGAAATATCGCTAAAGAAAGATCATGTAATACACTGACAATGTACACAATAGAAGAAATATCGATAAAGAAAGATCATGTAATACACTGAAAATGTACACAATACAAGAAATATCGCTAAAGAAAGGTCATGTAATACACTGAAAATGTACACAATACAAGAAATAACACTAAAGAAAGATAATGTAATACACTGAAAATGTACACAATACAAGAAATATCGATAAAGAAAGATCATGTAATACACTGAAAATGTACACAATACAAGAAATATCGCTAAAGAAAGATCATGTAATACACTGAAAATGTACACAATACAAGAAGTATCGATAAAGAAAGATCATGTAATACACTGAAAATGTACACAATACAAGAAATAACACTAAAGAAAGATCATGTAATACACTGAAAATGTACACAATACAAGAAATATCGCTAAAGAAAGATCATGTAATACACTGACAATTTACACAATACAAGAATTATCGCTAAAGAAAGATCATGTAAAACACTGACAATGTACACAATACAAGAAATATCGCTAAAGAAAGATCATGTAATACACTGACAATGTACACAATACAAGAAATATCGCTAAAGAAAGATCATGTAATACACTGAAAATGTACACAATACAAGAAATATCGCTAAAGAAAGATCATGTAATACACTGAAAATGTACACAATACAAGAAATAACACTAAAGAAAGATCATGTAATACACTGAAAATGTACACAATACAAGAAATATCGCTAAAGAAAGATCATGTAATACACTGAAAATGTACACAATAGAAGAAATATCGATAAAGATAGATCATGTAATACACTGAAAATGTACACAATACAAGAAATATCGCTAAAGAAAGATCATGTAATACACTGACAATTTACACAATACAAGAATTATCGCTAAAGAAAGATCATGTAAAACACTGACAATGTACACAATACAAGAAATATCGCTAAAGAAAGATCATGTAATACACTGACAATGTACACAATACAAGAAATATCGCTAAAGAAAGATCATGTAATACACTGAAAATGTACACAATACAAGAAATATCGCTAAAGAAAGATCATGTAATACACTGAAAATGTACACAATACAAGAAATATCGCTAAAGAAAGATCATGTAATACACTGACAATGTACACAATACAAGAAATATCGCTAAAGAAAGATCATGTAATACACTGAAAATGTACACAATACAAGAAGTATCGATAAAGAAAGATCATGTAATACACTGAAAATGTACACAATACAAGAAATAACACTAAAGAAAGATCATGTAATACACTGAAAATGTACACAATACAAGAAATATCGCTAAAGAAAGATCATGTAATACACTGAAAATGTACACAATACAAGAAATATCGCTAAAGAAAGATCATGTAATACACTGACAATGTACACAATACAAGAAATATCGCTAAAGAAAGATCATGTAATACACTGAAAATGTACACAATACAAGAATTATCGCTAAAGAAAGATAATGTAATACATTGAAAATGTACACAATACAAGAAATATCGATAAAGAAAGATCATGTAATACATTGAAAATGTACACAATACAAGAAATATCGATAAAGAAAGATAATGTAATACATTGAAAATGTACACAATACAAGAAATATCGATAAAGAAAGATCATGTAATAGGTGTCTGTGATCCAAATGATGAAGAGAGGGCGTTGTCTATAGTTGAAGATATGTTTACTAGGCACAACTGGAGATCTTAATCTACTGGGTGAATGTCTGGGAAGTTGCGCTGTTATCAGTTTGAAGGCAAACCTCTCTGACCTGGCACTTCCTGGCACAGTAAGCTAACGAGATTAAGTGTTATTTGGCCTCCTGTGGAGTATAAACTAAGGGGACAAGATACCACTTATCTCAGTAGCTTGGCTCACAGACACATCAAGTTGAGTATTCTCAGGGTTAAACTCTGTCAGTCGTTTACTGTTTGGTTGTTGTCTTCCACTGATTCTGAAGGTTCCAGGCCTTCAGATGTGTCGCAGGAAGTCAGATAGCCAAACACTAACAAGAAACAAATGTCTCAGGACATTACCCCTTATTCCAACATGTGAACTGATATTACCCCTTATTCCAACATGTGAACTGATATTACCCCTTATTCCAACATGTGAACTGATATTACCCCTCATTCCAACATGTGAACTGATATTACCCCTTATTCCAACATGTTAACTGATATTACCCCTTATTCCAACATGTTAACTGATATTCCCCCTTATTCCAACATGTGAACTGATATTACCCCTTATTCCAACATGTGAACTGATATTCCCCCTCATTCCAACATGTGAACTGATATTACCCCTTATTCCAAAATGTGAACTGATATTACCCCTTATTCCAACATGTTAACTGATATTACCCCTTATTCCAACATGTTAACTGATATTCCCCCTTATTCCAACATGTGAACTGATATTACCCCTTATTCCAACATGTGAACTGATATTCCCCCTCATTCCAACATGTGAACTGATATTACCCCTTATTCCAAAATGTGAACTGATATTACCCCTTATTCCAACATGTGAACTGATATTACCCCTTATTCCAACATGTGAACTGATATTACCCCTTATTCCAACATGTGAACTGATATTACCCCTTATTCCAACATGTGAACTGATATTACCCCTTATTCCAACATGTGAACTGATATCCCCCCTTATTCCAACATGTGAACTGATATCCCCCTTATTCCAACATGTGAACTGATATTACCCCTTATTCCAACATGTGAACTGATATTACCCCTTATTCCAACATGTGAACTGATATTACCCCTTATTCCAACATGTGAACTGATATTACCCCTTATTCCAACATGTGAACTGATATTACCCCTTATTCCAACATGTGAACTGATATTACCCCTTATTCCAACATGTGAACTGATATTCCCCCCTCATTCCAACATGTGAACTGATATTACCCCTTATTCCAACATGTGAACTGATATTACCCCTTATTCCAACATGTGAACTGATATCCCCCCTTATTCCAACATGTGAACTGATATTACCCCTTATTCCAACATGTGAACTGATATTACCCCTTATTCCAGAGCCCACATTCATATCTGCCTGCTGGGTAAAGCGTACAGATGAGCCATCCAATGAGAAGATCTATATGTTCTTCAGGGAGAAGAACTCTGACTCCAGCCCTGAGGCAGACCCATGGATCTCTAGAATAGCTCAAGTCTGTAAGGTGAGGGTGTTGGACAGAGGATATGAGGTATGAGCTGTGGTGAGGGTGTGGGACAGATGATATATGAGGTATGAGCTGTGGTGAGGGTGTTGGACAGAGGATATGAGGTATGAGCTGTGGTGAGGGTGTGGGACAGATGATATATGAGGTATGAGCTGTGGTGAGGGTGTGGGACAGATGATATATGAGGTATGAGCTGTGGTGAGGGTGTGGGACAGATGATATATGAGGTATGAGCTGTGGTGAGGGTGTGGGACAGAGGATATATGAGGTATGAGCTGTGGTGAGGGTGTGGGGTATGAGCTGTGGTGAGGGTTTGGGACAGAGGATATATGAGGTATGAGCTGTGGTGAGGGTGTGGGACAGAGGATATATGAGGTATGAGCTGTGGTGAGGGTGTGGGACAGATGATATATGAGGTATGAGCTGTGGTGAGGGTGTGGGACAGATGATATATGAGGTATGAGCTGTGGTGAGGGTGTGGGACAGATGATATATGAGGTATGAGCTGTGGTGAGGGTGTGGGACAGAGGATATATGAGGTATGAGCTGTGGTGAGGGTGTGGGACAGAGGATATATGAGGTATGAGCTGTGGTGAGGGTGTGGGACAGATGATATATGAGGTATGAGCTGTGGTGAGGGTGTGGGACAGATGATATATGAGGTATGAGCTGTGGTGAGGGTGTGGGACAGAGGATATATGAGGTATGAGCTGTGGTGAGGGTGTGGGACAGAGGATATATGAGGTATGAGCTGTGGTGAGGGTGTGGGACAGAGGATATATGAGGTATGAGCTGTGGTGAGGGTGTGGGACAGAGGATATATGAGGTATGAGCTGTGGTGAGGGTGTGGGACAGAGGATATATGAGGTATGAGCTGTGGTGAGGGTGTGGGACAGAGGATATGAGGTATGAGCTGTGGTGAGGGTGTTGGACAGAGGATATATGAGGTATGAGCTGTGGTGAGGGTGTGGGACAGAGGATATATGAGGTATGAGCTGTGTGTGAGATGATATATGAGGTATGAGCTGTGTGAGGGTGGACAGAGGATATATGAGGTATGAGCTGTGGTGAGGGTGTGGGACAGAGGATATATGAGGTATGAGCTGTGGTGAGGGTGTTGGACAGAGGATATATGAGGTATGAGCTGTGGTGAGCTGGGTGTGGGACAGAGGATATATGAGGTATGAGCTGTGGTGAGGGTGTGGGACAGAGATATATGAGGTATGAGCTGTGGTGAGGGTGTGGGACAGAGGATATATGAGGTATGAGCTGTGGTGAGGGTGTGGGACAGAGGATATATGAGGTATGAGCTGTGGTGAGGGTGTGGGACAGAGGATGAGGTATGAGGGTGTTGGGGTATGAGGGTGTGGGACAGATGATATGTGAGGTATGAGCTGTGGTGAGGGTGTTGGACAGAGGATATATGAGGTATGAGCTGTGGTGAGGGTGTGGGACAGATGTATGAGGTATGAGCTGTGGTATGAGCTGTGGTGAGGGTGTGGGACAGATGATATATGAGGTATGAGCTGTGGTGAGGGTGTGGGACAGATGATATATGAGGTATGAGCTGTGGTGATGGGACAGATGATATATGAGGTATGATGAGGTATGAGCTGTGGTGAGGGTGTGGGGTATGAGCTGTGGTGAGGGTTTGGGACAGAGGATATATGAGGTATGAGCTGTGGTGAGGGTGTGGGACAGAGGATATATGAGGTATGAGCTGTGGTGAGGGTGTGGGACAGATGATATATGAGGTATGAGCTGTGGTGAGGGTGTGGGACAGATGATATATGAGGTATGAGCTGTGGTGAGGGTGTGGGACAGAGATATATGAGGTATGAGCTGTGGTGAGGGTGTGGGACAGAGGATATATGAGGTATGAGCTGTGGTGAGGGTGTGGGACAGAGGATATATGAGGTATGAGCTGTGGTGAGGGTGTGGGACAGATGATATATGAGGTATGAGCTGTGGTGAGGGTGTGGGACAGATGATATATGAGGTATGAGCTGTGGTGATGAGGGGTGTGGGACAGAGGATATATGAGGTATGAGCTGTGGTGAGGGTGTGGGACAGAGGATATATGAGGTATGAGCTGTGGTGAGGGTGTGGGACAGAGGATATATGAGGTATGAGCTGTGGTGAGGGTGTGGGACAGAGGATATATGAGGTATGAGCTGTGGTGAGGGTGTGGGACAGAGGATATATGAGGTATGAGCTGTGGTGAGGGTGTGGGACAGAGGATATATGAGGTATGAGCTGTGGTGAGGGTGTTGGACAGAGGATATGAGGTATGAGCTGTGGTGAGGGTGTGGGACAGAGGATATATGAGGTATGAGCTGTGGTGAGGGTGTGGGACAGAGGATATATGAGGTTTGAGCTGTGGTGAGGGTGTGGGACAGATGATATATGAGGTATGAGCTGTGGTGAGGGTGTTGGACAGAGGATATGAGGTATGAGCTGTGGTGAGGGTGTGGGACAGAGGATATATGAGGTATGAGCTGTGGTGAGGGTGTTGGACAGAGGATATGTGAGGTATGAGCTGTGGTGAGGGTGTGGGACAGAGGATATATGAGGTATGAGCTGTGGTGAGGGTGTGGGACAGAGGATATATGAGGTATGAGCTGTGGTGAGGGTGTGGGACAGATGATATATGAGGTATGAGCTGTGGTGAGGGTGTGGGACAGAGGATATATGAGGTATGAGGTGAGGGTGTGGGACAGAGGCTGAGGTATGAGCTGTGGTGAGGGTGTGGGACAGATGACAGAGGTAAGAGCTGTGGTAGGGTGTTGGACAGAGGATATGTGAGGTAAGAGCTGTGGTGAGGGTGTGGGACAGATGATATATGAGGTATGAGCTGTGGTGAGGGTTTGGGACAGAGGATATATGAGGTATGAGCTGTGGTGAGGGTTTGGGACAGAGGATATATGAGGTATGAGCTGTGGTGAGGTGTTTTGGACCGGATATGTGAAGTATGAGCTGTGGTGAGGGTTTGCGACAGGATATGTGATGTATGAGCTGTGGTGAGGGTGTGGGACAGATGATATATGAGGTATGAGCTGTGGTGAGGGTTTGGGACAGAGGATATATGAGGTATGAGCTGTGGTGAGGGTTTGGGACAGGATATGTGATGTATGAGCTGTGGTGAGGGTTTGGGACAGGATATGTGATGTATGAGCTGTGGTGAGGGTTTGCGACAGGATATGTGATGTATGAGCTGTGGTGAGGGTGTGGGACAGATGATATATGAGGTATGAGCTGTGGTGAGGGTTTGGGACAGGATATGTGATGTATGAGCTGTGGTGAGGGTTTGGGACAGGATATGTGATGTATGAGCTGTGGTGAGGGTGTGGGACAGATGATATATGAGGTATGAGCTGTGGTGAGGGTTTGGGACAGAGGATATATGAGGTATGAGCTGTGGTGAGGGTTTGGGACAGGATATGTGATGTATGAGCTGTGGTGAGGGTTTGGGACAGGATATGTGATGTATGAGCTGTGGTGAGGGTGTGGGACAGGATATGTGATGTATGAGCTGTGGTGAGGGTTTGGGACAGGATATGTGATGTATGAGCTGTGGTGAGGGTTTGGGACAGGATATGTGATGTATGAGCTGTGGTGAGGGTTTGGGACAGGATATGTGTGTGAGGTATGTTTGGTTACTATTATTCTGCACCTGTCTTACTGTGGTGTCAGATGATAACAACCAACAAGGTCATTGTCTATTCATCGTCAGTATTTATTTAGGCTCAGAGTTTGTCTGTCCTCAGAATCTGTCCTCAAACAGAATATGAGACAACAGAAAACAGCTGTATTGTGTTTCCTCTGTTGTGTTTTCCTTCATAGGTTGAAAAAGCACTGGATATAAAATATGTATGGGTCTGGTCTCTGAGACTGGAAAGGAGAGGAGGTGGAAAATGTGACCAGAGTCACTAATAGAGCACGCCATGAGAACTGTGTCACACATCTGTGTGGTATAACCTCCTCTAGTCTAACAGCCTGGTTACTGGTCTGACATATCTGTGTGGTATAACCTCCTCTAGTCTAACAGCCTGGTTACTGGTCTGACATATCTGTGTGGTATAACCTCCTCTAGTCTAACAGCCTGGTTACAATAAATACAGACAATGAATGTTCAGCCTCACAGGAGGCTGATATACTTGGTGACAAATGCTTCTTGGCACAGATAAACATTTAGTTCAGTTATCAGTCAATCCTCC
The DNA here is from genome assembly GCA_029465975.1 of Dallia pectoralis. Taxonomy (NCBI): domain Eukaryota; kingdom Metazoa; phylum Chordata; class Actinopteri; order Esociformes; family Umbridae; genus Dallia; species Dallia pectoralis. Next base: position 684,356 of record CM055740.1, read on the forward strand.
TATTGTTTGACGGTGGTGACTACATGTTATGTGATTGTGTTGATGACGGTGGTGACTACATGTTATGTGATTGTGATGATGACGGTGGTGACTACATGTTATGTGATTGTGTTGATGACGGTGGTGACTACATGTTATGTTATTGTGATGATGACGGCGGTGACTTCATGTTATGTTATTGTGATGATGACGGCGGTGACTACATGTTATGTGATTGTAATGATGACGGTGGTGACTACATGTTATGTGATTGTGATGATGACGGTGGTGACTACATGTTATGTGATTGTAATGATGACGGTGGTGACTTCATGTTATGTGATTGTAATGATGACGGTGGTGACTACATGTTATGTGATTGTGATGATGACGGTGGTGACTAGATGTTATGTGATTGTGATGATGACGGTGGTGACTACATGTTATGTGATTGTAATGATGACGGTGGTGACTAGATGTTATGTGATTGTGATGATGACGGTGGTGACTACATGTTATGTGATTGTAATGATGACGGTGGTGACTAGATGTTATGTGATTGTGATGATGACGGTGGTGACTACATGTTATGTGATTGTGATGATGACGGTGGTGACTACATGTTATGTGATTGTGTTGATGACGGTGGTGACTACATGTTATGTTATTGTGATGATGACGGCGGTGACTACATGTTATGTGATTGTGATGATGACGGTGGTGACTACATGTTATGTGATTGTAATGATGACGGTAGTGACTAGATGTTATGTGATTTTGATGATGACGGTGGTGACTACATGTTATGTTATTGTGATGATGACGGTGGTGACTACATGTTATGTGATTGTGATGATGACGGTGGTGACTACATGTTATGTGATTGTAATGATGACGGTGGTGACTACATGTTAAGTGATTGTAATGATGACGGTGGTGACTAGATGTTATGTGATTGTGATGATGACTGTGGTGACTACATGTTATGTTATTGTGATGATGACGGCGGTGACTACATGTTATGTTGTTGTGATGATGACGGCGGTGACTACATGTTATGTGATTGTAATGATGACGGCGGTGACTACATGTTATGTGATTGTGATGATGACGGTGGTGACTACATGTTATGTGAATGTAATGATGACGGTAGTGACTAGATGTTATGTGATTTTGATGATGACGGTGGTGACTAGATGTTATGTGATTGTGATGATGACGGTGGTGACTAGATGTTATGTGATTGTGATAATGACGGCGGTGACTACATGTTATGTTGTTGTGATGATGACGGCGGTGACTACATGTTATGTGATTGTAATGATGACGGTGGTGACTACATGTTATGTGATTGTAATGGTGACTACATGGTGACAGTACTATATGTAAGTTAGGTGTGGTGATGATAATGACGGTGATAATTTTGAACAGGTGGATGTAGGCGGCCCTAAGACGTTCTTCCAAAACATCTGGACATCGTTCCTCAAGGCTCGCTTGGTGTGTGGGATTCCAAACGAGTCACTCTACTTTAACAGACTCCAAGACATCTTCGTGTTGCATGCAGAGAAATGGAGGGAATCTAGAGTCTACGCTGTTTTCAGTAGCAGCTGGTGAGAAACCTGTATGAAATTCACAAGAGCTTGCAGCTAATCTCCTCTGAACTCTGCCTTTGACATGATTGGACGATGTACAGATAAGTTGTTTGTTTACTTCACTCCGTACCACCTAAAGCAAGAATATGTAGGAATTTAAGCATTGAATATATATTGTGAGCATATGCGCATGCCTAAAAAAATGCCAACAATTTTCTCTTCCACTTTAACCTTTAACCATATTAATTAGAACAATCTGTTCTCTGCATAATAGGAATGGCACTGCTGTCTGTATTTACTCCATGGATGAGATTGACAGGATATTCCAGAGCTCAACCTTCAAGGGCTACGATAACCACATTCCTAACCCAAGGCCTGGAACGGTAAGTATGTCTTCACAATTCCCATTTTTTAAACAATACATTACTTTGTTAAGATACTGTGGATGTCACGGAAGAGTTTACACGAGTTAACAAAAAGGCACACTATGTTTGATCTGGGTTCTAATAGATTTGTATTTAACTGCAAGTTAGGGTTAGGCGATGCGGTCCTGGGTTAGGCGATGCGGTCCTGGGTTAGGCGATGCGGTCCTGGGTTAGGCGATGCGGTCCTGGGTTAGGCGATGCGGTCCTGGGTTAGGCGATGCGGTCCTGGGTTAGGCGATGCGGTCCTGGGTTAGGCGATGCGTTCCTGGGTTAGGGCGATGCGGTCCTGGGTTAGGCGATGCGGTCCTGGGTTAGGCGATGCGGTCCTGGGTTAGGCGATGCGGTCCTGGGTTAGGCGATGCGGTCCTGGGTTAGGCGATGCGGTCCTGGGTTAGGCGATGCGGTCCTGGGTTAGGCGATGCGGTCCTGGGTTAGGCGATGTGGTCCTGGGTTAGGCGATGCGTTCCTGGGTTAGGCGATGCGGTCCTGGGTTAGGCGATGCGGTCCTGGGTTAGGCGATGCGGTCCTGGGTTAAGCGATGCGGTCCTGGGTTAGGCGATGCGGTCCTGGGTTAAGCGATGCGGTCCTGGGTTAGGCGATGCGGTCCTGGGTTAAGCGACGCGGTCCTGGGTTAAGCGACGCGGTCCTGGGTTAGCGACGCGGTCCTGGGTTAGGCGACGCGGTCCTGGGTTAGGCGGCGCGGTCCTGGGTTAGGCGACGCGGTCCTGGGTTAGGCGATGCGGTCCTGGGTTAGGCGATGCGGTCCTGGGTTCACATTCTCCACTGCCATACCCGTTCCCTGCCTAAGGCATAAGTTGCTCCCCTCGATTCCCCCTCTCCCCCACGGGATGGTCTAACACAGTTCAAAACTGGATGATGACATCAGCTCCCCATCCACCCTCACACAACGGCAACATCCAGGCGAGAGCATAGAAGAGGGATTGTACAGCTGGCCTAAGAGGCAATGCAGAGCTCTCTGGTTCCACATGGTTGGTGGTGGTTAGGGTTAACCCTAACCTGGGGAACTCAACAGTGCTCCCTAAAGCCCATCGTGCTGCCATGTTAGTGATAGGTAATGTTAGTGAGAGGTACTGTTAGCCATAGGTAATGTTAGTGAGAGGTAATGTTAGCCAGAGGTAATGTTAGCCAGAGGTAATGTTAGTGAGAGATAATGTTAGTGAGAGGTAATGTTAGTGAGAGGTAATGTTAGTGAGAGGTAATGTTAGTGAGAGGTAATGTTAGTGAGAGGTAATGTTAGTGAGAGGTAATGTTAGTGAGAGGTAATGTTAGTGAGAGGTAATGTTAGTGAGAGGTAATGTTAGTGAGAGGTACTGTTAGCCATAGGTAATGTTAGTGAGAGGTAATGTTAGTGAGAGGTAATGTTAGTGAGAGGTAATGTTAGCGCTATGTAATGTTAGCCATAGGTAATGTTAGTGAGAGGTAATGTTAGCCATAGGTAATGTTAGCCATAGGTAATGTTAGTGAGAGGTAATGTTAGTGAGAGGTAATGTTAGTGAGAGGTAATGTTAGTGAGAGGTAATGTTAGCCATAGGTAATGTTAGCCATAGGTAATGTTAGTGAGAGGTAATGTTAGTGAGAGGTAATGTTAGCGCTATGTAATGTTAGCGCTATGTAATGTTAGCCATAGGTAATGTTAGTGAGAGGTAATGTTAGTGAGAGGTAATGTTAGTGATAGGTAATGTTAGCCATAGGTAATGTTAGCCATAGGTAATGTTAGTGAGAGGTAATGTTAGCCATAGGTAATGTTAGCCATAGGTAATGTTAGTGAGAGGTAATGTTACTGAGAGGTAATGTTAGCCATAGGTAATGTTAGCCATAGGTAATGTTAGCCATAGGTAATGTTAGCCATAGGTAATGTTAGCCATAGGTAATGTTAGCCATAGGTAATGTTAGTGAGAGGTAATGTTAGTGAGAGGTAATGTTAGTGAGAGGTAATGTTACTGAGAGGTAATGTTACTGAGAGGTAATGTTAGCCATAGGTAATGTTAGTGAGAGGTAATGTTACTGAGAGGTAATGTTACTGAGAGGTAATGTTACTGAGAGGTAATGTTACTGACTAGGTAATATTAGTGATAGGTAATGTTAGGCATAGGTAATGTTAGTGAGAGGTAATGTTAGTGATAGGTAATGTTAGCCATAGGTAATGTTAGCCATAGGTAATGTTAGCCATAGGTAATGTTAGTGAGAGGTAATGTTAGTGAGAGGTAATGTTAGTGAGAGGTAATGTTACTGAGAGGTAATATTAGTGAGAGGTAATGTTAGTGATAGGTAATGTTAGGCATAGGTAATGTTAGTGAGAGGTAATGTTAGTGATAGGTAATGTTAGCCATAGGTAATGTTAGCCATAGGTAATGTTAGCCATAGGTAATGTTAGCCATAGGTAATGTTAGTGAGAGGTAATGTTAGTGAGAGGTAATGTTAGCCATAGGTAATGTTAGCCATAGGTAATGTTAGCCATAGGTAATGTTAGCCATAGGTAATGTTAGCCATAGGTAATGTTAGTGAGAGGTAATGTTAGTGAGAGGTAATGTTAGTGAGAGGTAATGTTAGTGAGAGGTAATGTTACTGAGAGGTAATGTTACTGAGAGGTAATGTTACTGAGAGGTAATGTTACTCTGAGAGGTAATGTTACTGAGAGGTAATGTTACTGAGAGGTAATGTTACTGAGAGGTAATATTAGTGATAGGTAATGTTAGGCATAGGTAATGTTAGCTTTACACCCTGCTGACTCTGGTTAAAGATCTGCTGCTTGCTACAGTTAGTGTCTGCTTAGAATATGTGCCTTCCTTCTCAGTGTTTCTCCAGCAGCAAAGACCTGCCGTCTGATACAGTGAACCTGTTGAGAAACCACCCAGAGATGGTTGACTGGGTTCAGCCAATCCATCGCCTCTCACCTTTCTACATGTCCAACTATAACTACACCAAGATTGTTGTGGACCAGGTCCAAGCTGCAGACGGAACCGTGCACAACGTCCTGCTTATAGCGACTGGTATGGGATCTGTATAACCCTCTATTAGGCTCATTTATATTATAACCCTGTATAACCCTCTATTAGGCTCATTTATATTATAACCCTCTATTAGGCTCATTTATATTATAACCCTGTATAACCCTCTATTAGGCTCATTTATATTATAACCCTGTATAACCCTCTATTAGGCTCATTTATATTATAACCCTGTATAACCCTCTATTAGGCTCATTTATATTATAACCCTGTATAACCCTCTATTAGGCTCATTTATATTATAACCCTGTATAACCCTCTATTAGGCTCATTTATATTATAACCCTCTATTAGGCTCATTTATATTATAACCCTGTATAACCCTCTATTAGGCTAATTTTTAAACACTCCTTTGTTGTTGTTGTATGTCGAAGCTTTTTTTAGATAATTTTTTGGCCGGACTCCTTTGCTTTGAAAACTATAATTAGCACTATAATTGTCCTCCTTCAGACACAGGGATGATCCATAAGATTTTAGAGGATGGTCAAACACCTTTCATCATCTCTGAGATCCATCTATCCAACCACTCGGCTGTGATTAGATCAATGAAGCTAGACTCAAAAAAGGTACTCTAATCATGTTATATGGAGGTCTAAACCAGGGGTCATGTTATATGGAGGTCTAAACCAGGGGTCATGTTATATGGAGGTCTAAACCAGGGGTCATGTTATATGGAGGTCTAAACCAGGGGTCATGTTATATGGAGGTCTAAACCAGGGGTCATGTTATATGGAGGTCTAAACCAGGGGTCATGTTATATGGAGGTCTAAACCAGGGGTCATGTTATATGGAGGTCTAAACCAGGGGTCATGTTATATGGAGGTCTAAACCAGGGGTCATGTTATATGGAGATCTAAACCAGGGGTCATGTTATATGGAGGTCTAAACCAGGGGTCATGTTATATGGAGGTCTAAACCAGGGGTCATGTTATATGGAGGTCTAAACCAGCGGTCATGTTATATGGAGATCTAAACCAGCGGTCATTTTATATGGAGGTCTAAACCAGCGGTCATGTTATATGGAGGTCTAAACCAGGGGTCATGTTATATGGAGGTCTAAACCAGGGGTCATGTTATATGGAGGTCTAAACCAGGGGTCATGTTATATGGAGGTCTAAACCAGCGGTCATGTTATATGGAGGTCTAAACCAGGGGTCATGTTATATGGAGGTCTAAACCAGGGGTCATGTTATATGGAGGTCTAAACCAGGGGTCATGTTATATGGAGGTCTAAACCAGGGGTCATGTTATATGAGATAAATAATGTCTTTAATAATGTATGAGATAATAATGTGTTTAATAATGTATGAGATCAATAATGTGTTTAATAATGTATGATATCAATAATGTGTTTAATAATGTATGAGTTCGATAATGTGTTTAATAATGTATGAGTTCGATAATGTGTTTAATAATGTATGAGATCAATAATGTGTTTAATAATGTATGAGATTAAAAATGATGTTTTACTGGGATTTGATGTCTCTGTCCTCAGAGGAAGCTGGTAGTGGGATTCCCAGAGCAGATCTCCACACTGGACCTCCAGAGGTGTCATGAGTACACTGGGTCCTGTGCTGACTGTGTCCTGGCCAGAGATCCATACTGCGCGTGGACCCAGTCTGCATGCAGACCAACTCGCCCGTAAGCAGAACCATCCCTGGTTTGCTCCTGTATAAATTAGTTGGTATGATGGTACCGGCAGAAGCGCACTGGCAGAAGCGCACTGGCAGAAGCGCACTGGCAGAAGCACACTGGCAGAAGCGCACTGGCAGAAGCACACTGGCAGAAGCACACTGGCAGAAGCACACTGGCAGAAGCACACTGGCAGAAGCGCACTGGCAGAAGCGCACTGGCCACATCTGATGTCTGTTTATCTAACCAGCATTGCTGTCTTGTGTGTCTACGCTAATAGAACAAGTTAATAATGGTTGGTGTGTACAGAATGGTGTGCTAATAAAGTCTGATGTTGTTTCATGTTTTTTTATAGGGGAGGCATTCAAAATATCCATGAAGGACAAATTAATGTGTGCAATAAAACAAAAGAAAATTCAACCATCCGAGGTAAATATACACTGAACAAAATTATGAACGCAACACTTTGGTTTCTGCCCCCATTTTTCCAAGATCTAAAACTATTTCTATGTACCGGTACACAAAAGGCCTTATGTCTGTCAAATATAGTTCACAAATCTGTCTACATTCCACAGTCCACACTCAACAACCTGATTAACTTTATGCGATGGAGATGTGTTGCACTGCGTGAGTCAAATGGTGGTCAGTGGTCACGCCAGATATTGTCTGGTTACTAGACCCCACCAATATAGTAAAACCAGCCTGGCACACCTGTGCAATAATCATGCTGTCTAATCAGCATCTTCGATATGCCACACCTGTGAGATGGATGGATTATCTCAAAGGAGAAGTGCTCACCAACACGAATGTAGACAGATTTGTGAACAATATTTGAGAAACATCTGCCTTTATGTGTACGTACAAATAGTCTTAGATCTTTGAGCTCAGCTCCTAAAAAATGGAGGCAAAAACAAAAGTAATGCGTTCATTATTGTGTATGTATATTGAATACTATTTAATTATTTTTAATATGTTAACTTGTACATTTCTGGATTTTTCATTTGTATGATTTATTTGTAAAATTGAACATGTTCTTAATAACTAATGTGGTTTAAAAAAGTTGCAATCAATTTCTCCAGAACCAAAGAAGCCCACCACAAACCGGACCAGACGTGGAACACAGCCCTCCTCTCCTGTCCAACCCCCTCCACCCTCCTCTGGTTCCCAACCCCCCCAGCACATCTCTGACCCCTCCTCTGGTTCCCAACCCCCCCAGCACATCTCTGACCCCTCCTCTGGTTCCCAACCCCCCCAGCACATCTCTGACCCCTCCTCTGGTTCCCAACCCCCCCAGCACATCTCTGACCCCTCCTCTCCCAATGCCCTGGGGCTGTCTGTCCATTCTGTCCCCCTGGGCGTGTCCTTCTATCTGGCATGCACCATTGACTCTTTCCACGCCCACTACACCTGGGAGCACCTGGGCCAGATGTACCCCTGTCTGCAGCTACAGGGCATCTGCCTCTACCTAATCCCATCTATGCAGATTAACCACTATGGGAAGTACCAGTGTGTGTCAGAGGAACGAGGCTATACCAAGATTGTGAGGGTGGTGCGTGCAACTCAGCTGGCCAGCAACCCTAACACTGACCCTAACCCTAACACTGACCCTAGCCCTCACCCTAACACTGACCCTAACACTGACCCTAACCCTAACACTGACCCTAACACTGACCCTAACACTGACCCTAACCCTAGCCCTGACTCTAAACCTAACACTGACCCTAACCATGACCCTGACCCTAAACCTAACCATGACCCTAAACCTAACCATGACCCTGACAGAACTAGCAGGCCTCTGCTGACAGGAGCCATTGAGAAGAAGATCTACAACAGAGCAATATGTGTTGTGTTGCAGCCTGGATGGACTCTGTCCTCTGGAGTGGTGGTCCTCCTCCTGCAGATCCTGCTATGAAGCTTCAGATCCTGCTATGAAGCTTCAGATCCTGCTATGAAGCTTCATGTCTGCATAGCAGTGACCACTGCTTGGGAGCTGTTGAGTCAGTAGAGCTGTCAGGTTGTGAGGAAACAGTCTGTCACCACACTGAGAGACAGAGTAGTGATAAGAAATTATAAGTTAACAGTCTGTCACCACACTGAGAGACAGAGACAGAGTAGTGATAACACATTATAAGGAGAAAAGTTTAATGCATTAAATATTTATTATTCCTAAATGCTGAGCACTTTGTTTCCTGACAGAAGTACTACAGGGTATCGAACCCAAACGCTTCTGTCTGTGATCACCTTAGATTTCTGTAACATGGACATAGATTCGTAAATAATGTAATCAATTATTTGCTTGTAGAATTGTTTATTTTTCTAATACATGCATATTATATTGGGTACTGTTGTATTTTGCTTGGCAATTCAAATTGCTGCTAACTTATCTTTAATTATTTTTTGTGAAACTTATTTATTTTTCAAACTGGAGCTTTCATTATTATTTATACATTTAATCTAAATGTCTTTACAGTATATATTATGCACTGGTGTATGATTTCATATTCAATGTGTTCTGCTATATTACATATACTTATATTCAGATATAAGAAGGTCAGTATGTGGACATGTGGGTATGTGGAGGTAAGGTGGTTTAACAGGGGTGGTAGTTAGCTAGTTAGTGGTTATGGTAAGGCTTGTGGTGGGGTGGTTTAACAGGGGTGGTAGTTAGCTAGTTAGTGGTTATGGTAAGGATTGTGGTGAGGTGGTTTAACAGGGGTGGTAGTTAGCTAGTTACTGGTTATGGTAAGGATTGTGGTGAGGTGGTTTAACAGGGGTGGTAGTTAGCTAGTTAGTGGTTATGGTAAGGCTTGTGGTGAGGTGGTTTAACAGGGGTGGTTTGTTAGCTAGTTACTGGTTATGGTAAGGATTGTGGTGAGGTGGTTTAACGGGGGTGGTTAGTTAGCTAGTTAGTGGCTATGGTAAGGATTGTGGTGAGGTGGTTTAACGGGGTGGTAGTTAGCTAGTTAGTGGCTATGGTAAGGCTTGTGGTGAGGTGGTTTAACGGGGGGTGGTTAGTGGTTAGCTAGTTAGTGGCTATGGTAAGGCTTGTGGTGAGGTGGTTTGGTTTAACAGGGGTGGTAGTTAGCTAGTTACTGGTTATGGTAAGGCTTGTGGTGAGGTGGTTTAACAGGGGTGGTAGTTAGCTAGTTAGTGGTTATGGTAAGGATTGTGGTGAGGTGGTTTAACAGGGGTGGTAGTTAGTTAGTTAGTGGTTATGGTAAGGATTGTGGTGAGGTGGTTTAACAGGGGTGGTAGTTAGCTAGTTAGTGGCTATGGTAAGGATTGTGGTGAGGTGGTTTAACGGGGGTGGTAGTTAGCTAGTTAGTGGCTATGGTAAGGATTGTGGTGAGGTGGTTTAACGGGGGTGGTAGTTAGCTAGTTAGTGGCTATGGTAAGGAGGTGGTTTGTGGTAGTTGAGGTGGTTTAGGATTGTGGTGAGGTGGTGGTAGTTAGCTAGTTAGTGGTTATGGTAAGGATTGTGGTGAGGTGGTTTAACGGGGGTGGTAGTTAGCTAGTTAGTGGTTATGGTAAGGATTGTGGTGAGGTGGTTTAACGGGGGTGGTAGTTAGCTAGTTAGTGGTTATGGTAAGGATTGTGGTGAGGTGGTTTAACGGGGGTGGTAGTTAGCTAGTTACTGGTTATGGTAAGGATTGTGGTGAGGTGGTTTAACAGGGGTGGTAGTTAGCTAGTTACTGGTTATGGTAAGGATTGTGGTGAGGTGGTTTAACGGGGGTGGTAGTTAGCTAGTTAGTGGTTATGGTAAGGATTGTGGTGAGGTGGTTTAACAGGGGTGGTAGTTAGCTAGTTAGTGGCTATGGTAAGGCTTGTGGTGAGGTGGTTTAACGGCTCTCTTTAAAAACATTTTAGAATGTGTTTCACACTTCGGCTCTTGGCCTAAACTTGAATTTAAGGACTGAAGAATGCACGGGACATCTCAATTATTTACCGACTTCTTTATTTACTTCCAGTTGGTTCAGGATTGATTTGTTTGCTGATACTGGTCAGTACACGTCGTTTTTAAGTAAGAATACTACATCTCTTCGATTAAACATCATTACACCATGGTCATTGTAACTCCATTATCAATAGCAAATGGATTTGGATAAATCTAAGGAGAAACTCCTCCCATCAAAATCAGAAAACCACAGAGCATCAACATATTAATTGAAACAATACATGTACAATACAATATGAACACACAGGCAGTGTTAAACCTGAACACACAGGCAGTGTTAAACCTGAACACACAGGCAGTGTTAAACCTGAACACACAGGCAGTGTTAAACCTGAACACACAGGCAGTGTTAAACCTGAACACACAGGCAGTGTTAAACCTGAACACACAGGCAGTGTTAAACCTGAACACACAGGCAGTGTTAAACCTGAACACACAGGCAGTGTTAAACCTGAACACACAGGCCTTATTATCTCCGGTGTCTGGCTGTATTGGAGCTGTCCTGTTATTACTTTAGTGGTCTGTCTGTCTGGTCCGCTTTCAAACCCACATCTAAAATAAGATCTGTGCACTAAGCCTGAAGACAGCAAACACCCTGCCGTGCCAGACAACGAGGGGTTACACAACACCACAAGTGTAATTCCATGGAGCTCATCTGCATCAGAGCAGTAAGCCATTAAGGTGATAAGATGGAGGTGTGGTTGGCAGAACTCCTAGTAACGGCCTAACTCTCAGAGAAACCCCCACAACAACTCTAACCAACACATCACTGCAGTTACATAATCTCAATCACATATATAATCAGAGTAACACTGCCGTTACATTATCTCAATCAAATATATAATCAGAGTAACACTGCAGTTACATAATCTCAATCTCATATTTAATCACAGTAACACTGCAGTTACATTATCTCAATCACATATATAATCACAGTAACACTGCAGTTACATTATCTCAATCACATAAATAAACAGTAACACTGCAGTTACATTATCTCAATCACATAAATAAACAGTCACACTGCAGTTACATAATCTCAATCTCATATTTAATCACAGTAACACTGCAGTTACATTATCTCAATCACATATATAATCACAGTAACACTGCAGTTACCTTATCTCAATCACATAAATAAACAGTCACACTGCAGTTACATTATCTCAATCGCATAAATAAACAGTAACACTGCAGTTACATTATCTAAATCTGATATTTAATCACAGTAACACTGCAGTTACATAATCCCAATCTCATATTTAATCACAGGAACACATCACTGCAGTTACATTATCTCAATCACATATATAATCAGAGTAACACATCACTGCAGTTATATTGTGCCTACAGCATCAATACATTAACGTTCAGACTTCTGAATATATAATTCGGTTGACCTGGCTAGGACAAAATATTCTGGGCTGTATCCTGACTGAATACCCACCAGTTTTTCCAGGGAAGGATGTGAATGTTTAGCTCTGGCGTTGCAGCTCGGTTGTGGGTTAGCTATGGGACATTGAAGGGATTGGGTGTGGACGTTTCTGATGGTATGGGCAGGAAGACGTTTTAACATTGTTCCTGGATTTGGTGTTGCTCAGTTTTTAACAAAGTAGAACACTGGTGAAACCAATTGTACGCGGGTAAAAGCATTTGAAGTCTTTTAGAATCAGAATCAGGTTGATATAAGAATATATAAGAATATATAAGATATAAGAAGATATAAGATATAACAACAGTGTTGCCTCAAAAGAGAAAAACTCAGTGCAGTAAAGTCACACATAATATATATATATATATAATAGAGAGTTCTCCAAAGGCAGGGGGTTCTCTAAGGGCAGAGAGTTCTTCCAAAGGCAGGGGTTCTCCAAGGGCAAAGAGTTCTCCAAAGGCAGGGGGTTCTCTAAGGGCAGAGAGTTCTTCCAAAGGCAGGAGGTTCTCTAAGGGCAAAGAGTTCTCCAAAGGCAGGGGGTTCTCTAAGGGCACGGATACATATATATTCCGTTTCTCTTAAGATTTTAGGTGTTGTTGACAATGTTACTTTGGCAACTCCAGTGCAAGACTGTCAAATTGTGTGTGATTCTGCTGTCCTTCAGAATGTGTATTTTAGTCAATTAGATGACAAAAGATGCCCTGATGTTTTATTTCTGTTTAAATTATATATTATATATATATATATATATTATATATTTTATAAATGTCCATCAACTCTGTTTACCAGTATAGACTCTATCATTGCCTCTCAAGGCAGTACCAAGTCATTGCCAGGGTTGTAGTGCCCTCTAGGTGTCAGCTCCAGTAATGCAGCCATACCTTCACATCTCAGAGTAATAATTCTGTCTATTGTGTCGCTGATCTCTTATACAAATAGTCACTCCTAAAATATTTTACTCTCTAACTGGTATCCTGAAACAATCTTTCCAAGCTGCGCTGGTTGAGACAATGTTTTCTCCAATTTTTATTTTCTATTTTACGTCAATGATGTTTAAATTTTATGTTTTATTTTCATTATTTCTAATACACCGCATAAATGAAAATCTGTAATGTGAAATGTACACTGTTACATATTGAGATGTATTGTGTCAAATGTACATGATTACATATTGAGATGCTATATAAATAAACATGTTCTATGTATGAGTTGTGCTATATAAATAAATAATTTGACCCTAAAGATCTCCATATAAGACAGTGGAAACAGGTTCAGAATCTCAAAAATACGTTTTGGAAACGCTGGAGGCAAAAGTATCTGGTAACACTTCATTTGCATTTGTGTGTGGATTGATGAGCGGGAAAACAATGTCATTAATTTGAGAACATGACCATAACTTAACAAAATGTGGAGAAACTGAAGGGGTCTGAGTATCACATCTGTTCCTGACAAAATATGTTTAAATACTGTCCAAAAAGAGTATAAGGTTATTCAAAAGCAATACATCAGAACAAAATTCACAGTAAACATAACTCCACATTATTGTACTAATATGGACGAGCACCTGCTGCAGTACCCCGGAGAGACGCCAGTTGGGGGGCTTGAGTCGTTGGGTGGTTCATGGACCAGAGGATTGTGGTACAGTGGACTTGTAGATAGAAAGCGGATGAAAAAAGTCAAACATAGACTGTACTGTTTTTGTTTTTTTTACGGGTGGCGAACAACGACAACTGTAAGGCATAGGTTATATTTCGGAATCAAGATAGATTTGCGCTTGAAGAGTGGTTGCATGCATCAATGAGGTCATTTCTTTATGAGGCAGATGATGACAACATAAAGACAAACAGAAGATGGCAGAAGCTACCCGTAAACAAATATGTACACAAGATCCAGAAGTTGACCAACGCCTCTGATACGATAGACGAGGAATTCGATTTTAAATAAAAAAAACTGGGGGAAAACATGTTCTTTGTGTCGTGCAAATGGCATGGGTGGCAAAAAAAGAACTGACAGCCCTTTTTCTGTTGTCTATATTTCATTAAAATGCATTTTCACATGTATTTCTATATTAAAATGTATCTCTATATTTCCTCAGCATTTGAGGGACCTCACATTTTCATCTTGTAGTTGTTTTTTTCATAAGGCACGCACAATAAAACATGTCAATTATTGGTCAATTATTTTCTCTAACGATAAAAAGCAACAGTGGTGAGTTATGAAGATGAGTTTTTAGTCCGCATAATGAATGAAACATTAGTGAGTAAAACCATTTGTGTGGATGCGAACCCGATGTGCTTGTTAATCAAGGACTTTGCAGGAGACGGATGGGAGAGGCTGCATGCGCGTTCACAAACCCTCCCAACGCTCTCTGACTGACAGCGGGGGCGCGCACTGGACCTCCTCAGTCCGGAGACGAAAAGACACTCCAGATTTCACCGCATCTCCCAATCCGGAGAAAATGTTTCCTCCGCGGCCTGACGCCGTTTTTATCCGAGTACTGAGAAGTCCGGTAAAACAGTGAACTGTAGACCAGAGTACTTAGTGATCTGTGATACCAAGTGGATATAAGACCCATTAGAAAAACGGCAAGGACTGGAAATTATCATTTGAACAGGTGAGATGATTGATATTATGAAATTAACAAGAAATACATTGTAATATATTATGGCAGCAGTTTTATTATTTTGCGATATTAGTACAATATGCGTTATCAAAACATTATAATTTAATTGGACAAAGTATTTTGGTTCCTTACAAAGTATCATTAAAATACATAAAACTATTGTCTTATTTGTATTGGAGTATTTACTGTGTTACATGTTATGCAGATTAAACTTTAAGAAGAAAAACACACATGCATTTTTAAGTGACAGCAATCCCGGACCAGATCCGTTTCAGATCGGTTTCAGAACCAGGAGCTCTCAGATCAGCTCAAGGTCTTGCATCCGTTATTCGCATTTGATCATACTGTGAGTTTAAACACAATTAGAAATAGTATATACCCAACTAAAATATATATTTAGCCGTTTCATTGAGTACATTCTAAATGTGAAATCCTTGGTATTTTTAATGGTCTGAACCAGTATTAGGCCTACCTATTATGTACATTTACATATATACATATAGCATATAGTCTATTGCCGTCGGATTGTAAAATATCTTTATATGCTTTAGTTGAACTGTATATCTATTAGGATATCTGCCAGACACATCATAGGGCACACCTCCTTACACCTCCTCACACCTCCTCACACTGTTCCTCTATCCGGGTTCATGACTGCCTATAGAAACAGAGTGTCTCAGTGCGTTGATATAGTGATCAATTCTGATTTGAACATGTCACTGTTATTGCCTTTGAATCTTAATGAACGGCATAGATTAGCAAAAACTATATAATAAATTAATGTTTTTACATTTTTGTCATTTAACAGACACTCTAATCCAAAGGAAGTAGCTGTCAATGCCTTGCTCCAGGCCACAACATATTTTAACTTTTCCCAATGTCTTAAGGATTACCCGCTGGTAACATGTAATGCCGTAACCACCAGGCAACTGGCCCTCTCAGATCTGCCCCCAACGTTATATTAATGGATTCTATCCCTATATTGTCTCAGGTGATCAACATGTCGCGGCTGGCCTGTTTCCTGGTGGTCTGGACGTCTGTGCTGGGCCTCGCCCAGGGTTGCCCAGTGCCCTGTACCTGTTCAGATAAATTGACCCTTCAGTTGACTGACTGTGCCTATAAAGACCTGCTGCTCCTCCCAGTTGGACTTCCCTCCAACGTCACCACTCTGTCTCTCTCTGCCAATAAGATCAAACACCTGAAGGCCAAGAGCTTCATCAACGTTACCCAGGTGTGTTTGTGCTCATGTGAG
>CM055740.1:700774-788134 GCA_029465975.1 Dallia pectoralis
ATGATTGATATTATGAAATTAACAAGAAATACATTGTAATATATTATGGCAGCAGTTTTATTATTTTGCGATATTAGTACAATATGCGTTATCAAAACATTATAATTTAATTGGACAAAGTATTTTGGTTCCTTACAAAGTATCATTAAAATACATAAAACTATTGTCTTATTTGTATTGGAGTATTTACTGTGTTACATGTTATGCAGATTAAACTTTAAGAAGAAAAACACACATGCATTTTTAAGTGACAGCAATCCCGGACCAGATCCGTTTCAGATCGGTTTCAGAACCAGGAGCTCTCAGATCAGCTCAAGGTCTTGCATCCGTTATTCGCATTTGATCATACTGTGAGTTTAAACACAATTAGAAATAGTATATACCCAACTAAAATATATATTTAGCCGTTTCATTGAGTACATTCTAAATGTGAAATCCTTGGTATTTTTAATGGTCTGAACCAGTATTAGGCCTACCTATTATGTACATTTACATATATACATATAGCATATAGTCTATTGCCGTCGGATTGTAAAATATCTTTATATGCTTTAGTTGAACTGTATATCTATTAGGATATCTGCCAGACACATCATAGGGCACACCTCCTTACACCTCCTCACACCTCCTCACACTGTTCCTCTATCCGGGTTCATGACTGCCTATAGAAACAGAGTGTCTCAGTGCGTTGATATAGTGATCAATTCTGATTTGAACATGTCACTGTTATTGCCTTTGAATCTTAATGAACGGCATAGATTAGCAAAAACTATATAATAAATTAATGTTTTTACATTTTTGTCATTTAACAGACACTCTAATCCAAAGGAAGTAGCTGTCAATGCCTTGCTCCAGGCCACAACATATTTTAACTTTTCCCAATGTCTTAAGGATTACCCGCTGGTAACATGTAATGCCGTAACCACCAGGCAACTGGCCCTCTCAGATCTGCCCCCAACGTTATATTAATGGATTCTATCCCTATATTGTCTCAGGTGATCAACATGTCGCGGCTGGCCTGTTTCCTGGTGGTCTGGACGTCTGTGCTGGGCCTCGCCCAGGGTTGCCCAGTGCCCTGTACCTGTTCAGATAAATTGACCCTTCAGTTGACTGACTGTGCCTATAAAGACCTGCTGCTCCTCCCAGTTGGACTTCCTCCAACGTCACCACTCTGTCTCTCTCTGCCAATAAGATCAAACACCTGAAGGCCAAGAGCTTCATCAACGTTACCCAGGTGTGTTTGTGCTCATGTGAGGATCAGATAGAGCAACTCAGGTGTGTTTCTGGTCCTGTGTGGATAAGATTGTAGAGCAACTCAGGTGTGTTTCTGGTCCTGTGTGGATCAGATTGTAGAGCAACTCAGGTGTGTTTGTGCTCATGTGTGGATCAGATAGAGCAACTCAGGTGTGTTTCTGGTCCTGTGTGGATCAGATTGTAGAGCAACTCAGGTGTGTTTGTGCTCATGTGAGGATCAGATAGAGCAACTCAGGTGTGTTTCTGGTCCTGTGTGGATCAGATTGTAGAGCAACTCAGGTGTGTTTGTGCTCATGTGTGGATCAGATAGAGCAACTCAGGTGTGTTTGTGCTCATGTGAGGATCAGATAGAGCAACTCAGGTGTGTTTCTGGTCCTGTGTGGATCAGATTGTAGAGCAACTCAGGTGTGTTTGTGCTCATGAGTGGATCAGATTGTAGAGCAACTCAGGTGTGTTTCTGGTCCTGTGTGGATCAGATTGTAGAGCAACTCAGGTGTGTTTGTGCTCATGAGTGGATCAGGTTGTAGAGCAACTCAGTTTCTAAGCTATCTGGGCCATCCATTCAAATCAGGTTTGTGGGGGAATTGCAGTGGGGACTCATAAAATAAAATCCTGAATAAATGCAAGTTATCTTGTCTACTAAATGGTATGTATTATCTTGGTATTCTGATGGGCTAGGTTTAAACATGTGATTCATTTTGTATGTTCTTCAGGTGACTTCCCTTTGGCTTGCCCACAATGAGATTGTGAGTATTGAGCGGGATGCCTTGGCCCCCCTTGTCCAGCTCCGCAACTTGGACGTTAGCTATAACAAGATTATCATCTTCCCTTGGGAGGACCTGGCTAACCTCACCGGCCTCCATCTCCTCAAGATGAACAACAACGAGATGATCAACCTGCCTAAAGATGCCTTCTCTACACTCAAAGACCTGAGGTCTCTGAGAATCAACAACAACAAATTCACCACTATTGTCCAGGGCACCTTCAGCTCTCTAAGTTCCATGTCCCACCTGCAGATCTACAACAACCCATTTATCTGCTCCTGCAGACTGGAGTGGCTGCGGGACTGGATCAGTGAATCTAAGATCTCTGTCCCAGAGCAAGACTCCATCCTCTGTGATGCCCCTGAACATCTGAAAGGGGCCCTGGTGACCAAGATACCCAAGCTGGGTTGCAAGGTCCCAACAGTGTCGATCACCTACCAGCCTAACCTGGACAACACAGAGCTATATGAGGGCTTCATGGTGATTCTCAACTGTGAGGTCAAGGGCAATCCCAACCCCAAACCAGAGGTTAGCTGGGAAGTGGTGAACCCGGGTAACCAGAAGTTCATGTTCAGCTTGCCTTCCATGGTGAACGAGCAGAGTGACTTGCCCATTAATGATAAAACCACCAACGGTCGGTTTCTGGTCTTTCAGAACGGCACCTTGATCATTCCGAGTATGAGTAAGAAGGAGGACGGGAATTACAGCTGTTCGGCTGTCAACGACCTTGGAAGAGCGAACAGCACGGTGAAGGTTGTGGTGGCGGGCACCAAGAAGCAGGCCATCAACTCTATGCTGGACACCACAGCCGGTAAGATCCGCCCGTCAGGTGGAAACAAGGCGGGGCCGAAGATGACCAACAATGTAATCAACTGGCCCAAGACAGAATCAGAGAAGACCAAGGCCATTCCAACTGGGTCGTCTGTCAAACATGGCGTTGGCTCAACACACGCTGGTGAGGAACAGCTGTTTTCCAGTAAGTGTGGAATCAGCGATGGCACTCAATACATCTCCAATCACGCCTTCAACCTCAGCCTGGATGAACTTAAACAATACACCTTCGATTTCGGCGTAATTGCCTTGGAGGTTTCTGAGACCGAGGCGAAAGTGCAGCTCAACCCTCTCCAGCTCCCCCAACACTAAAAACAACCTTCACCTGAGCCACAGTGAAAACCTAGAAACAGTCAACAAAGATCCGTTTAGGCTTATCCAGGTCTCTGAACAAAAAGCCCCACTGGACATTTTATATTTGTGTGTGAATACTGGAAACGGTCACTCTGTGGTCCAGTGGTCCAAGATAGAGGAAGGGGTCAACGCCTACAAGTTCCAGCATTTGCAACCAGGGACTAACTACACCCTGTGTCTGACATACGGAGGCCAGGACTGTCAGGTCCAGGTGGTCTTCACTACCAGGAAAAAAATTCCCTCTCTTCTAATCATAGTTGTGGTGAGCACATTCCTCTTAGCCCTGGCTACCGTGCCTCTACTCGGGGCCACCTGCTGTCATCTGCTGTACAAATACCAGGGAAAAACGTACAAGTTGATAATGAAAGCGGCGCAGCACAACCCCGATCAAATGGAGAAACAGATTGATTTCGACCCCCGGGCGTCGTTTGTGGAGTCGGAGAAGAATTTTAACCCAAGTGAGATGGGAGAGGGGGATGAAGCAGAGGGGGAGGATGGGGAGGAGGTGGAGGGGAGCGTGGTTACGGAGTCCATCCCGGGTTCTACGTCTAAATTCGAGGTGGGTTCAGAGTACAGCGATAGATTACCGTTGGGCGCAGAGGCGGTGAATATCTCTGAGGACGGAAATGGTAACTACAAAGAGCCGAGTCGCTGAGCAGAGATGTGATAGAGAGGAACATATCAGAGATGTGATGGAGTGGAACATATCAGAGATGTGATGGAGTGTAACATAGTATCAGTCATTTGAAAACAGGTAACTTTCATTATTTCACATATGATATCCCTGATAAAGGTGGATAGCTCAATTTACCTCAGAAAGTGGTCCGATATAGAGACTGACAAAAGGAATAGTTGTGAAGTAAACGTACGGTACTGTATATCACCTGCATCACCTGCATCAGCAGGTTGCCATGAAGCACAGCTCTGTTATTTCCATTGTAGTGTGAGTTGATCAAAAAGGTAACATCACTTAATGTTGTTAAAGCATGTGCTGTGTCAGGGCTTAACCCCGAGGTGACTATCTGATGTTTAGTGTATAATGAGGATGCTTTCTTTACCTGTGACATTTTAAACATATGAAACACGGCTGTTTGCTGTACTCTCCCTTCTATTTTCTATGATTCAGAACGTGTGTCTGTTTAATGGAACCAGGACGACGTGTTTTCTTGTGAGGTCTTTATTAACGTATAGGACTTTAGATATTAATGTTGATATGTGATGTAAAAAAAACAGTGAAATTGAAACGAATTCCCTCTTTTTTACGTATATCTTATTGGTTTCTTCTCTCTCACGGATGCTTTTAAGAGCCTCTGGTAATTCTGAGTGTACTGTATTTATTTGTTGGCTTTAATCCTATGTTGATGTACAAATACCCCTGGACCTTAAGATTTTTTATATGATTTTATGTACGTGCTATTAATAAAATATCTAAAAACAGATTTCCATTAACAGATTTCTGGTCATTGGTAAATATGATCAAACTTAAATATGTTTTCAAACGGCTGTGAATTAATATCTATTTATAAAGGGTTAACAATATTGGGCGTTGGCCATCATTCGTATTCTATGTACTTGTTTTGTATTCATTGCTGCCTTAAACATAGTCGAACGGTCGTTTTAACGAAACAAATTGATTTCACATTAATTTCTTTACTGATTTGATAGATTTATCTATACGAATGCATTTGTGGGACCGGTTCTAAAGCAGTAAAGCCTTTTTACTGGCCTGAAAAAAGAATAATAGAAAACTAATTGAACAAATGTCTTTATTTTATTTACATTCATATTCTTATACATATTTGTTAATCAACAATATAATGCTGCTTTTATAACAAACAGATTTCAGCAACATGTGAAATGGGCCAATATAAGGTTCAGCATAGACTAGCCTATATTCATATATGAAGGGGCAAGTCTATATGCAACCAGAAATGCAACCAGAAATGCAACCAGAAATACAACCAGAAATGCAACCAGAAATACCACCAGAAATGCAACCAGAAATGCAACCAGAAATACAACCAGAAATGCCACCATCATTTACTTCATCAAACACCATCACTAATGTGTTTATCGAAAAAACAGCTTTACAAATTCAGAAGATATATCTAGATGCGTTATTGTTCAAAAAGCATATGAAAACATCGAAAGTTAAGAAAGGCACCTTGACCAAAGATGTATCGCTGTTATTTCTGAACGTTTTTTTGATTTAACACTTAACCAGATACATAAGCAATTCGTAATTTTTCGTTTTCGTTAAAATTTCACGTTAATTATGGAATAAGTTATTTTCTAGAACCGAAGCGAGGCACTTTTTAAATGTAGTTCAACCCAATGGGCAGATATCATAACTAAAATGCAAATGAAATATGAGGATTTGAATAGAGAACATTGATATCCACAATAATATTATTATTTTATTAATTATATGCACAACTTTGCATACTCATCAACATGACAGTAGTCTCTGATCTACATTAGAAAGTCTAAATACAAAGAATCCGCTGTCTAACTCATTATTTATCTGTATTATTTACTAGCCTGTATACTCAAATGCATTGGACCATTTGGAAACATTTGTGCTCGAAAAACAATGTTCACCATCTGAACCAGAACATCCCGTAGTGTAGTGTACGACGTGAGCTGTACGACGTGAGCTGTATCCGGTAATACATCGTCCCTGTTATTGTCAGACTGCAGTCTCACTTCCACCCAATCCTTCCTGCTGGTCAAGAAGCTGCATCCGCATCAGAGCCAACAAATAAGAGAGACAAACAATGCATCTAGATTGGTTTACACAGTAGAGACCCCTTTACCCCCAGTTAGTGCACTAGTTTAGATGAGAGCCTGTAAGAAGTGTGCTATTCACAGGGTTCTGGTTCCGTTCCAGATAGCAGACTGAGTTACACACGTACGATCTAAATCACTAAATCCATTTAAAATAATAATGTTTTTTTTCTTCTAACAATTCACCAATATTAATTATTCAAATGGAAGAAATGCTGAGCTCAACACCTCACAAGTCAGAAGAGCTAATGCATTTACATAATTGATTATTTGCTGTAGTGCCATTCATAGTCAATCCAACACACACATTCCAGAAGCACACCAAAAATGCTTTTTCAATTAGTCTGATCTTATTGACAAACATGAATGGAAATTGGAATTCAAATCTTTTTTCTTCCTGAAATCAATCTGAATGAACCCCAACCCTCTGGGACAGTCTGCCTCAGTTAGCTGCTGGTTGTGTCTCCTTCTCTGCATCCTTGGTTCCTCTCTCCTCATTTCCTGCCTCCTTGGTGGCCTGGTTGAGTGTTCCATTGAGGAAGCTGTCGTTGCTCTGTCGCTGAAAGTGTTTCCTGGAGCTGACCAGCGAGGGGTTGTTGACCAGGGTATAGAGGAGCTGCCAGTGACCTCGTGCCCTCCTGGACCGGCTGACCTTAGGCTGACGTTTCTCCTCATTCACTAAATGGATACCTGGAACACACACACACACACACACACACACACACACACACACACACACACACACACACACACACACACACACACACACACACACACACACACACACACACACACACACACACACACACACACACACACACACACACACACACACACACACACACACACACACACACACACACACACACACACACACACACACACACACACACACACACACACACACACACACACACACACACACACACACACACACACACACACACACACACACACACACACACACACACACACACACACACACACACACACACACACACACACACACACACACACACACACACACACACACACACACACACACACACACACACACACACACACACACACGTCAGGCAGTCCCAGACAACTGAAGTGGGTAAAAATCAATGATGAATGTGATTGTTTTCCACAGGAATAAAAGAGTACATGCTAGGGTTGACTGAGTACATGCTAGGGTTGACTGAATCTAGAGTTTAAAATACTGACGCTGATGCATGAAGGACAACATCCGAATGTATCAGACAACTGGCCTGTCCAGTTACAGATGCTGATGTATAAACCCACCACTCACATACCACATCACATCCAGTGAGCCTGGACCTGGTCCAATAGAACCCAGGATACAGACAACAGAGTGCCATTTGGCCCCATGGACGTTAAACCCCCTGGGTCTCATATATATGAAACAGTTAATTACAAGTGACCATCTGTGTCACCAACAGCCTTGCTTTAATAATGTTGATGATGAGACCAGCAGGAGAAGTCGTCATACTAATTAGAAAGCATCCAGTAACATGGATCCTAGTGATTGAGAAGACTCCCATGGTGGAGTCCTGAATAATGAGACCACACCCCCAATCTGCCAAACTGAATAACGAGACCACACCCTCAATCTGCCAATCTGAATAACGAGACCACACCCTCAATCTGCCAATCTGAATAACGAGACTAAACCCTCAATCTGCCAATCTGAATAACGAGACCACACCCCCAATCTGCCAATCTGAATAACGAGACCACACCCCCAATCTACCAATCTGAATACTGAGACCCCACCCCCAATCTGCCAATCTGAATAACGAGACCACACCCTCAATCTGCCAATCTGAATACTGAGACAACACCCTCAATCTGCCAATCTGAATACTGAGACCACACCCTCAATCTCCAATCTGAATAATGAGACCTGAATTAATGCGTGAACACAACCCCACACCAGAAGACCTGAGAGAGGGAGGGACATTAATGTGTGAACACAACCCCACACCAGAAGACCTGAGAGAGAGGGACATTAATGTGTGAACACAACCCCACACCAGAAGACCAGAGAGAGAGAGACATTAATGTGTGAACACAACCCCACACCAGAAGATCTGAGAGAGGGACATTAATGTGTGAACACAACCCCACACCAGAAGACCTGAGAGAGAGGGACATTAATGTGTGAACACAACCCCACACCAGAAGACCTGAGAGAGAGAGAGAGACATTAATTTGTGAACACAACCCCACACCAGAAGACCAGAGAGAGGGAGGGACATTAATGTGTGAACACAACCCCACACCAGAAGACCTGAGAGAGAGAGACATTAATGTGTGAACACAACCCCACACCAGAAGACCAGAGAGAGAGGGACATTAATGTGTGAACACAAACCCACACCAGAAGGCTGATTAATTCAAGGTCTGAAGAAGACCAACACTAGGAACCTGGCGAGTCAACCAATCACACACCTTCCTCTGCGTCCCGTGCTTTCTGACCAGCTGCCTCCTGGTCAGAATACTGCAACAGCAGCCCACAGAAAGCCTTCATCACCGGGTGACTCTGGTTCACCTCGATCTTCAGGTAGTGGGCGTAACATCGATAGGCTGCAGACAGAAACAGAAGATCAGCCAACCAGGATCACAGAGACAGAAGATCAGCCAATCAGGATCACAGTGACAGAAGATCAGCCAACCAGGATCACAGAGACAGAAGATCAGCCAACCAGGATCACAGTGACAGAAGATCAGCCAACCAGGATCACAGAGACAGAAGATCAGCCAATCAGGATCACAGAGACAGAAGATCAGCCAATCAGGATCACAGAGACAGAAGATCAGACAATCAGGATCACAGAGACAGAAGATCAGCCAATCAGGATCACAGAGACAGAAGAACAGCCAACCAGGATCACAGAGACAGAAGATCAGCCAATCAGGATCACAGAGACAGAAGATCAGCCAACCAAGATCACAGAGACAGAAGATCAGCCAATCAGGAACACAGAGACAGAAGATCAGCCAATCAGGATCACAGAGACAGAAGATCAGCCAATCAGGATCACAGAGACAGAAGATCAGCCAACCAGGATCACAGAGACAGAAGAACAGCCAATCAGGATCACAGAGAGAGAAGATCAGCCAATCAGGATCAATCAATGTATTTAGCTGTTAATAATGCTTCATCAATTAATTTAGCTGTTAATAATGCTTCATCAATGTATTTAGCTGTTAATAATGCTTCATCAATTAATTTAGCTGTTAATAATGCTTCATCAATGTATTTAGCTGTTAATCATGCTTCATAAATGTATTTAGCTGTTAATAATGCTTCATCAATGTATTTAGCTGTTAATAATGCTTCATCAATGTATTTAGCTGTTAATAATGCTTCATAAATGTATTTAGCTGTTAATAATGCTTCATCAATGTATTTAGCTGTTAATAATGCTTCATCAATGTATTTAGCTGTTAATAATGCTTCATCAAGGAATTTAGCTGTTAATAATGCTTCATCAATGTATTTAGCTGTTAATAATGCTTCATCAATGTATTTAGCTGTTAATAATGCTTCATCAATGCCCACATCTGAGACGATTGGATAAGGAAAGTCTGAATGGCTTTCAGAACATAATCGCAGCACACTACTTCAGACCTATGTTCTATATAGTACACTACTTCAGACCTATGTTCTATATAGCACACTACTTCAGACCTATGTTCTATATAGTACACTACTTCAGACCTATGTTCTATATAGTACACTACTTCAGACCTATGTTCTATATAGTACACTACTTCAGACCAATGTTCTATATAGTGCACTACTTCAGACCCTATGTTCTATATAGTACACTACTTCAGACCTATGTTCTATATAGTACACTACTTCAGACCTATGTTCTATATAGTACACTACTTCAGACCTATGTTCTATATAGTACACTACTTCAGACCAATGTTCTATATAGTGCACTACTTCAGACCCTATGTTCTATATAGTACACTACTTCAGACACATTGGCAACAGAGCACATCTTTCCAATGGAATCTTAATAGATGCATTTATTCATATATTCAGGGACATTTTGCAGCGTTTTACTAAACACTCCAGCATCCGTCGGGAGAGAAGAAATATCCAAATTACAAGCTGTAAATGTTAAAAGGAATGCACTTACTATAAATCTACATATTGGTTGTAATAATATCATTGATTTACATATTAGTTATAATTTGTTATAATAATAATAATACAATTCAGGAAAAAATATCTCCTATTTACACAGGACCTACGTAGAGCTAACCATGACTACACAGGACCTACATAGAGCTAACCATGACTACACAGGACCTACGTAGAGCTAACCATGACTACACAGGACCTACATAGAGCTAACCATGACTACACAGGACCTACATAGAGCTAACCATGACTACACAGGACCTACATAGAGCTAACCATGACTACACAGGAACTACATAGAGCTAACCATGACTACACAGGACCTACATAGAGCTAACCATGACTACACAGGACCTACATAGAGCTAACCATGACTACACAGGACCTACATAGAGCTAACCATGACTACACAGGACCTACATAGAGCTAACCATGACTACACAGGACCTACATAGAGCTAACCATGACTACACAGGACCAACATAGAGCTAACCATGACTACACAGGACCTACATAGAGCAACCATGACTACACATGACCTACATAGAGCTAACCATGACTACACAGGACCTACATAGAGCTAACCATGACTACACAGGACCTACATAGAGCTAACCATGACTACACAGGACCTAGATAGAGCTAACCATGACTACACAGGACCTACATAGAGCAACCTTGACTACACAGGAACTACATAGAGCTAACCATGACTACACATGACCTACATAGAGCTAACCATGACTACACATGACCTACATAGAGCTAACCATGACTACACAGGACCTACATAGAGCTAACAATGACTACACAGGACCTACATAGAGCTAACCATGTCTACACAGGACCTACATAGAGCTAACAATGACTACACAGGACCTACATAGAGCTAACCATGTCTACACAGGACCTACATAGAGCTAACCATGACAACACAGGACCTACATAGAGCTAACCATGACTACACAGAACTTACATAGAGTTTCACAGACCTACATAGAGCTTTACAGACCTAGAGTTGTTCCTAATACTTACCAGGGTCGAAGACCTCTACATTGCGGTTGAGTAGGCTTATGTCCATGCGACCCAGGTGAACAATGTTAAACAGGGCCGTGATGACGAGACGCCACGCCCCCAGCAGAACACCAATCAGAACGTTGACTGGGAACAGCAGGTAGGTGAGTAGGAACAGGCTTCCTCTGAAACAGGAAGAGACACACAAATTCTGTTCACTGGAAGACTGGTGTCTCCTACAGGCGCTGGTGTCTCCTACAGGGGTCGGTGTCTCCTACAGGGGTCGGTGTCTCCTACAGGGGTCGGTGTCTCCTACAGGCGCTGGTGTCTCCTACAGGCGCTGGTGTCTCCTACAGGGGTCGGTGTCTCCTACAGGCGCTGGTGTCTCCTACAGGCGCTGGTGTCTCCTACAGGGGTCGGTGTCTCCTACAGGGGTCGGTGTCTCCTACAGGGGTCGGTGTCTCCTACAGGGGTCGGTGTCTCCTACAGGCGCTGGTGTCTCCTACAGGGGTCGGTGTCTCCTAGAGGGGGCGGTATCTCCTACAGACGCTGGTGTCTCCTACAGGGGTCGGTGTCTCCTACAGGGGTCGGTGTCTCCTACAGGGGTCGGTGTCTCCAACAGGGGTCGGTGTCTCCAACAGGGGTCGGTGTCTCCTACAGGGGTCGGTGTCTCCTACAGGGGTCGGTGTCTCCTACAGGGGTCGGTGTCTCCTACAGGCGCTGGTGACTCCTACAGGGTTCGGTGTCTCCTACAGGTGGCGGTGTCTCCTACAGACGCCGGTGTCTCCTACAGGGGTCGGTGTCTCCTACAGGGTTCGGTGTCTCCTACAGGGGGCGATGTCTCCTACAGGCGCTGGTGTCTCCTACAGGCGCTGGTGTCTCCTACAGGCGCTGGTGTCTCCTACAGGCGCTGGTGTCTCCTACAGGGGGCGGTATCTCCTACAGACGCTGGTGTCTCCTACAGACGCTGGTGTCTCCTACAGACGCTGGTGTCTCCTACAGGCGCTGGTGTCTCCTACAGGCGCTGGTGTCTCCTACAGGTCGGGTGTCTCCTACACAGGCGGTATCTCCTACAGACGCTGGTGTCTCCTACAGACGCTGGTGTCTCCTACAGGGTCGGTGTCTCCTATCTCTCCTACAGGGGTCGGTTTCTCCTACAGGGGGCGGTATCTCCTACAGACGCTGGTGTCTCCTACAGACGCTGGTGTCTCCTACAGGGGTCGGTGTCTCCTACAGGGGTCGGTGTCTCCTACAGGGGTCGGTGTCTCCTACAGGGGCGGTATCTCCTACAGGGGGCGGTATCTCCTACAGGGGTCGGTGTCTCCTACAGGGGTCGGTGTCTCCTACAGGGGTCGGTGTCTCCTACAGGGGGCGGTGTCTCCTACAGGGGGCGGTATCTCCTACAGACGCTGGTGTCTCCTACAGGGGTCGGTGTCTCCTACAGGGGGCGATGTCTCCTACAGGCGCTGGTGTCTCCTACAGGCGCTGGTGTCTCCTACAGGCGCTGGTGTCTCCTACAGGGGTCGGTGTCTCCTACAGGGGTCGGTGTCTCCTACAGGGGTCGGTGTCTCCTACAGGGTCGGTGTCTCCTAGAGGGGGCGGTATCTCCTACAGACGCTGGTGTCTCCAACAGGGGTCGGTGTCTCCTACAGGGGTCGGTGTCTCCTAGAGGGGGCGGTATCTCCTACAGACGCTGGTGTCTCCTACAGGGGTCGGTGTCTCCTACAAGGTTTGGTGTCTCCTACAGGGGTCGGTGTCTCCTACAGCGTTCGGTGTCTCCTACAGGGGGCGGTATCTCCTACAGACGCTGGTGTCTCCTACAGGGGTCGGTGTCTCCTACAGGGTTCGGTGTCTCCTACAGGGGTCGGTATCTGACCGTACCGGTTGTCTGGTTCTGGTGTTTTAAATAATATGTTCTGTACGTACCGGTTGTCCAGGTCTCGTGTGCCTGCAGACGTCTTGATGAAACAGAACCGTGTGCTAACATGTTGGACCACCAGTACTAACAACAGCATCAACCAGAATGGCCTGGAGGGATCAATCAGTTTACTACAGTTAGTCAGCAGGAACAGAACCAGAACCCCTCCCCTAATACTATCCTCATTACCCAGAACCCGTCTCACCTAATACTATCCTCATTACCCAGAACCAGAACCCGTCTCACCTAATACTATCCTCATTACCCAGAACCAGAACCCATCTCCCCTAATACTATCCTCATTACCCAGAACCAGAACCCGTCTCACCTAATACTATCCTCATTACACAGAACCAGAACCCGTCTCACCTAATACTATCCTCATTACCCAGAACCAGAACCCATCTCCCTAATACTATCCTCATTACCCAGAACCAGAACCCGTCTCACCTAATACTATCCTCATTACCCAGAACCAGAACCCGTCTCACCTAATACTATCCTCATTACCCAGAACCAGAACCCATCTCCCCTAATACTATCCTCATTACCCAGAACCAGAACCCGTCTCACCTAATACTATCCTCATTACACAGAACCAGAACCCGTCTCACCTAATACTATCCTCATTACCCAGAACCAGAACCCATCTCCCCTAATACTATCCTCATTACCCAGAACCAGAACCCGTCTCCCCTAATACTATCCTCATTACCCAGAACCAGAACCCATCTCCCCTAATACTATCCTCATTACCCAGAACCAGAACCCGTCTCACCTAATACTATCCTCATTACCCAGAACCAAGAACCCATCTCCCCTAACACTATCCTCATTACCCAGAACCAAGAACCCATCTCCCCTAATACTATCCTCATTACCCAGAACCCGTCTCCCCTAATACTATCCTCATTACCCAGAACCAGAACCCGTCTCACCTAATACTATCCTCAGTACCCAGAACCAGAACCCGTCTCCCCTAATACTATCCTCATTACACAGAACCAGAACCTGTCTCCTCTAATAACCATCCACATTGCCCAGAACCTGGAACCCATCTCCCCTTAAACCCAACCTCATTATCCAGAACCTGCAACCCATACCAATAGCAAGTGGTCTTTGGAGCTAGATTGTGATCAAATATGAGAAACTCACCACATGTTCACCAGGACCTTAAAGAGCATTAGGTTCTGACCATGGAAGATGGGGATAAAGACAAGGAAGACCGCAATCAGCAGACAGAGGAAGAACACCAGGGTCTGGATTATCATACCTGGAATTGCACCATCAGAGGAGATCAACACTGAACCGTAACACTGAACTGAACCCTAACACTGAACCCTAACACTAAACCCTAACACTTAAACCCTAACACTGAACCCTAACGCTTAAACCCTAACACTGAACACAGAACACTAACACTGAACCCTAACACTGAACCCTAACACTGAACCCTAACACTGAACACTAACACTGAACCCTAACACTGAACCCTAACACTGAACCCTAACACTGAACCCTAACACTTAAACCCTAACACTGAACCCTAACACTGAACCCTAACGCTTAAACCCTAACACTGAACCCTAACGCTTAAACCCTAACACTGAACACAGAACTCTAACACTGAACCCTAACACTGAACCCTAACACTGAACCCTAACACTAAACCCTAACACTGAACCCTAACACTGAACCCTAACGCTTAAACCCTAACACTGAACACAGAACTCTAACACTGAACCCTAACACTGAACCCTAACACTGAACCCTAACACTAAACCCTAACACTGAACCCTAACACTGAACCCTAACACTGAACCCTAACACTGAACACAGAACCCTGAACACTGAACCCTAACACTGAACCCTAACACTGAACACAGAACCCTAACGCTAAACCCTAACACTGAACCCTAACGCTTAAACCCTAACACTGAACCCTAACACTGAACACTAACACTGAACCCTAACACTGAACACAGAACCCTAACGCTTAAACCCTAACACTGAACCCTAACGCTTAAACCCTAACACTGAACACAGAACACTGAACACTGAACCCTAACACTGAACCCTAACACTGAACACTAACACTGAAACCCTAACACTGAACCCTAACACTGAACCCTAACACTGAACCCTAACACTGAACCCTAACACTGAACACTAACACTGAACCCTAACACTGAACCCTAACACTGAACCCTAACACTGAACCCTAACACTGAACCCTAACACTGAACCCTAACACTGAACCCTAACACTGAACACTAACACTGAACACTAACACTGAACCCTAACACTGAACCCTAACACTAAACCCTAACACTGAACCCTAACACTGAACCCTAACACTGAACCCTGACACTGAACCCTAACACTGAACCCTAACACTAAACCCTAACACTGAACCCTAACACTGAACCCTAACACTGAACCCTAACACTAAACCCTAACACTGAACACTAACACTGAACCCTAACACTGAACCCTAACACTAAACCCTAACACTGAACCCTAACACTGAACACTGAACCCTAACACTGAACCCTAACACTGAACCCTAACACAGGGATAATCAGAGCACCAGGATCTGGATCAGTGGATGTAGTTCTGCCCAGTACCTAAGCAGATATGAGCAGCCTGGAAACTGGTGAATCCCATCCAACAGACCAGCGCCGGGCGAGATGGTCGGATGCTCCTCTGACAGTTATAAACATTATAGCCGTCTCCTCTGTACAGACTCTTTAGGTTGGACCTGTAGAACAGTTCTAACATGCTGTAAACGTGTGTGTTTGTGTACAGGTGTGTGTGTACAGGTGTGTGTTTGTGTACAGGTGTGTGTGTGTACAGGTGTGTGTGTGGTGTGTGTGTGTGTACAGGTGTGTGTGTGTGTGTGTGTGTACAGGTGTGTGTTTGTGTACAGGTGTGTGTGTGTACAGGTGTGTGTGTGTGTACAGGTGTGTGTTTGTGTACAGGTGTGTGTGTGTACAGGTGTGTGTGTGTGTACAGGTGTGTGTGTGTGTACAGGTGTGTGTGGTGTGTGTTTGTGTACAGGTGTGTGTTTGTGTACAGGTGTGTGTGTGTGTGTGTACAGGTGTGTGTTTGTGTACAGGTGTGTGTGTGTACAGGTGTGTGTGTGTGTACAGTGTGTGTTTGTGTACAGGTGTGTGTTTGTGTACAGGTGTGTGTGTGTACAGGTGTGTGTTTGTGTACAGGTGTGTGTGTGTGTGTGTGTGTGTGTGTACAGGTGTGTGTGTGTACAGGTGTGTGTTTGTGTACATGTGTGTTTGTGTACAGGTGTGTGTGTTGTGTGGTGTGTGTACAGGTGTGTGTTTGTGTACAGGTGTGTGTACAGGTGTGTGTGTGTGGTGTGTGTTTGTGTACAGGTGTGTGTGTACAGGTGTGTGTTTGTGTACAGGTGTGTGTGTACAGGTGTGTGTGTACAGGTGTGTGTGTACAGGTGTGTGTGTTGTGTACAGGTGTGTGTGTGTGTGTGTGTGTACAGGTGTGTGTGTGTACAGGTGTGTGTTTGTGTACAGGTGTGTGTGTGTGTACAGGTGTGTGTTTGTGTGGTGTGTGTGTTGTGTACAGGTGTGTGTGTGTGTACAGGTGTGTGTTTGTGTACAGGTGTGTGTTGTGTGTACAGGTGTGTGTTTGTGTACAGGTGTGTGTGTGTGTACAGGTGTGTGTGTGTGTACAGGTGTGTGTGTGTGTACAGGTGTGTGTGTGTGTACAGGTGTGTGTGTGTGTACAGGTGTGTGTTTGTGTACAGGTGTGTGTGGTGTGGATGTGGCAGGTTCACCAAGCAGGACAGAGTGTGTGTGTGTACAGTCAGTGTGTGTACATTACTATCACACTAGGCTGATGAATACTACATAATATAGACATTACTATCACACTAGGCTGATGAATATTACATAATATAGACATTACTATCACACTAGGCTGATGAATATTACATAATATAGACATTACTATCACACTAGGCTGATGAATACTACATAATATAGACATTACTATCACACTAGGCTGATGAATACTACATAATATAGACATTACTATCACACTAGGCTGATGAATACTACATAATATAGACATTACTATCACACTAGGCTGATGAATACTACATAATATAGACATTACTATCACACTAGGCTGATGAATACTACATAATATAGACATTACTATCACACTAGGCTGATGAATACTACATAATATAGACATTACTATCACACTAGGCTGATGAATACTACATAATATAGACATTACTATCACACTAGGCTGATGAATACTACATAATATAGACATTACTATCACACTAGGCTGATGAATACTACATAATATAGACATTACTATCACACTAGGCTGATGAATACTACATAATATAGACATTACTATCACACTAGGCTGATGAATACTACATAATATAGACATTACTATCACACTAGGCTGATGAATACTACATAATATAGACATTACTATCACACTAGGCTGATGAATACTACATAATATAGACATTACTATCACACTAGGCTGATGAATACTACATAATATAGACATTACTATCACACTAGGCTGATGAATACTACATAATATAGACATTACTATCACACTAGGCTGATGAATACTACATAATATAGACATTACTATCACACTAGGCTGATGAATACTACATAATATAGACATTACTATCACACTAGGCTGATGAATACTACATAATATAGACATTACTATCACACTAGGCTGATGAATACTACATAATATAGACATTACTATCACACTAGGCTGATGAATACTACATAATATAGACATTACTATCACACTAGGCTGATGAATATTACATAATATAGACATTACTATCACACTAGGCTGATGAATACTACATAATATAGACATTACTATCACACTAGGCTGATGAATACTACATAATATAGACATTACTATCATAGGCTGATGAATACTACATAATATAGACATTACTATCACACTAGGCTGATGAATACTACATAATATAGACATTACTATCACACTAGGCTGATGAATACTACATAATATAGACATTACATTACTGATCATAATATAGACATTACTATCACACTAGGCTGATGAATATTACATAATATAGACATTACTATCACACTAGGCTGATGAATATTACATAATATAGACATTACTATCACACTAGGCTGATGAATACTACATAATATAGACATTACTATCACACTAGGCTGATGAATACTACATAATATAGACATTACTATCACACTAGGCTGATGAATACTACATAATATAGACATTACTATCACACTAGGCTGATGAATACTACATAATATAGACATTACTATCACACTAGGCTGATGAATACTACATAATATAGACATTACTATCACACTAGGCTGATGAATACTACATAATATAGACATTACTATCACACTAGGCTGATGAATACTACATAATATAGACATTACTATCACACTAGGCTGATGAATACTACATAATATAGACATTACTATCACACTAGGCTGATGAATATTACATAATATAGACATTACTATCACACTAGGCTGATGAATACTACATAATATAGACATTACTATCACACTAGGCTGATGAATATTACATAATATAGACATTACTATCACACTAGGCTGATGAATACTACATAATATAGACATTACTATCACACTAGGCTGATGAATACTACATAATATAGACATTACTATCACACTAGGCTGATGAATACTACATAATATAGACATTACTATCACACTAGGCTGATGAATACTACATAATATAGACATTACTATCACACTAGGCTGATGAATACTACATAATATAGACATTACTATCACACTAGGCTGATGAATATTACATAATATAGACATTACTATCACACTAGGCTGATGAATACTACATAATATAGACATTACTATCACACTAGGCTGATGAATACTACATAATATAGACATTACTATCACACTAGGCTGATGAATACTACATAATATAGACATTACTATCACACTAGGCTGATGAATATTACATAATATAGACATTACTATCACACTAGGCTGATGAATACTACATAATATAGACATTACTATCACACTAGGCTGATGAATATTACATAATATAGACATTACTATCACACTAGGCTGATGAATACTACATAATATAGACATTACTATCACACTAGGCTGATGAATACTACATAATATAGACATTACTATCACACTAGGCTGATGAATATTACATTGGGCCATAAACCTTACCTACAATAATTATAATATAATAAGTCATACAAAAATATAGAATAACGATGCATATTGTTGTCATGGTTATTCTAATATGATTACAATGAGGTCATAAAGGATGGACTGACTGAGACAAGTACCTGGTACAGGGCGATAAAAGACACCACTCCAGATATGGCCAGCTTCAGGGGAAACCGGAAAACTGAAAACATAACAGCATTTTGGAGGATTTAACCAGTGCAGGAAGTTAACTACTAGCAGTTAGTGATAGACAGCTCCTATATAAATTAATATACAATAATAAATAACCTTGTTCTGGTGTGTAGATGTAGGACCTGAAAGCATCAGTCATTCTCTCCACCAATGAGGGCTTCTCAGTGCAAGAACTAAGAGGACGGACAGATTAATGCCATGACAATAAGAGCTGGTTCCCTGATGCACAGTGAGTCTGGATTAAACACCATCATCGACAAACAACCTCCATTTAAAGTGATCATTAGCCCGAGAGGACAGGCTGTGATACAGGCTGTGATATCTCCTATATTGATTCAGTTTATAATCCCTTTAAGAGCCAAGACAATCATGCCACAATAGCATGAGTGAAATCCTGGGGGAATCCAAATCCCTTTTATTTCCTGATATCAATGAAACCTCCCAAACACCAAAAACCACATCCACAGAAGAGATGTGCTTCCTCTGTAACAGGATGCTAGAACGATCTCTTCTGATGGAACATCTCTTCCTGTGATTTCACCTCCTGGAAATGCCCAAAGGGGTTCATGGTGCCTGGATGGTTAACTGAAACAGCTAATCTGAGCTCCAGTGGAAGGAGGCCTGTCAGATATAAAAGGCCCATCCAATATATTTTAGATGTAATGTTGGAAAGTTAAATCCCTGCATGTGGAATGATAAAATGTGATTTACCTTTAACAGTTATTTAATGTTTTTTCAGTTTTGAACATAGTCAGGTGGACGCACAGGCTAGCTTTCTGTACCCAAACTCCCTAGAGCAGAGGATGCCTTGTGGGATATCAGAGGGCTGGTGAGGTGGACGGCTGTGGTGGGCTAATGTTTCTGACCTGGCTTTGGAAGGTTTATTCTTCTCCAGGATCTTTTTGACGTAGTCTCTGTAGTAGCTGCTGTGTAAGTCCTACATGCAGAAGAGAAGGACCATATTCAGCGTTTACTACATGATGTTTGAAATGGACTGGAGGTCAGGTCAATGACGATCAAATTTACTTTGGTGAAATGTTTTTGAGCATTAACCCTGAATCTAGTCCACATTAACCAGGTCATGTGGGGTTAGGGTTACCCAGCAACCCACAACAGGGAGCCTCTATACCCCTGGGTCATCTCACGGTAAACCCTAAAACTGTTGAACCAATCACTTAGAAAAGTGAGATGACATTTAACATTGTTAACCTTTTAAGGATTGACCAGATAATGGAATTCTTTCTAGATGCAGGAGAAAGTGACAAACCCAAGCAGCTTTTCGTTTTGACTGTAGATTTTCTTGCCCGATTGCTTGTCTCAGTAAGATTTGTATGCATCTTCACGTGCACGGATACAATGATTTTATATATGGAATCTTGCATAAAAACCAGAGTAGCAAGACAACTAGACCAGAGTAGCAAGACCAGCGGAACAGAATAGCAAAATTAACACAGACAGTCCTGTTCATTGACCTCGTTAGCTGTGTTTTTCTGGGTACCCTTCAAGCCTTTGAACAGCAACAGGGGGTACTGGAAGCTGAGGAAGGCCAGGCAGCACACCTGTGGTAAACTGCTCAGCAACGAGTAGTACTTATAGATCTGGAACGCACACAGAAATATAACTCATAGATCAGGAACACACACAGAAATAAAACTAACACATAGATCTGCAACACACTCAGAAATATGTCTCATAGATCTGCAACACACACAGAAATATGTCTCAGATCTGGAACGCACACAGAATTATGCATATCTCTGCCCATCTCAAATACTGATGAATTTTGCATATCTCTGCCCATCTCAAATACTGATGAATTATGCATATCTCTGCCCATCTCAAATACTGATGAATTATGCATATCTCTGCCCATCTCAAATACTGATGAATTATGCATATATCTGCCCATCTCAAATACTGATGAATTATGCATATCTCTGCCCATCTCAAATACTGATGAATTATGCATATCTCTGCCCATCTCAAATACTGATGAATTATGCATATATCTGCCCATCTCAAATACTGATGAATTATGCATATCTCTGCCCATCTCAAATACTGATGAATTATGCATATCTCTGCCCATCTCAAATACTGATGAATTATGCATATCTCTGCCCATCTCAAATACTGATGAATTATGCATATATCTGCCCATCTCAAATACTGATGAATTATGCATATCTCTGCCCATCTCAAATACTGATGAATTATGCATATCTCTGCCCATCTCAAATAATGATGAATTATGCATATCTCTGCCCATCTCAAATACTGATGAATTATGCATATCTCTGCCCATCTGATATACTAAAGTGATTAACTCCGACGAAGTCTGTGACAAAACTCTTGATAGAGATCTAACAATATCCAGAACTAATCTCTCATCAGTGAAACCAATGGTTATCATTCCGGAATGTGATACATGCAAATCCTAACCATTCAGAGTAGGAATGTACCTAAACAATACTAGTGGTCATGAGGTGTTACAGAGACATAAGACTGAGACGACAGGACCAGTTCTTTTTCAATAAAATGTTATGTTTCAATGGAACGAAACTTGGATTGAAAATTGACTGGGCAGTGAAGCCTCGGCCGTTCCAGCAGGCGGATCAACGAATCTCAATGTTAGCGGAGGAATCAAACAGACAAGCTTTGTCTACTTCACATGAACTGATGCCCAGTTGGAAATGTGTTTAACGCTTAGCAACAGTCACACAAACTGACAATTGAAGAAAGCTGCTTGTCATCTCTGACACTGACAGGTAATGTAACAACTTGATAAAGTACTTTCAGACTTAAACATCTGGGTTGGTAGTGAAAGAAAGATGGAAGCTTCAAGAAAGACATCAAGAAGAGTATGAGTGTTAGTCTCAGAGCTTGTTTATCTGAAGACCAATCAGAGCAGTCTCTTACCTGAGGGGTTTTGGGGCAGTCAGCCTTCTGCCAGACTAGAACCCCGAAGTGAGTCCAGGAGAGCAAGGACCCCAGAACATAACCTACAGCATTGTGAAGCGTTCCACAGGCCAGCAGTGGGTAGTACAGAACCGGGTAATAGAACAATGACAAGATCATCCAGTTCTCTGGAAATAGAAAATATGGTCGCTAAGCAACATGACTCAGGATCATTTACATGGATACAGGAGTCTTTACGTGGATACAGGAGTCTTTACATGGATACAGGAGTCTTTTGCATGGATACAGGAGTCTTTACATGGATACAGGAGTCTTTACATGGATACAGGAGTCTATACATGGATACAGGAGACTTAACAGGGATACAGGAGTCTTTACAGGGATACAGGAGTCTTTACAGGGATACAGGAGTCTTTACATGGATACAGGAGTCTTTACATGGATACAGGAGTCTGTACATGGATACAGGAGTCTTTACATGGATACAGGAGTCTTTACATGGATACAGGAGTCTTTACATGGATACAGGAGTCTTTACATGGATACAGGAGTCTTTACATGGATACAGGAGTCTTTTGCATGGATACAGGAGTCTTTTGCATGGATACAGGAGTCTTTTGCATGGATACAGGAGTCTTTTGCATGGATACAGGAGTCTTTACATGGATACAGGAGTCTATACATGGATACAGGAGTCTTTACAGGGATACAGGAGTCTTTACAGGGATACAGGAGTCTTTACAGGGATACAGGAGTCTTTACATGGATACAGGAGTCTTTACATGGATACAGGAGTCTGTACATGGATACAGGAGTCTTTACATGGATACAGGAGTCTTTACATGGATACAGGAGTCTATACATGTATACATGAGTCTTTACATGGATACAGGAGTCTATACATGGATACAGGAGTCTTTACATGGATACAGGAGTCTTTACATGGATACATGAGTCTTTACAGGGATACAGGAGTCTATACATGGATACATGAGTCTTTACAGGGATACAGGAGTCTATACATGGATACAGGAGTCTTTACAGGGATACAGGAGTCTATACATGGATACAGGAGTCTTTACATGGATACAGGAGTCTTTACATGGATACATGAGTCTTTACAGGGATACAGGA
The DNA here is from genome assembly GCA_029465975.1 of Dallia pectoralis. Taxonomy (NCBI): domain Eukaryota; kingdom Metazoa; phylum Chordata; class Actinopteri; order Esociformes; family Umbridae; genus Dallia; species Dallia pectoralis. The sequence continues at coordinate 724,388 of CM055740.1, forward strand.
GTCTATACATGGATACAGGAGTCTATACATGGATACAGGAGTCTTTACATGGATACAGGAGTTTTTACAGGGATACAGGAGTCTTTACAGGGATACAGGAGTCTTTACATGGATACAGGAGTCTTTACATGGATACAGGAGTCTATACATGGATACATGAGTCTTTACATGGATACAGGAGTCTTTACAGGAATACAGGAGTCTTTACAGGGATACAGGAGTCTTTACATGGATACAGGAGTCTATACATGGATACATGAGTCTTTACGTGGATACAGGAGTCTTTACGTGGATACAGGAGTCTTTACATGGATACAGGAGTCTGTACATGGATACAGGAGTCTTTACAGGGATACAGGAGTCTTTACAGGGATACAGGAGTCTATACATGGATACAGGAGTCTTTACATGGATACAGGAGTCTTTACAGAGATACAGGAGTCTTTACAGAGATACAGGAGTCTTTACATGGATACGGGAGTCTTTTGCATGGATACAGGAGTCTATACATGGATACAGGAGTCTTTACATGGATACAGGAGCCTTTACATGGATACAGGAGTCTTTACAGGGATACAGGAGTCTTTACAGGGATACAGGAGTCTTTACATGGATACAGGAGTCTTTACATGGATACAGGAGTCTTTACATGGATACAGGAGTCTTTACAGGGATACAGGAGTCTTTACATGGATACAGGAGTCTTTACAGAGATACAGGAGTCTTTACATGGGTACAGGAGCCTTTACAGGGATACAGGAGTCTTTTGCATGGATACAGGAGCCTTTACATGGATACAGGAGTCTTCACAGGGATACAGGAGTCTTCACAGGGATACAGGAGTCTTCACAGGGATACAGGAGTCTTTACAGAGATACAGGGTGCTCCACATATTGTAAAATAGTATATACTTCCTTTGGGGATGGAGAATTAGCTTGACACACTAAACCGTCTGGAGGAAACATGGATTAACAAATCTGACATTATAATAAATACAATGATTGGTGTTGATATAAACTGGTTAAAATAACTGAAGTAGATCTCACACTCCTGCTGGGTAACAACACTGTTAACAGCTGAATATAACACTAAACAGATCCCTGTGAACAAACAGCTGTATATCACAAGCTTCACATAAAATCCTTCTTACGTTTGTTCCCGGGGTCTAGGGTGAAAGGGAGAGGGTTTGGTGAGAGGACCAAACCAAACAGTTTGCAGAACAGCACTCCAAACACAGCTACAGCCAAACCCTTATGCTGCGTGTGGTCCAGGAAATTCACCGGGCTGAGAACCAACAGGAGAACCAGAACCAGGATATGAAAAGCAAACCAACCAGATTGATCTATTTGGTTTATTAGATGGATCTATTTGGTGTATTAGGATCTATTTGGTGTATTAGATGGATCTATTTGGCGTATTAGATCTATTTGGCGTATTAGATCTATTTGGCGTATTAGATCTATTTGGCGTATTAGATCTATTTGGCGTATTAGATAGATCTATTTGGCGTATTAGGATCTATTTGGTTTATTAGGATCTATTTGGTTTATTAGATGGATCTATTTGGTTTATTAGATGGATCTATTTGGTTTATTAGATGGATCTATTTGGCGTATTAGATCTATTTGGCGTATTAGGATCTATTTGGCGTATTAGATCTATTTGGCGTATTAGATCTATTTGGCGTATTAGGATCTATTTGGCGTATAAGGATCTATTTGGCGTATAAGGATCTATTTGGCGTATTAGATGGATCTATTTGGTGTATTAGGATCTATTTGGTTTATTAGGATCTATTTGGTTTATTAGATGGATCTATTTGGTTTATTAGATGGATCTATTTGGCGTATTAGATCTATTTGGCGTATTAGGATCTATTTGGCGTATTAGGATCTATTTGGCGTATTAGATCTATTTGGCGTATTCGATCTATTTGGCGTATTAGGATCTATTTGGCGTATTAGGATCTATTTGGTTTATTAGGATCTATTTGGTGTATTAGATGGATCTATTTGGCGTATTAGATAGATCTATTTGGCATATTAGGATCTATTTGGCGTATTAGGATCTATTTGGCGTATTAGATAGATCTATTTGGCATATTAGGATCTATTTGGTTTATTAGGATCTATTTGGCGTATTAGGATCTATTTGGTGTATTAGATCTATTTGGTTTATTAGATGGATCTATTTGGTGTATTAGATGGATCTATTTGGCGTATTAGATCTATTTGGCGTATTAGGATCTATTTGGCGTATTAGATCTATTTGGCGTATTAGATCTATTTGGCGTATTAGGATCTATTTGGCGTATAAGGATCTATTTGGCGTATAAGGATCTATTTGGCGTATTAGATGGATCTATTTGGTGTATTAGGATCTATTTGGTGTATTAGATCTACTTGGCATATTAGATCTATTTGGCGTATTGGAATCTATTTGGCGTATTAGATCTATTTGGCGTATTAGGATCTATTTGGCATATTAGGATCTATTTTGTGTATTAGGATCTATTTGGCGTATAAGGATCAATTTGGCGTATTAGATAGATCTATTTGGCGTATTAGGATCTATTTGGTTTATTAGATAGATCTATTTGGCGTATTAGGATCTATTTGGCGTATTAGATCTATTTGGCGTATTAGATCTATTTGGCGTATTAGATCTATTTGGCGTATTAGATCTATTTGGCGTATTAGATCTATTTGGCGTATTAGGATCTATTTGGCGTATTAGGATCTATTTGGTGTATTAGGATCTATTGGGTGTATTAGGATCTATTTGGTTTATTAGGATCCATTTGGCGTATTAGGATCTATTTGGCGTATTAGATCTCACCTCAGTAATCCTGGAAAACCTTTCTGTCCGTCTCCGAGCTTCATCCTCCTGGCCAGAACTGCTAGGATCAACATTACCACCAGCTGGGAACCAGAAGACAGACCAGTTAGACTCAGAACCACTGGGTCCAACATGTTCCTATCCCAGAACCACTGGGTCCAACATGTTCCTAGCCCAGAACCACTGGGTCCAACATGTTCATAGCCCAGAACCACTGGGTCCAACATGTTCATAGCCCAGTCTGTGCTGTCCCTAAGCAGACTTGTTAAAGAGAGTCAGTCTGTAAACCAGTCTGCATAAAGACAGCACATAGTCAGTCTGTTAACCAGTCTGCATAAAGACAGCACATAGTCAGTCTGTTAACCAGTCTGCATAAAGACAGCACATAGTCAGTCTGTTAACCAGTCTGCATAAAGACAGCACATAGTCAGTCTGTTAACCAGTCATTGACTCCACTGGGGAACTGGTAGAAAACCAGCTAGCATGACATCATCACCAGTGACACTACAGCTAGCATGACATCATCACCAGTGACACTACAGCTAGCATGACGTCATCACCTGTGACACTGCAGCTAGCATGACGTCATCACCAGTGACACTGCAGCTAGCATGACATCATCACCAGTGACACTGCAGCTAGCATGACATCATCACCAGTGACACTGCAGCTAGCATGACATCATTACTGTCAGACCAAACATACCATATTAACTGTATATATCACTATTAGATGCTGGTGAAGCAGTTGACTTACTGAGATAGATGAGATGCAGATGTGATAGAGTCTGTCATCAGCTGTAGGCTCACATGCTGGGATAACCCTGTACATACACATTCACAGAGCGGCAGACACATTCACAGAGCGGCAGACACATTCACAGAGCGGCAGACACATTCACAGAGCGGCAGACACATTCACAGAGCGGCAGACACATTCACAGAGCGGCAGACACATTCACAGAGCGGCAGACACATTCACAGAGCGGCAGACACATTCACAGAGCGGCAGACACATTCACAAAACGACAGGCACATTCACAGAGCGGCAGACACATTCACAAAGCGGCAGACACATTCACAGAGCGGCAGGCACATTCACAGAGCGGCAGACACATTCACAAAGCGGCAGACACATTCACAGAGCGATCAAATCGGACAGACAGACATTACAGACAGACATTACAGTCATTAAACAGCTGGATATGATGTGATTAATCTAACACACAGCGGCAGCATGGTGAAACATTGAGCACTTCCTCACCCCACACTACCCTTCCTCACCCCACACTCACCCTACCTGATCCCACACTACCCTTCCTCACCCCACACTCACCCTTCCTCACCTCACACTCACCCTTCCTCACCCCACACTCACCCTTCCTCACCCCACACTCACCCTTCCTCACCCCATGCTACCCTTCCTCACCCCACACTCACCCTACACTACCCTTCCTCACCCCACACTCACCCTACCACACCACCCTTTCTCACCCCACGCTACCCTTCCTCACCCCACGCTACCCTTCTTCACCCCACGCTACCCTTCCTCACCCCACACTCACCCCACACTACCCTTCCTCACCCCACAGTCACCCTTCCTCACCCCACTCACCCTACCTCACCCCTCCTCACCCCACACTCACCCTTCCTCACCCCACACTCACCCTTCCTCACCCCACACTCACCCCACACTCACCCTTCCTCACCCCACACTCACCCTTCCTCACCCCACACTCACCCTACCACACCACCCTTCCTCACCCCACGCTACCCTTCCTCACCCCACGCTACCCTTCTTCACCCCACGCTACCCTTCCTCACCCCACACTCACCCCACGCTACCCTTCCTGACCCCACACTCACCCTTCCTCACCCCACACTCACCCTTCCTCACCCCACACTCACCCTTCCTCACCCCACACTCACCCTACCGCACCCCAAACTCACCCTACCTCACCCCACACTCACCCTACCTCACCCCACCACACTACCCTACCTCACACCACACTCACACCACACTCACCCTACCTCTCACCACACTCACCCTACCTCACCCCACACTCACCCTACCTCACCCCACACTACCCTACCTCACCCCACACTCACCCTTCCTCACCCCACACTCACACTTCCTCACCCCACGCTACCCTTCCTCACCCCATGCTACCCTTCCTCACCCCACACTCACCCTACACTACCCTTTCTCACCCCACACTCACCCTTCCTCACCCCACACTCACCCTACCACACCACCCTTCCTCACCCCACACTACCCTTCCTCACCCCACGCTACCCTTCCTCACCCCACACTCACCCCACCCTCACCCCACACTACCCTTCCTCACCCCACTCACCCTTCCTCACCCCACGCTACCCTTCCTCACCCCACGCTACCCTTCCTCACCCCACGCTACCCTTCCTCACCCCATGCTACCCTTCCTCACCCCACACTCACCCTACACTACCCTTCCTCACCCCACACTCACCCTTCCTCACCCCACACTCACCCTACCACACCACCCTTACTCACCCCACGCTACCCTTCCTCACCCCACGCTACCCTTCCTCACCCCACGCTACCCTTCCTCACCCCACACTCACCCCACACTCACCCTTCCTCACCCCACTCACCCTTCCTCACCCCACACTCACCCTACCTCATCCCACACTCACCCTACCTCACCCCACACTCACCCTACCTCACCCCACCTCACCCCACACTACCCTACCTCACCCCACACTCACCCTACCTCACACCACACTCACCCTACCTCACACCACACTCACCCTACCTCACACCACGCTACCCTACCTCACCCCACGCTACCCTTCCTCACCCCACGCTACCCTTCCTCACCCCACGCTACCCTTCCTCACCCCATGCTACCATTCCTCACCCCACACTCACCCTTCCTCACCCCACACTCACCCTACCACACCACCCTTCCTCACCCCACGCTACCCTTCTTCACCCCACGCTATCCTTCCTCACCCCACACTCACCCTTCCTCACCCCACACTCACCCTACCACACCACCCTTACTCACCCCACACTACCCTTCCTCACCCCACGCTACCCTTCTTCACCCCACGCTACCCTTCCTCACCCCACACTCACCCTACACTACCCTTCCTCACCCACACTCACCCTTCCTCACCCCACCACACCACCCTTACTCACCCCACACTACCCTTCCTCACCCCACGCTACCCTTCTTCACCCCACGCTACCCTTCCTCACCCCACACTCACCCCACACTACCCTTCCTCACCCCACACTCACCCTTCCTCACCCCACTCACCCTTCCTCACCCTACCTCATCCCACACTACCCTTCCTCACCCCACACTACCCTACCGCACCTCACACTCACCCTACCTCACCCCACACTCACCCTACCTCACCCCACACTCACCCTACCTCACCCCACACTACCCCTACCTCACCCCCACACTCACCCTACCTCACCCCACACTCCACCCTACCTCACCCCACACTCACCCCCTACCTCACACCACACTCACCCTACCTCACACCACGCTACCCTACCTCACACCACGCTACCCTACCTCACCCCACACTCACCCTACCTCACACCACACTCACCCTACCTCACACCACACTCACCCTACCTCACACCACGCTACCCTACCTCACCCCACGCTACCCTTCCTCACCCCACGCTACCCTTCCTCACCCCACGCTACCCTTCCTCACCCCACTCACCCTTCCTCACCCCACACTCACCCTACCTCATCCCACACTACCCTTCCTCACCCCACACTACCCTACCGCACCCCACACTCACCCTTCCTCACCCCACACTCACCCTTCCTCACCCCATGCTACCCTTCCTCACCCTACACTACCCTTCCTCACCCCACACTCACCCTTCCTCACCCCACACTCACCCTACCACACCACCCTTCCTCACCCCACGCCTACCCTTCCTCACCCCACGCTCCCCTTCTTCACCCCATGCTACCCTTCCTACACCCCACACTCACCCCACACTCACCCTACCTCACCCCACACTCACCCTTCCTCACCCCACACTCACCCTTCCTCACCCCACACTCACCCTTCCTCACCCCACACTCACCCTTCCTCACCCCACACTCACCCTTCCTCACCCCACACTCACCCTTCCTCACCCCACACTCACCCTTCCTCACCCCACACTCACCCAACACTCACCCTACCTCACCCCACACTCACCCTACCTCACCCCACACTCACCCTACCTCACCCCACACTCACCCTTCCTCACCCCACACTCACCCTTCCTCACCCCACCCTCACCCTTCCTCACCCCACACTACCCTACCTCACCCCACACTCCCCTTACTCCACCCCACTCACCCCACACCACCCTACCACACCCCACACTCACCCTACACCCCCCACGCTACCCTTCCTCACCCCACGCTACCCTTCCTCACCCCACGCTACCCTTCCTCACCCCACGCTACCCTTCCTCACCCCACGCTACCCTACCGCACCCCACACTACCCTTCCTCACCCCACACTCACCCTTCCTCACCCCACACTCACCCTACCTCATCCCACACTACCCTTCCTCACCCCACACTACCCTACCGCACCCCACACTCATCCTACCTCACCCCACACTCACCCTACCTCACCGCACACTCACCCTACCTCACCCCACACTACCCTACCTCACCCCACACTCACCCTACCTCACACCAGACTCACCCTACCTCACCCCACACTACCCTACCTCACCCCACACTACACTTCCTCACCCCACACTACCCTTCCTCACCCTTCCTCACTAAGAGTTGCCACACTTATTTCCTGTGATAAACAATGTCTGTAATCAGGTTAAGAATAACAAACGTTGCACAGAGACAAACTCGTTTATATTCTGTAACTGTGGTATTCAAAGGCAGGTCACGTCTTCTAGAAGGGACGGTCTAAACCGCTGCCTCTGGTGGAGAAGGGGGGAATCTGACCCACTGACCATTAACCCTCACCCCCCACTATTCTGTCCAATAACAAATCAAATGCAGTGACCAGACTCATAAAAAGAGAATACATTAACACCTTATTACAGTATGTGACAATATGAAAAAACGGAGTAATATATACACTTAATATATACACATAATATATACATAAAATATATTTATATAGGAGTAATATATACACATAATATTTACATATAATTTATACATATAATATATTTATATAGGAGTAATATATACACATAATATATACACGTAATACATATATATATACACATAATATATTTATATAGGAGTAATATATACACATAATATATACACATAATATATTTATATAGGAATAATATATAAACATAATATATACACATAATATATTTATATAGGAGTAATATATAAACAGAATATATTTTTATAGGAGTAATATATACACATAATATATTTATATAGCAGTAATATATACACATAATATATACACATAATATATTTATATAGGAGTAATATATACACATAATATATACATATAATATATTTATATAGGAGTAATATATACACATAATATATACATATACATATAATATATTTATATAGGAGTAATATATACACATTCCGTTATTTATATAGAAGTAATATATACACATAATATATACATATAATATATACATATAGGAGTAATATATACACATAATATATACATATAATATATTTATATAGGAGTAATCTATACAGATACTATATTTATATAGGAGTAATATATACACATAATATATACATATAATATATTTATATAGGAGTAATCTATACAGATACTATATTTATATAGGAGTAATATATACACATAATATATACATATAATATATTTATATAGGAGTAATATATACACATACTATATTTATATAGAAGTAATATATACACATAATATATACATATAATATATACATATAGGAGTAATATATACACATAATATATACATATAATATATTTATATAGGAGTAATCTATACAGATACTATATTTATATAGGAGTAATATATACACATAATATATACATATAATATATTTATATAGGATCTCCTGCTGATAAAATGTGATTACCAACATGTTGTGAAATCTGTCGAGCCTTTCGATTCGGCCCCTAGATGTCCTCCACCTGGTTAAGCACACTGGTTAACCCCCTGTAGAACTAGACTGCCACCTGGTTAAGCACACTGGTTAATCCCCTGTAGAACTAGACTGCCACCTGGTTAAGCACACTGGTTAATCCCCTGTATAACTAGACTGCCACCTGGTTAAGCACACTGGTTAATCCCCTGTAGAACTAGACTGCCACCTGGTTAAGCACACTGGTTAATCCCCTGTAGAACTAGACTGCCACCTGGTTAAGCACACTGGTTAATCCCCTGTAGAACTAGACTGCCACCTGGTTAAGCACACTGGTTAATCCCCTGTAGAACTAGACTGCCACCTGGTTAAGCACACTGGTTAATCCCCTGTATAACTAGACTGCCACCTGGTTAAGCACACTGGTTAATCCCCTGTAGAACTAGACTGCCACCTGGTTAAGCACACTGGTTAATCCCCTGTAGAACTAGACTGCCACCTGGTTAAGCACACTGGTTAATCCCATAGTTATTACTCACTCCGCAGGCATCATGGTGGGGAGGGCATTCTCCATGTTCCACTCAGGGTAGTCATAGTAGTCCTTAGATATGTCCTCACTGGCACTCATCCTGTTTCTTCTCTATGTTCAATCAAAGGCTTAGTTTGGTGGAGGCTGAACTGCTGTCAGTGATGTTCTGTCAGGGTCGTCCTCTGTTCTCTGTTCTCAGTGATGTTCTGTCAGGGTCGTCCTCTGTTCTCGGTTCTCAGTGATGTTCTGTCAGGGTCGTCCTCGGTTCTCGGTTCTCAGTGATGTTCTGTCAGGGTCGTCCTCGGTTCTCTATTCTCAGTGATGTTCTGTCAGGGTCGTCCTCTGTTCTCGGTTCTCAGTGATGTTCTGTCAGGGTCGTCCTCGGTTCTCAGTGACGTTCTGTCAGGGTCGTCCTCGGTTCTCTGTGATGTTCTGTCAGGGTCGTCCTCGGTTCTCTGTGATGTTCTGTCAGGGTCGTCCTCGGTTCTCTGTGATGTTCTGTCAGGGTCGTCCTCGGTTCTCTGTGTCCTGGTTGTTCTGTGTGTCGACGGTAGAGCAATAGTCCAGGCTGAGTGTCTCTGATGAGCAGAGTCTCTGGGTCTGTCTCACCGTTCTGTCTCACCGCTCTGTCTTACCGTTCTCCTGACCGTTCCTCACCACGACAGGCCTTTTCTGATGAGGATTACCAACCCAGTTGGGACCCTGATGGCAGAGAGGGGGAGGAGTGGGAAAGTAAATGAGGGACAAAGTTCTCAGCCAATCATCTCAGCTACCTGCAGCTTAGTGGAGTTGAAGAAAGTTTTATCCAAAGTTTTGGAATTCTTATCTTCCATTTCCCCATTTATACTTCCTGACCCACATATCGTACCTTCCATTTCCCCATTTATACTTCCTGACCCACATATCGTACCTTCGATTTCCCCATTTATACTTCCTGACCCACATATCGTACCTTCCATTTACCCATTTATATTTCCTGACCCACATATCGTACCTTCCATTTCCCCATTTATACTTCCTGACCCACATATCGTACCTTCCATTTCCCCATTTATACTTCCTGACCCACATATCGTAACCTTCCATTTCCCCATTTATACTTCCTGACCCACATATCATACCTTCCATTTCCGCATTTATACTTCCTGACCCACATATCGTAACCTTCCATTTCCCCATTTATACTTCCTGACCCACATATCGTACCTTCCATTTCCACATCTATACTTCCTGACCCAGATATCGTACCTTCCATTTCCCCATTTATACTTCCTGACCCACATATCGTACCTTTCATCTCCCCATTTATACTTCCTGACCCACATATCATACCTTCCATTTCCTCATTTATACTTCCTGACCCACATATCGTAACCTTCCATTTCCCCATTTATACTTCCTGACCCACATATCGTACCTTTCATTTCCCCATTTATACTTCCTGACCCACATATCGTACCTTTCATCTCCCCATTTATACTTCCTGACCCACATATCATACCTTCCATTTCCTCATTTATACTTCCTGACCCACATATCGTACCTTCCATTTCCCCATTTATACTTCCTGACCCACATATCGTACCTTCCATTTCCCCATTTATACTTCCTGACCCACATATCGTACCTTCCATTTACCCATGTATATTTCCTGACCCACATATCGTACCTTCCATTTTCCCATTTATACTTCCTGACCCACATATCGTACCTTCCATTTCCCCATTTATACTTCCTGACCCACATATCGTACCTTCCATTTCCCCATTTATACTTCCTGACCCACATATCATACCTTCCATTTCCCCATTTATACTTCCTGACCCACATATCATACCTTCCATTTCCCCATTTATACTTCCTGACCCACATATCATACCTTCCATTTCCCCATTTATACTTCCTGACCCACATATCGTACCTTCCATTTCCCCATTTATACTTCCTGACCCACATATCGTACCTTCCATTTCCCCATTTATACTTCCTGACCCACATATCGTACCTTCCATTTCCCCATTTATACTTCCTGACCCACATATCGTACCTTACTAAGCTAGTTGATGCTAGAAATGTAAGTAGCCCTAAACATTTCTTTACCAGGAGTTGCAGTTGAACACAAACCAAGTGAATGTAGTCATCAAACGCACAGTGACGGCATAATATAAATGGTTCAGAGAAAGTAGTACTGAGCTCTTCTGTCAACGGGGGTATGAGAGAGACCTGCAGATCTGAGCTAGACACACACATTCTTACAGGAATGTCTAGCTGGTGGAAAAGATGACACTTCCTCTCTAAACACACTGGCCAATCCGTATAGCCTCCGATCAGAGAAAGACGTTTCATAGTGATAACATGTGCTGGGTCATTATTTACATGGAGGTGCTCTGTCATAGACACGGTGTGGGTTACCTTTCTACCAAGCCTTGTTACAGCTAGTGACACACAACATTTACTGTGTGAATCACATTTTATTTAAGTATTTCAATCCAGATAAGGAGAGAAAGTGTCTATCCTGTAATGATATCAGATATTAATCTCATCCTGTAATGATATCAGATATTAATCTCATCCTGTAATGATATCAGATATTAATCTCATCCCGTAATGATATCAGATATTAATCTCATCTCGTAATGATATCAGATATTAATCTCATCCTGTAATGATATCAGATATTAATCTCATCCCGTAATGATATCAGATATTAATCTCATCCCGTAATGATATCAGATATTAATCTCATCCCGTAATGATATCAGATATTAATCTCATCTCATAATGATATCAGATATTAATCTCATCCTGTAATGATATCAGGTATTAATCTCATCCTGTAATGATATCAGATATTAATCTCATCCTGTAATGATATCAGATATTAATCTCATCCTGTAATGATATCAGATATTAATCTCATCCCGTAATGATATCAGGTATTAATCTCATCCCATAATGATATCAGATATTAATCTCATCTCGTAATGATATCAGATATTAATCTCATCCCGTAATAATATCAGGTATTAATCTCATCCCGTAATGATATCAGGTATTAATCTCATCCCGTAATGATATCAGATATTAATCTCATCCTGTAATGATATCAGATATTAATCTCATCCCGTAATGATATCAGATATTAATCTCATCCTGTAATGATATCAGGTATTAATCTCATCCCGTAATGATATCAGGTATTAATCTCATCCCGTAATGATATCAGATATTAATCTCATCCCGTAATGATATCAGATATTAATCACATCCCGTAATGATATCACATATTAATCTCATCCCGTAATGATATCAGGTATTAATCTTATTTTTAATGACGTTATTAATCTACACAAGATAATACAATTAAGATAAAAAGTTTTATTAGAGTACAAATACAATGTTTAGCTCTGTTGAAACTGTATTTTTGCATTTTGGACATTTTAATTGCATACTGGGCCTTTGAGCAATAGCTAAAAATAGCCCCAGAACTAACGTGGTTTCAGTAAGATTAGGACAACACAGAAGGCATTGTACAAGTGGAATTTAAGTGAGTACTCAACGTTTGTAGAGAAAAAGTGCTTTGTGCATTCCAGAAACATTGGCAGTACAATGGAATATATTTGAGTGGGACATTTTTACTCCAATTAAAGCCTGTAAAACTACTTCAGCAGCTAATAGAAGAACATTTGAGGCAAATTGGTCCGGAATCACAGCTTTAGCTTCAATAGAAATGAAAGCTGAACAGTAATACTTTTGGAAACATCTCTTGATTTACCCATGTATGTAAGGATCCGCAGAAAACAGAAAGAACTTCAGTAGGTTATTTCAGACCATTTGAGAGAGAACAGTTTAGAACATGAGAGACTAAGGTCACACAGCAGTTGTTTATCCAGTGATGGTGGTGTGTCACATATGGGTGAGCTGTGTTGTCACAGGGTGTGTAGAGGAGAGCACTACTGTGTATCATGTTGATTAGAAGCACAGCTGTTTTGGGTTTAGCTGTGCACCGGGCAGAGGTTAGTTAATCAGTGGGCTATTAAGGTCCCTGGTTAGGTTCACAGGTGCTTGTTATTAATATAATGTTACATAGGTTAGTTAATCAGTGGGCTATTAAGGTCCCTGGTTAGGTTCACAGGTGCTTGTTATTAATATAATGTTACATAGGTTAGTTAATCAGTGGGCTATTTAAGGTCCCTGGTTAGGTTCACAGGTGCTTGTTATTAATATTATGTTACATAGGTTAGTTAATCAGTGGGATATTTATGGTCCCTGGTTAGGTTCACTGGTGCTTGTTATTAAGATAATGTTACATAGGTTAGTTAATCAGTGGGCTATTTAAGGTCCCTGGTTAGGTTCACTGGTGCTTGTTATTAATATAATGTTACATAGGTTAGTTAATCAGTGGGCTATTTAAGGTCCCTGGTTAGGTTCACTGGTGCTTGTTATTAATATAATGTTACATAGGTTAGTTAATCAGTGGGCTATTTAAGGTCCCTGTTAGGTTCACAGGTGCTTGTTATTAATATAATGTTACATAGGTTAGTTAATCAGTGGGCTATTTAAGGTCAAGGGTTAACCAGTCTGTACAGACGCGTGTCCACTGTGTTTAGTCAGTACAGATGTGTGTCTACTGTGTGTTTAGTCAGTACAGACGTGTGTCCACTGTGTGTTTAGTCAGTACAGACGTGTGTCCACTGTGTGTTTAGTCAGTACAGACGTGTGTCCACTGTGTGTTTAGTCAGTACAGACGTGTGTCCACTGTGTGTTTAGTCAGTACAGACGCGTGTCCACTGTGTGTTTATTCAGTACAGACGTGTGTCCACTGTGTGTTCAGTCAGTACAGACGTGTGTCCACTGTGTGTTCAGTCAGTACAGACGTGTGTCCACTGTGTGTTTAGTCAGTACAGACGTGTGTCTACTGTGTGTTTAGTCAGTACAGACGTGTGTCTACTGTGTGTTTAGTCAGTACAGACGTGTGTCCACTGTGTGTTTAGTCAGTACAGACGTGTGTCCACTGTGTGTTTAGTCAGTACAGACGTGTGTCCACTGTGTGTTTAGTCAGTACAGACGTGTGTCCACTGTGTGTTTAGTCAGTACAGACGTGTGTCCACTGTGTGTTTAGTCAGTACAGACGTGTGTCCACTGTGTGTTTAGTAACAGTTGGTTTTGCAACACAACCACCACGTCAGAGGTTCACTCATTATGACAGGATTATAATCAGAAGAAATGCAACAGAAATCCAGCTCTACTAAGCACCAGCACTCACGAGTACCAAATGGCACCATATTCCTTCTATAGTGCAGTAGACCGGTCCAGGGTGTATGTAGAGCAGGGAGCCATTTGTCCCTCAGCCCAGTGGGAGCTCATGTCTGGACTGGGAGCTCACAAGCTGCTGGAGAACTAGAAAAGAGGCCTGACAAATAAAGGGGTCGCTGAACAAAGAATGCTTTGAAGAGTTGTAATTACATCAGAGTGATGCTGGGTTGATCGTACCAGACACTATCAGGTGTTAGGTATAGAGAAGTGTGTGTGTGTATATATATATATATATACGTGTGTGTGTGTATAAATATATATATATATACGTGTGTGTGTATAAATATATATACGTGTGTGTACATGTGTGTGTGTATAAATATATATATATACGTGTGTGTGTGTATAAATATATATATATACATGTGTGTGTGTGTATAAATATATATACGTGTGTGTACATGTGTGTGTGTGTATAAATATATATATATATACACGTGTGTGTGTGAATAAATATATATATATACGTGTGTGTGTGTATAAATATATATATATATACATGTGTGTGTGTGTATAAATATATATACGTGTGTGTACATGTGTGTGTGTGTGTGTATAAATATATATATATACGTGTGTGTGTGTATAAATATATATATACGTGTGTGTGTATATAAATATATACGTGTGTGTGTGTATAAATATATATATATATACGTGTGTGTATATAAATATATACGTGTGTGTGTGTATAAATATATACGTGTGTGTGTGTATAAATATATATATATATACGTGTGTGCGTGTATAAATATATACGTGTGTGTGTACATGTGTGTGTGTATAAATATATACGTGTGTGTGTGTATAAATATATATATATATACACACGTGTGTGTACATATGTGTGTGTGTATAAATATATATACGTTTGTGTACGTGTGGGTGTGTGTGTGTACATGTGTGTGTGTACATGTGTGTGTGTGTATAAATATATATACACGTGTGTGCACATGTGTGTGTGTGTGTGTACGTGTGTGTGTTTGTGTGTGTACATGTGTGTGTGTTTGTACACAGATGATCACACAATGTGTGTTAACTGTTGGAAAATGTTAGGGTTGACAAACGTGTTTTAGCACTGGAAAAAAATTATCTGTAATTGTCTCTCAGATTTAAGCGGTTCATCACTAAAATAATTCCAGTCAGTATTAAATAAATCTGATAAAACATGCACTTGCCTTGTAGCCTGGAATCCAAGGTAAAGCCATGATGAATCAGACCAGATCTGTTAGGATTCCAGGCTTGTGATGTGTGCATCACTGTAAGATTGATTCAACTCATAATGCCTTCATATCCCCCATCATCACTCAGACGGATCAGTGTGGTCTCCAGGGAACCCCTAGAAATCCTTTACTTCCTGTCTTCCTGGTGTCATAGCAACCCCCGTTTAGCACAGCAGAGCTTCCAATAACGACAGGGAGCAGGACACCCATCATGTTGATGAGACAGGTGACATGACAGAGGAGTATTCTCTAATGAAAACAACCTCTGTGAGCTGTGATCATATTCATTTCAATAACCATGAACAAACCACGTATAAAAGCAGAAGAGACTTGTAAAGATATTTGTAGTTCTAACACAAAGGTCTATTGCAATAAGCATTTGATCTTATTAAAATAATTTGTATTTCACTTGGGGCTTGCTTGGGATCTGCTTAACTCATATTTGTTTTATTCTTAGAACTACCTTAACACCCTGACAGGGTTAATCTTCACACAACCTGTGTTAAACAGAAGAACTGGGGAATAAAAGTCAACCAACTGAAGGATACTGCAGGTTACATACAGAGCCAGCCCCAGACAGGATACTGTGGGTTACATACAGGGCCAGCCCCAGACAGGATACTGTGGGTTACATACAGGGCCAGCCCCAGACAGGATACTGTGGGTTACATACAGAGCCAGCCCCAGACAGGATACTGTGGGTTACATACAGGGCCAGCTCCAGACAGGATACTGTGGGTTACATACAGGGCCAGCTCCATAAACGATACTGCAGCTTACATACAGAGCCAGCTCCACACAGGATACTGTGGGTTACATACAGGGCCAGCTCCAGACAGGATACTGTGGGCTACATACAGAACCAGCTCCATAAAGGATACTGCAGGTTACATACAGGGCCAGCTCCAGACAGGATACTGTGGGCTACATACAGAGCCAGCTCCAGGCAGGATACTGTGGGTTACATACAGGGCCAGCTCCAGACAGGATACTGTGGGTTACATACAGGGCCAGCTCCAGACAGGATACTGTGGGTTACATACAGGGCCAGCTCCAGACAGGATACTGTGGGTTACATACAGGGCCAGCTCCACACAGGATACTGTGGGTTACATACAGGGCCAGCTCCAGACAGGATACTGTGGGTTACATACAGGGCCAGCTCCAGACAGGATACTGTGGGTTACATACAGGGCCAGCTCCACACAGGATACTGTGGGTTACATACAGGGCCAGCTCCAGACAGGATACTGTGGGCTACATACAGAACCAGCTCCATAAAGGATACTGCAGGTTACATACAGGGCCAGCTCCAGACAGGATACTGTGGGCTACATACAGAGCCAGCCCCAGACAGGATACTGTGGGTTACATACAGGGCCAGCTCCAGACAGGATACTGTGGGTTACATACAGGGCCAGCTCCAGACAGGATACTGTGGGTTACATACAGGGCCAGCTCCACACAGGATACTGTGGGTTACATACAGGGCCAGCTCCAGACAGGATACTGTGGGTTACATACAGAACCAGCTCCATAAAGGATACTGCAGGTTACATACAGGGCCAGCTCCACACAGGATACTGTGGGCTACATACAGAACCAGCTCCATAAAGGATACTGCAGGTTACATACATGGCCAGCTCCAGACAGGATACTGTGGGTTACATACAGGGCCAGCTCCAGACAGGATACTGTGGGCTACATACAGGGCCAGCTCCAGACAGGATACTGTGGGCTACATACAGGGCCAGCTCCAGGCAGGATACTGTGGGCTACATACAGGGCCAGCTCTATCTCCTCGGGACATTAACCTAAATGAATGTATACATCAAATGGTCCACATAAAACAATCTATGTGCCCAGAATGAAATATTTTTCAGGGGCCCCAAAAGGAAAGAGCCGGCACTAGGGAAAACAGTGAAAGAACACAGGCTTCTTTTAAGTACACATTACATGACAAACATACCACCTCCATATGGTCACTTTTCAGCAAGCACTGTGTATTGACTTCTCTACACTTTACAACAGAGCCGCCTGACTGTAGTTCACATGATCTAAGGTGAGCTTGTAGGAAAAACCCTGAGGATCGGGCAAAATACCTTGGTTCTCCAGAGACAAATCATATTTAGAATTACAGGACTACAGCACAGACACACATCAATGTGGAGCATTTCCTTACAGATATTATTAAATACAGTGAGATCCACGTATCCTTACAGATATTATTAAATACAGTGAGATCCACGTATCCTTACAGATATTATTAAATACAGTGAGATCCACGTATCCTTACAGATATTATTAAATACAGTGAGATCCACGTATCCTTACAGATATTATTAAATACAGTGAGATCCACGTATCCTTACAGATATTATTAAATACAGTGAGATCCACGTATCCTTACAGATATTATTAAATACAGTGAGATCCACGTATCCTTACAGATATTATTAAATACAGTGAGATCCACGTATCCTTACAGATATTATTAAATACAGTGAGATCCACGTATCCTTACAGATATCATTAAATACAGTGAGATCCACGTATCCTTACAGATATTATTAAATACAGTGAGATCCACGTATCCTTACAGATATTATTAAATACAGTGAGATCCACGTATCCTTACAGATATTATTAAATACAGTGAGATCCACGTATCCTTACAGATATTATTAAATACAGTGAGATCCACGTATCCTTACAGATATTATTAAATACAGTGAGATCCACGTATCCTTACAGATATTATTAAATACAGTGAGATCCACGTATCCTTACAGATATTATTAAATACAGTGAGATCCACGTATCCTTACAGATATTATTAAATACAGTGAGATCCACGTATCCTTACAGATATTATTAAATACAGTGAGATCCACGTATCCTTACAGATATTATTAAATACAGTGAGATCCACGTATCCTTACAGATATTATTAAATACAGTGAGATCCACGTATCCTTACAGACATTATTAAATACAGTGAGATCCACGTATCCTTACAGATATTATTAAATACAGTGAGATCCACGTATCCTTACAGATATTATTAAATACAGTGAGATCCACGTATCCTTACAGATATTATTAAATACAGTATCTGATAGAGAAAGTCCACACCACATAAGCCTGGAAGCCTTTGAAGTCTTCAGTGGTTTGATCTCTCTCTCCTCCAGTGAAACCATGACCCTTTCAGCCACCTGACTACCTGCTCTCATCTGGGCATGGATGCAGGTGGAATGTGTGGGTGTGTCCCCTCTCCAAGACCTCCTGCCAGAACCCAATAGGACACCCAATAGGACACCCAATAGGACACCCAACAGGACACCCAACAGGACACCCAACAGGACACCCAACAGGACACCCAACAGGACACCCAATAGGACACCAAATAGGACACCCAACAGGACACCCAACAGGACACCCAACAGGACACCCAACAGGACACCCAACAGGACACCCAACATGACACCCAACAACATGACACCCAACATGACACCCAACAGGACACCCAACAGGACACCCAACAGGACACCCAACAGGACACCCAACATGACACCCAACAACATGACACCCAACAACATGACACCCAACAACATGACACCCAACAACATGACACCCAACAACATGACACCCAACAGGACACCCAACATGACACCCAACATGACACCCAACAACATGACACCCAACAGGACACCCAACAGGACACCCAACAGGACACCCAACAGGACACCCAACATGACACCCAACATGACACCCAACATGACACCCAACAGGACACCCAACAGGACACCCAACAACATGACACCCAACAACATGACACCCAACAGGACACCCAACATGACACCCAACAGGACACCCAACAGGACACCCAACAACAGGACACCCAATAGGACACCCAATAGGACCCAGTAGGACACTTAATACCTAACAGGACATCCAGTAGGACATCCAGTAGGACACCTAATACCCAGTAGGACACTTAATACCTAACAGGACATCCAGTAGGACATCCAGTAGGACACCTAATACCCAGTAGGACACTTAATACCTAACAGGACATCCAGTAGGACACCTAATAGGACACTTAATACCTAACAGGACATCCAGTAGGACATCCAGTAGGACATCCAGTAGGACACCTAATACCCAGTAGGACACTTAATACCTAACAGGACATCCAGTAGGACACCTAATAGGACACCTAATACCCAGTAGGACACTTAATACCTAACAGGACATCCAGTAGGACACCAGGTAGACAGCTGGGTCTTTGTTTTCTCACGTTCACACGCTTCTCACGCACGTCAGCTCGTGCTCGTGTATCGCCACAGCTTTTATCTGAAATGTCGCGACTAATTGGGCGTCATCAGATGATTCATGTTAATCTCAACCAGATAGGCTACAGGTGTAATTAAATAGCCTAATAATTATGTCGGCGGTGCACCTGACCGGTCTGAGATCAGTAAACGACCCAAATCACAATGGGAGAAGATCAAACATTACAGTAAGTCTGTAGTCGCTTGTCGTAACATATAATTAAAAGTGTATCTAATCATGTTTCTTAGTACAACATTTCATAAAGTAAATATATTAAGTTTAAGGTATAAAGTTGAATGTGAACAAAGTTGCGCTACTCACACGTCACCTGTTGCACCTGGTAGGAGGGGATC
Organism: Dallia pectoralis; assembly: GCA_029465975.1. Taxonomy (NCBI): domain Eukaryota; kingdom Metazoa; phylum Chordata; class Actinopteri; order Esociformes; family Umbridae; genus Dallia; species Dallia pectoralis. The sequence continues at coordinate 745,072 of CM055740.1, forward strand.
TATTGGAACCACATGTAGAGTGTTTCATAGAGCGCAGTGGTGCGGTATCTATGGTGGATATTAACCACATGTAGAGTGTTTCATAGAGCGCAGTGGTGCGGTATCCCTGGTGGATATTAACCGCACGTAGAGCGGTTTATAGAGCGCAGTGGTGCGGTATCTCTGGTGGATATTAACCGCATGTAGAGTGTTTTATAGAGCGCAGTGGTGCGGTATCCCTGGTGGATATTAACCGCATGTATAGTGTTTTATAGAGCGCAGTGGTGCGGTATCTCTGGTGGATATTAACCGCATGTAGAGTGTTTTATAGAGCGCAGTGGTGCGGTATCTCTGGTGGATATTAACCGCATGTAGAGTGTTTTATAGAGCGCAGTGGTGCGGTATCCCTGGTGGATATTAACCGCACGTAGAGCGGTTTATAGAGCGCAGTGGTGCGGTATCCCTGGTGGATATTAACCGCATGTAGAGTGTTTTATAGAGCGCAGTGGTGCGGTATCTCTGGTGGATATTAACCGCATGTATAGTGTTTTATAGAGCGCAGTGGTGCGGTATCCCTGGTGGATATTAACCACATGTAGAGTGTTTTATAGAGCGCAGTGGTGCGGTATCTCTGGTGGATATTAACCGCATGTATAGTGTTTTATAGAGCGCAGTGGTGCGGTATCCCTGGTGGATATTAACCGCATGTAGAGTGTTTTATAGAGCGCAGTGGTGCGGTATCCCTGGTGGATATTAACCGCACGTAGAGTGTTTTATAGAGCGCAGTGGTGCGGTATCCCTGGTGGATATTAACCGCATGTAGAGTGTTTTATAGAGAGCAGTGGTGTGGTATCCCTGGTGGATATTAACCGCATGTAGAGTGTTTTATAGAGAGCAGTGGTGTGGTATCCCTAGTGGATGTTAACCAATTAATAAATCCCTTTTGTTTGATGTGCTTCTATTATAAACAACTCAGACTTCTACATTGATTTAAGTGGAGATACACAAATGAAGAGTAGTCTACACATTAAAATGTAATGAATGAAGACCAGATTGTAGAATCGCATATTATTTTATTACCTGGACATCTTTGAGCTCCGTGTTGTCCTTTTTCTTCAGGACTAGAAAGTATTGTGGCCGATATGCTCCACACAGGACACTTGGTGAATCTAGTCAATAGTTTTATGCACAAAAACAAAACCTTTTAAGACCATGTCATAAATTACACCCTATTTCCTATACTGAGAACTTCTGGTGCTTCATCATACCAGAGCAATACGGGCCTGATAAATCTTTGGTCAAAAGTGTTCTACACAGGGTACAGGGTGTGATTTAGGATGAAGCCTTGACGTTATCGGACCTGGAGCTCCTCCTGTAATCTCTCTGGGACTTCGACCTGGCTCTCCTCCTAATGGGTCACAACAACTTAGAAATGTGTGTGTATCTCAAATGCCACCATATCCCCTGTGTAGTGCGCTGGTGTAGTGCGCTGGTGTAGTGCGCTGGTGTAGTGCGCTGGTGTAGTCCGCTGGTGTAGTGGTACAAGTGGGCTACATGTTCAACACGACAGCCTTCCCAGCAACCAACCAGTGGGTCACGTTTTACTACTTCTTCAACCAGGAAACATCACTGTGACAAACAGAGAATTAACTCAGAAACTAAATTGGTATGGTTGTAATAATAGTAAAATGATATACAAAAATAGATGTAGAAACATTTTCCATTTTACAATTTACAGTCCTGTGAAATAGAGAGGACACAACATTTAACAAATTACTCTGAAGTATTATACTTAAACACATAAACAATGTTTTTGCCCATGTTTCAACTGTTTCTGCTTTAACTGTGTGAAGTTCAGGGGTTCCTTTCATGTACTCTTAAGTTCACCCAGAGAATGTTGATTGAGATCCGGGTTCTGGTCGTTGCATAACCCCCACATTTGGGCTTTGTTGAGCCATTCTGTTCTAGCTTTTAAAGGGGGTTTGGGTTCGTTGTTCTGTTGGAAGATCTATGTGCTCCTCAGTTTCAGCTTATTGACAGATGCTCTCACATTCACTGGTAATAGATGGATTTAATTGATGACACGATGAGGACTATAGTTGACAGTCCTAACATCACATCTAGACCAGTCCTGACATCACATCTAGTCCAGTCCTGACATCACATGTAGGCCAGTCCTGACATCACATCTAGACCAGTCCTGACATCACATCTAGTCCAGTCCTAACATCACATCTAGACCAGTCCTGACATCACATCTAGACCAGTCCTGACATCACATCTAGACCAGTCCTAACATCACATCTAGACCAGTCCTAACATCACATCTAGACCAGTCCTAACATCACATCTAGACCAGTCCTGACATCACATCTAGTCCAGTCCTAACATCACATCTAGACCAGTCCTGACATCACATCTAGACCAGTCCTGACATCACATCTAGACCAGTCCTGACATCACATCTAGACCAGTCCTGACATCACATCTAGACCAGTCCTGACATCACATCTAGACCAGTCCTGATATCACATCTAGACCAGTCCTAACATCACATCTAGTCCAGTCCTGACATCACATCTAGACCAGTCCTGACATCACATCTAGTCCAGTCCTAACATCACATCTAGACCAGTCCTGACATCACATCTAGACCAGTCCTGACATCACATCTAGTCCAGTCCTAACATCACATCTAGACCAGTCCTAACATCACATCTAGTCCAGTCCTGACATCACATCTAGACCAGTCCTGACATCACATCTAGTCCAGTCCTAACATCACATCTAGACCAGTCCTGACATCACATCTAGTCCAGTCCTAACATCACATCTAGTCCAGTCCTGACATCACATCTAGACCAGTCCTGACATCACATCTAGACCAGTCCTGACATCACATCTAGTCCAGTCCTAACATCACATCTAGACCAGTCCTGACATCACATCTAGACCAGTCCTGACATCACATCTAGTCCAGTCCTAACATCACATCTAGTCCAGTCCTGACATCACATCTAGTCCAGTCCTAACATCACATCTAGTCCAGTCCTGACATCACATGTAGGCCAGTCCTGACATCACATCTAGACCAGTCCTGACATCACATCTAGACCAGTCCTGACATCACATCTAGTCCAGTCCTGACATCACATCTAGTCCAGTCCTGACATCACATCTAGTCCAGTCCTGACATCACATCTAGTCCAGTCCTGACATCACATCTAGTCCAGTCCTGACATCACATCTAGACCAGTCCTGACATCACATCTAGACCAGTCCTAACATCACATCTAGTCCAGTCCTAACATCACATCTAGACCAGTCCTGACATCACATCTAGACTAGTCCTGACATCACATCTAGTCTAGTCCTGACATCACATCTAGTCCAGTCCTGACATCACATCTAGTCCAGTCCTAACATCACATCTAGTCCAGTCCTGACATCACATGTAGGCCAGTCCTGACATCACATGTAGACCAGTCCTGACATCACGTCTAGATCAGTCCTGACATCACATCTAGTCCAGTCCTAACATCACATCTAGTCCAGTCCTAACATCACATCTAGTCCAGTCCTAACATCACATCTAGTCCAGTCCTAACATCACATCTAGTCCAGTCCTAACATCACATCTAGTGCAGTCCTAACATCACATCTAGTCCAGTCCTGACATCACATCTAGACCAGTCCAGAAATCTAGACCAGTTCTGACATCACATCTAGGCCAGTCCTGACATCTAGACCAGTCCAGAAATCTAGACCAGTTCTGACATCACATCTAGTCCAGTCCTATATAGCTCTCCTTGCCTCAACACAACATGATTTGTACAGTAATACTTTTGCAGCGTATTTAGTGCTGCAGCTTTATTAACTTCTCGTCAACATCCTAAATCTCTTCAGGGTGCTTCCTTGTATCTGGTATAGTTCCATGTGGGAAGTATCGTCTCAGTCTATCTGCTGGGGAATAATAAGATGTGATACCTGTCCTAAGAACCCTTGTGAATCTGCTGATTAAGTAAAAGATAAAGTATATCATTAAACCATCAGCTGACAGGAGATATTCTGCTTGTACACATGAAGACACACTCGTACCCTAAACATCGCACTATTTACGTGCCCTTCTTGTCCAGGGACTTTTATGTGAAGTAGTGTAGTATGAAGGGAAGTAGGCCATTTGAGATGCAGTCATTAACATGTATCATTTCTTACCCACTGGTCCAAATCCTCCTGTTTGGACGTTTACGGTTCTACTGTTATTAATTAAGGAATGGATTAGATGGAAAACTCCCAGAAGGGAAATGTTGACACAATATTCTGTTTCTCTGTAATGCCATGTTTTTGTAAACTTTTACATGTTTTTGTAAACTTTTACATGTTTTTGTAAACTTTTACATGTTTTTGTAAACTTTTACATGTTTTTGTAAAACTTTTACATGTTTTTGTTAAACTTTTACATGTTTTTGTTAAACTTTTACATGTTTTTGTTAAACTTTTAAATTTTTACATACAATAGGGAGAAAATCACAAACTGTCAGACATGAAGAAAACCAACTGTATATCTCAAGAATTATGTTCCCTGGGAACTATTGTATGAAGACGTGATTATGTTACTGAAGTTTATCAAGTTATCGGTGGCTCAACTCACACATATCCAGTTCTTCTCTGAATGGCTGCTTCTTTGTCTGACTGCATCTCTTTCTCTTGTCTCTCTGGCCAATCACTATAACCAGCAGGTTGTTGAGGTAAAAATGTGGCCTAGGTTAGGTGTGTGTGGGTCTGTGTGTGGGTCTGTCTGTGTGTGGGTCTGTGTCTGGGTCTGTGTGCCTTTAGGGCTCCTTTGAGATCAGAGACAATAGTGTTTCACACAACATCCATGTAAACAGCACAAACAGCTGTCCTTGTTGCTCTCCTCTGGGATTATATATTCAAATTCACAAAAGAGTGACAGACAAATGTTCCTTTTGTCTTGGTTGATTAAAACCATCTTACTGTTCTTATGAATACCAAAGACATCTGATTGAGTTGCTATGAGCAGCTGTTGCTATGAGCAGCTGTTGCTATGAGCAGCTGTTGCTATGAGCAGCTGTTGCTAGGTGCTGACCAGGTGTAGTTACTGTGTTTCCAGGTAATAATTGTTTTGCTTCAAGTTCAGTTCAGTCCATTCAGAAAACCAACTGACATGCAAATAAAAATATCACTGTTGTATTTTAAAACCCCGCTTGTCAGTATGTCAGTGTTGATTGTAAAATGAAGATGTACTATTTATGACAATTCACAAATCGGCATGGGGATTTGAATAGTTGTGAGGTTGTTGATTGTGTTAGAGCTGTAATAAAGATAGTGCTTTTACAAGGCTGGTTACTCATTTCTAGAACAATATGAACGTCTCCCCAGCCTTCTCCAGGGACACTAATCACGTTCTTTGTGTCTGTATTTTATTGCTGTTATAATCAAACTGATTCCCTCACAGGACTGCATCTGGCACCGCTCACAAGCATTTCTACATTTCTGTTAAATCTATCTGTCTTCTATCAGATGAGCGGAGAGATAATATGTCTTTAGTTAGTCTAGATGTTAGGACTGGTCTAGATGTTAGGACTGGTCTAGATGTTAGGACTGGTCTAGATGTTAGGACTGGTCTAGATGTTAGGACTGGTCTAGATGTTAGGACTGGTCTAGATGTTAGGACTGGTCTAGATGTTAGGACTGGTCTAGATGTTAGGACTGGTCTAGATGTTAGGACTGGTCTAGATGTTAGGACTGGTCTAGATGTTAGGACTGGTCTAGATGTTAGGACTGGTCTAGATGTTAGGACTGGTCTAGATGTTAGGACTGGTCTAGATGTTAGGACTGGTCTAGATGTTAGGACTGGTCTAGATGTTAGGACTGGTCTAGATGTTAGGACTGGTCTAGATGTTAGGACTGGTCTAGATGTTAGGACTGGTCTAGATGTTAGGACTGGTCTAGATGTTAGGACTGGTCTACATCACTCTGATGTCAGTTAATGAACAACTATACTCATGTGAAATAATATTGAATCCAAAAGGATGAGATTACAGGGTGCTCATAAATAGTGCTCATAAATAGTGTTCATAAATAGTGCACTACACAGAGTATATGACTCATACATTGTGCACTACAAACAGATTAGTGCTTATAACAAGTGGTCTACATAAATAACAGAAAACTGACAGACTTTTCATGGCAGTTTCTTGCCATTTGGCTCACTGGTTCTGTTGTTTTCACCTCAGCTGTTTCCCTAATCACTGTCCATATTTTAGGTACTCGTTTATTGTGAGTTTTGTCCGTCTTTGTTTGAGGTAGGGCTTATGCTTCAGTTGTTTTTGTAGTAGGGTTTGGCTTGTATAGTTTATATTTGTGAATAACTGTTAATAATTGTCCTTATTGTCTATATGCTTGTGTCCTGCCTATACATCTGTTATGTATGTTTGGTACCAAAATGAACATTTTTTTCTCCAAAATTATGTAATAGAGAAGATATACCCAGATTGAGAGTTTTACCCAGTTTGGAGAGAATTTCTCATCAGTCTTTTTTTTGAAAGTGATCATTGATTTTTTTATACGTTTTGGTGATTTATTTTCACGGGTTTGGGATCAGAATAAACGGTTTCAAGTCAGAGTAATGATTGGTCATCATTTGTAAGTCAGAACAATTGATCTTTTTATCTAGAAGGAAGGAACCCCACGGAGACTCTTTGGACCGTTACAAATTGGGTCGGACCACACATGCTGGATGGGGCTTTTCACAATGCTCACTGAAGGTCCAATACCAAAAATGGTTCCAATGTCTTCACTAAAACATCAGCCGCTCGTGAGACCACATCGTTTTAAAAAGGTTTAGATAAACTGCAAATATGCATATAAGAAGGTTGGTTGTGTTAGGTTGTATAATATAACCATATCAGTAGGTTGTATAATATAACCATATCAGTAGGTTGTATAATATAACCATAACATAACCATATCAGTAGGTTGTATAATATAACCAAAATATAACCATATCAGTAAGTTGTATAATATAACCAAAATATAACCATATCAGTAGGTTGTATAATATAACCATAATATAACCATATCAGTAGGCTGTATAATATAACCATAACATAACCATATCTGTAGGTTGTATAATATAACCATATCAGTAGGCTGTATAATATAACCATAACATAACCATATCAGTAGGTTGTATAATATAACCATATCAGTAGGCTGTATAATATAACCATAACATAACCATATCAGTAGGCTGTATAATATAACCATAATATAACCATATCAGTAGGTTGTATAATATAACCATAACATAACCATATCAGTAGGTTGTATAATATAACCATATCAGTAGGCTGTATAATATAACCATAACATAACCATATCAGTAGGCTGTATAATATAACCATAACATAACCATATCAGTAGGTTGTATAATATAACCATATCAGTAGGCTGTATAATATTACCATAACATAACCATATCTGTAGGTTGTATAATATAACCATAATATAACCATATCAGTAGGTTGTATAATATAACCATATCAGTAGGTTGTATAATATAACCATAACATAACCATATCAGTAGGCTGTATAATATAACCATAATATAACCATATCAGTAGGCTGTATAATATAACCATATCAGTAGGTTGTATAATATAACCATATCAGTAGGTTGTATAATATAACCATAACATAACCATATCAGTAGGCTGTATAATATAACCATATCAGTAGGTTGTATAATATAACCATAACATAACCATATCAGTAGGCTGTATAATATAACCATATCAGTAGGCTGTATAATATAACCATAACATAACCATATCAGTAGGCTGTATAATATAACCATAACATAACCATATCAGTAGGCTGTATAATATAACCATATCAGTAGGTTGTATAATATAACCATAACATAACCATATCAGTAGGCTGTATAATATAACCATATCAGTAGGTTGTATAATATAACCATAACATAACCATATCAGTAGGCTGTATAATATAACCATAATATAACCATATCAGTAGGCTGTATAATATAACCATATCAGTAGGCTGTATAATATAACCATATCAGTAGGTTGTATAATATAACCATAACATAACCATATCAGTAGGCTGTATAATATAACCATATCAGTAGGTTGTATAATATAACCATAACATAACCATATCAGTAGGCTGTATAATATAACCATATCAGTAGGCTGTATAATATAACCATATCAGTAGGCTGTATAATATTACCATAACATAACCATATCAGTAGGTTGTATAATATTACCATATCAGTAGGCTGTATAATATAACCATATCAGTAGGCTGTATAATATTACCATAACATAACCATATCAGTAGGTTGTATAATATTACCATATCAGTAGGCTGTATAATATAACCATATCAGTAGGCTGTATAATATAACCATATCAGTAGGCTGTATAATATTACCATAACATAACCATATCTGTAGGTTGTATAATATAACCATAATATAACCATATCAGTAGGTTGTATAATATAACCATATCAGTAGGTTGTATAATATAACCATAACATAACCATATCAGTAGGCTGTATAATATAACCATAATAGAACCATATCAGTAGGCTGTATAATATAACCATATCAGTAGGTTGTATAATATAACCATAACATAACCATATCAGTAGGTTGTATAATATAACCATATCAGTAGGTTGTATAATATAACCATAACATAACCATATCAGTAGGCTGTATAATATAACCATATCAGTAGGCTGTATAATATTACCATAACATAACCATATCTGTAGGTTGTATAATATAACCATAATATAACCATATCAGTAGGTTGTATAATATAACCATATCAGTAGGTTGTATAATATAACCATAACATAACCATATCAGTAGGCTGTATAATATAACCATATCAGTAGGCTGTATAATATAACCATATCAGTAGGCTGTATAATATTACCATAACATAACCATATCTGTAGGTTGTATAATATTACCATATCAGTAGGTTGTATAATATAACCATATCAGTAGGCTGTATAATATAACCATAACATAACCATATCTGTAGGTTGTATAATATAACCATAACATAACCATATCTGTAGGTTGTATAATATAACCATAACGTAACCATATCTGTAGGTTGTATAATATAACCATAACGTAACCATATCTGTAGGTTGTATAATATAACCATAACGTAACCATATCTGTAGGTTGTATAATATAACCATAACGTAACCATATCAGTAGGCTGTATAATATAACCATAACGTAACCATATCAGTAGGCTGTATAATATAACCATAACATAACCATATCAGTAGGTTGTATAATATAACCATAATATAACCATAATATAACCATATCAGTAGGCTGTTCAGTGTGAAGTGGCAGTTCCAGTACATTTGGTCCCACTAGATAAGGACCGAGTGGGAGGATCTGAACATTGTATGAATAAATCAACCAGGTGGTTAGAGACAAGCTGACTCCTGTTACCTCCCCATATCACAGAAGCACATCAGACTACATGCTCTCTAATATCCGGTTAAGCCCTTTGTTTGTCAGATGCACTGGATCAGAAAGCATTTTGAACAATTAATCTATTGTGACACGGCAACTCCTACGCTGTAATCATTTAGCAAGGTATAAAGCAAGTCATTTAAAATATATATATATATATATATATATATATATAAACGTGGACGATACATTTTAGAAATCTAAGTATAATTTGGGCTTTGAATTGGTACCATAAAATACTAATGTGCATTAAATGTTCATGGAAAGTGACCAGAGCTAAAAACCTGTCTGTTTATCAATATGATCCGGAGATTCAAACAGAAGGGACATTTTATAGGTACAGAGATTAACGTAAACTAACATTTGTATAGTTACCAGATATATCTGCTCTTATTATGTAGAGAACCGGGTGCCAGGATACAGTGATTCAGTCTTCCATGCACGCACACACACACACACACACACACACACACATCTATTAATAATCCCTGCCCCACACCCCCCCAGTTGGAGGAACCTCTTATTTTGGAGTTCCAGGACCCCCTAAACATCATGTGACCTTGCTTTAGTCCAACAACACATCGTTAGTACATACTGGAGGCGCAGTGGGGAGATCCCTTCAGGGGAGATCTGACTAACAGACAGCCTCCTTATTGGAACTAATTATGATGATTGGGAGTGGAGGAGGAGGTGGAAGATGAGGTTGTGTGGGTTGGGGGAGGAGAGGTGTGGGTTGGGGGAGGAGAGGAGGAGGTGTGGGTTGGGGGAGGTGTGGGTTGGGGGAGGAGAGGAGGTGTGGGTTGGGAGAGGAGGTGTGGGTTGGGGGAGGAGAGGAGGTGTGGGTTGGGGGAGGAGGTGTGGGTTGGGGGAGGAGAGGAGGTGTCTGTCATTGCTCTTCTCTTTAAGTGGTCTGCTATTATAGTGCACTAGGCTGTCTATCTGTGTTGTTTTAGGGGACTTAATTATCTAGTTCATTAGGATTTCCTAAGTGTTCTTACTCCTGGGGGTGAACTAGCACCATCATTTATTATTATACGTCCCCTGTGTGAGATTTCTGTAGTTGCTGATACTTTTAGGTACCTGGAAATAAAAACGAGATTAGATTTAATCATGAAATCAGTGATCGTTTTGTCAGAATGTCCTGCTTCAGTGATGATTTCAGAATGTCTTGATGATCTTCCAATAATGTTTCTTCCCAGTTTTGTATTTTGTTGTAGATGGTACCCAAAGTCTCTGGAGACATGAGGCCCAACCTGTGGGAGGGGCGTCAGAACCGGCTCGTCTCACATGGAGAAACCAAACTCTTTGTTCTCAGTCCCTTCAGGGGGGTGATACATAAAACCCCGGCTCGCCCTCCATACTTACAGGCTGTTGTTGTTTTCATTTTTTTTACATTAACCTTTGAAAACAAAACCTATTTGATTTTCTTTGTTGCAGTTCTGTATTCACTCTCACTCTGTATGCACTCTCACACTGTATTCACTCTCACACTGTATTCACTCTCACTCTGTGTGCACTCTCACACTGTATGCACTCTCACTCTGTGTGCACTCTCACACTGTATTCACTCTCACTCTGTATTCACTCTCACTCTGTATTCACTCTCACTCTGTGTGCACTCTCACTCTGTATTCACTCTCACACTGTATTCACTCTCACTCTGTATTCACTCTCACTCTGTGTGCACTCTCACTCTGTATTCACTCTCACTCTGTATTCACTCTCACACTGTATTAGTAGTAGTGTTGGTGGTGGCCAATATTGTCAACGCCATCTTAGACTTCTATTCAGCAGCTTCATATTGGCTCTGATCTCTCTCTCTCTCTCTCTCTCTTTCTCTCTCTTTCTCTCTCTCTCACTCTCTGAACTCTCTCCAAAATCTCTCTCCTCTCCCTCTCTCTGATCTTTCTCTCTTTCTCTCTCTCTCTGAACTCTCTCTGAAATCTCTCTCCCTGTCCTCTTTCATGTCTCTCTCTCTCTCTCTGAACTCTCTCTGATCTCTTTCTTGCTGTCTGTTGGTCTTTTTACCCTTATTGATTTTCCTCTATTTGGTCAGTTTTTTGTATTCTCTACATCTCTTTCTCCCTCTCTCTCTCTCAGCTTCATGTACAGTGTATTCCACCCTTCCCTCTTCTTTCTCCCTCTCTTTCAGGTTCATGTACAGCATGTAGTTTCCATCTTGTTCTTTGTCTAAACCTTCAGGTCCTACGTGGGTTTTGATAATATCCTTCCAGGGCATTATTGAGTTTGTCTGGGCTGGTGGAACCGTTATTGAGCTTGTCAGGGTTAGTGGAACCGTTATTGAGTTTGTCTGGGCTGTTGGAACCTTTGTTAAGCTTGTCTGGGCTGGTGGAACCTTTATTGAGTTTGTCTGGGCTGGTGGAACCTTTATTGAGTTTGTCTGGGCTGGTGGAACATTTATTGAGTTTGTCTGGGCTGGTGGAACCTTTATTGAGTTAATTTGGGCTGGTGGAACCTTTATTGAGTTTGTCTGGGCTGGTGGAACCTTTATTGAGTTTGTCTGGGCTGGTGGAACCTTTATTGAGTTTGTTTGGGCTGGTGGAACCTCTATTGAGTTTGTTTGGGCTGGTGGAACCTTTATTGAGTTTGTTTGGGCTGGTGGAACCTTTATTGAGTTTGTCTGGGCTGGTGGAACCTTTATTGAGTTTATTTGGGCTGGTGGAACCTTTATTGAGTTTGTCTGGGCTGGTGGAACCTTTATTGAGTTTATTTGGGCTGGTGGAACCTTTATTGAGTTTATTTGGGCTGGTGGAACCTTTATTGAGTTTGTCTGGGCTGGTGGAACCTCTATTGAGTTTATTTGGGCTGGTGGAACCTTTATTGATTTTGGTCTAAACTATTTCTCTCTTTATTATATTTATCAGGGATATAGGGCCATGGCTGGTTAGGAACTTTCTGCCTGTTTGTTTGGCTGGTTCTGAACTTTCTGCCTGTTTGTTTGGCTGGTTCTGAACTTTCTGCCTGTTTGTTTGGCTGGTTCTGAACTTTCTGCCTGTTTGTTTGGCTGGTTCTGAACTTTCTGCCTGTTTGTTTGGCTGGTTAGGAACTTTCTGCCTATTTGTTTGGCTGGTTAGGAACTTTCTGCCTGTTTGTTTGGCTGGTTAGGAACTTTCTGCCTGTTTGTTTGGCTGGTTCTGAACTTTCTGCCTGTTTGTTTGGCTGGTTCTGAACTTTCTGCCTGTTTGTTTGGCTGGTTCTGAACTTTCTGCCTGTTTGTTTGGCTGGTTATAAACTTTCTGCCTATTTGTTTGGCTGGTTAGGAACTTTGTGCCTGTTTGTTTGGCTGGTTAGGAACTTTCTGCCTGTTTGTTTGGCTGGTTCTGAACTTTCGGCCTGTTTGTTTGGCTGGTTAGGAACTTTCGGCCTGTTTGTTTGGCTGGTTAGGAACTTTCTGCCTGTTTGTTTGGCTGGTTCTGAACTTTCGGCCTGTTTGTTTGGCTGGTTAGGAACTTTCTGCCTGTTTGTTTGGCTGGTTAGGAACTTTCTGCCTGTTTGTTTGGCTGGTTCTTTTTCCAGTACTATTGACCATTCTGTTGTCTTGTGAGATGGATCATGTGCTCTGATAAATCCTGTCTGCAGTCTGATTGAGCCTTATCTTCTGTGTGTTTTTCTCTCTCGAAACCCAGGAGAGAACCAAGCCTTCCCGGTTCTATTGTGATTTTGAACGACCCGTATAGGATTTCTCTGTCTGACTCTCCACCATCATCGTACTGGCTGATTCTGGATCATTTCTCAGTGTAATATCACCCTTTGGAACATATCCAAACCAAACACTAATGAAACATATTGATTGTAACCCACTAATATCTAGGTCAAAGGATCATGTGGTTGCTTTTTAAAATAATAATATCTATTAATGTAATCATGTTAACCATATTCCCATCATTTGGAAATGAAATGCCTTTTTGTAAATATGATAACTAGATTATACTGAACCCCTATGTCCTCACAACCTGCCATATACTGAACCCCTATGTCCTCACAACCTGCCATATACTGAACCCCTATGTCCTCACAACCTGCCATATACTGAACCCCTATGTCTTCACAACCTGCCATATACTGAACCCCTATGTCCTCACAACCTGCCATATACTGAACCCCTATGTCCTCACAACCTGCCATATACTGAACCCCTATGTCCTCACAACCTGCCATATACTGAACCCCTATGTCCTCACAACCTGCCATATACTGAACCCCTATGTCCTCACAACCTGCCATATACTGAACCCCTATGTTTTCACAACCTGCCATATACTGAACCCCTATGTCCTCACAACCTGCCATATACTGAACCCCTATGTCCTCACAACCTGCCATATACTGAACCCCTATGTCCTCATAACCTGCCATATACTGAACCCCTATGTCCTCACAACCTGCCATATACTGAACCCCTATTTCCTCACAACCTGCCATATACTGAACCCCTATGTCCTCACAACCTGCCATATACTGAACCTGCCATACTGAGAATAACAACTGAAATACTGAAACACGCTGATTAACATTTCTATTCATCACATGTCTCAGGTGATTGATCTGTTTGAACAGACCTTGATCCTGGAAACACTGCTCATGTTCAGTAGACATTGAGGGATAGGGTTCCACCAGACCATACTGAGAGGGATAGGGTTCCACCAGACCATACTGAGAGGGATAGGGTTCCACCAGACCATACTGAGAGGGATAGGGTTCCACCAGACAATACTGAGAGGGATAGGGTTCCACCAGACCATACTGAGAGGGATAGGGTTCCACCAGACCATACGGAGAGGGATATGGTTCCACCAGACCATACTGAGAGGGATATGGTTCCACCAGACCAAACTGAGAGGGATAGGGTTCCACCAGACCATACTGAGAGTAATATTATCTGGTTACATTGTGATTTAATTGGATTACAATACATCTAATTTAACCTTGCTTATTGAATCCAGTTGCGTTGTCATGGGGAAGCACAGCCAATGGAAGGGAATGTTTCACATTAGAGGTCCTTGTGCTCAAGATGGACGCTGTCTCATTGTTCACATCTGATTGTCGTTTTCCTTTTAGTCCAGCTTGTAAGACTGTGGTTGTATCCTAAATACAGTCTCTCAACAGGGCCCCCTACAGTCTCTCAACAGGGCCCCCTACAGTCTCTCATCAGGGCCCCCTACAGTCTCTCATCAGGGCCCCCTACAGTCTCTCATCAGGGCCCCCTACAGTCTCTCATCAGGGCCCCCTACAGTCTCTCATCAGGGCCCCCTACAGTCTCTCATCAGGGCCCCCTACAGTCTCTCATCAGGGCCCCCTACAGTCTCTCATCAGGGCCCCCTACAGTCTCTCATCAGGGCCCCCTACAGTCTCTCATCAGGGCCCCCTACAGTCTCTCATCAGGGCCCCCTACAGTCTCTCATCAGGGCCCCCTACAGTCTCTCATCAGGGCCCCCTACAGTCTCTCATCAGGGCCCCTATAGTCTCTCTACAGTTTAGAGTGTTTTTAAGCTGTCCTTGAGATTTGTCTCTATTCTCTAATGCGACTAAGAACAGTTGCTTTCACCTCCACACTGTGAAAAGCCATTTCTGCTCCACATGTTATTATCTGTTGCTTAGGAACCTTTTAGATTGGATGTATAGAAGCTGTTTCTGTGTGAAACTGGCCAAGGTCGTTCAGCTATGTTATTGTAATAAACTAAAACAGTGCGGTTCCATTACAGTACATGTTGATGTGTCTACACTTATAATGACTTCGACCTTCCCACTTGCATCTGTAAATTGTTATCTAACAACATATGTTTCTTGTGATGCTGTGTGTCTGCTGTCGGGTCTAACTTGTGTCTGCTGTCGGGTCTAACTTGTGTCTGCTGTCGGGTCTAACTTGTGTCTGCTGTCGGGTCTAACTTGTGTCTGCTGTAGGGTCTAACTTGTGTCTGCTGTCGGGTCTAACTTGTGTCTGCTGTCGGGTCTAACTTGTGTCTGCTGTCGGGTCTAACTTGCGTCTGCTGTCGGGTCTAACTTGTGTCTGCTGTCGGGTCTAACTTGCGTCTGCTGCCGGGTCTAACTCGCGTCTGCTGCCGGGTCTAACTCGCGTCTGCTGTCGGGTCTAACTCGCGTCTGCTGTCGGGTCTAACTCGCGTCTGCTGTCGGGTCTAACTCGCGTCTGCTGTCGGGTCTAACTTGCGTCTGCTGTCGGGTCTAACTTGCGTCTGCTATATTTGTTTTTTTGGATCAAAGAACAGTTTGATGATATTTTGGTATTGATGTTCTGTGTAATGAATGTATCTATTAGCGAGCCAAGGACAGGCTGATTTGACAGTTAAACTGAGAGTGTGATTTTGCCTGCTGTGGTTGTATCCCATCGTGTTGTGGGGATGCCTGTTGCCAAGGCTTCAGGAGAGGTGTGACAGTCAGAGCAGGAACCCACCTCAGACATCTGCATCAATGTCACCTTGTACCTGCTACAACACAATTAAACCAACATGCATTTAATCATTTATCAGAAATCTGCCATTAAACCATCATTGAGTTTGGATACTTTAATGTAGCAACATGCAGGTCAGAATTAGAATCAGAAAGAGTTTTATTTGCCAAGTCAGTTTACAAAAACAAAGAATTTCTTCTGACCCCAGCTGCAGCACACAATGAAGAATGAATATTAACAAGAGACAATACCTGTCTCCTGTTGTCCCTAACAACCCTGTCTCCTCCTGTTGTCCCTAACAACCCTGTCTCCTCCTGTTGTCCCTAACAACCCTGTCTCCTCCTGTTGTCCCTAACAACCCTGTCTCCTCCTGTTGTCCCTAACAACCCTGTCTCCTCCTGTTGTCCCTAACAACCCTGTCTCCTCCTGTTGTCCCTAACAACCCTGTCTCCTCCTGTTGTCCCTAACAACCCTGTCTCCTCTCGTTGTCCCTAACAACCCTGTCTCCTCTCGTTGTCCCTAACAACCCTGTCTCCTCCTGTTGTCCCTAACAACCCTGTCTCCTCCTGTTGTCCCTAACAACCCTGTCTCCTCCTGTTGTCCCTAACAACCCTGTCTCCTCCTGTTGTCCCTAACAACCCTGTCTCCTCCTGTTGTCCCTAACAACCCTGTCTCCTCCTGTTGTCCCTAACAACCCTGTCTCCTCCTGTTGTCCCTAACAACCCTGTCTCCTCCTGTCTTCCCTAACAACCCTGTCTCCTCTCGTTGTCCCTAACAACCCTGTCTCCTCCTGTTGTCCCTAACAACCCTGTTTATAATGACCATCAGACAGACAAACAGTGGAGCAGGAAGATCTAAAGGGTAATGACCTTGATCTGTTAGTCGTATTTGTCTGTTTGAAAACATCTCTGTTTTTTTGTCTTGGTGTCTTGGGCAATCTTATTTGGGATCTACTGGCAACATATTTCTAATTCTTGACCTTGTAATAACATTTTCGAATGTGCTATGGTTCAAAACTTTCAACATTGAAGCTTTCAGGTATTGAAACTTACAGGTGTGAATCAATATTCATTTTTGGTATTTTATCTGGTTTCATCTAGAGTGACTGAACAAAGTGGATGTGATTAGAATAAATGGTGTTTATCTTGAAGTGATAGAATGATGGAGAGAGAAGAAAAAAAGGGACCATTTATTCTGAATGACTGGCTAAGAAAATGGGCTAACACACACACACACACGCGCGCACATGCGTACACACACACACACACACACACACGCGCGCACGTGCACACACACACACACATCCATTTGCTTCCCATTCCAGAAGATAATGCCATTATGTCCCATGTGGTGAGACTGTAGTCTTTCTGCCTGTATGTTGTAGGCAGATTGAAAGGCACTGAGGTAATGCTGATCTGTTGCCCAAATAATGAGCTGCTTATGAATAATAAATACAATATTCAAATGACCACACAGGCTAAACATGTAGATGGTAACGAGAGGTGGACTGATGTAGAATGAGGATGTAGATATACTAGATAGAAATGGGTGGTGTTGTAAAGAGATATTGGGTGGAGTAGTGTAGATGTGGGTGGAGTTATATAGAGGTGGGTGGAGTTATATAGAGATGGGTGAAGTTATATAGATGTGGGTGAAGTAGTGTAGATGTGGGTGGAGTTATATAGAGATGGGTGGAGTTATATAGATGTGGGTGGAGTTATATAGAGGTAGATCTGGTAATGCGTGCGTGCAGAGCTGACATACCTGGTGGGGGAGGGGTCTGGTTATGGGCGGTGCTGACATACCTGGTGGGGGAGGGGTCTGGTTATGGGCGGAGCTGACATACCTGGTGGGGGAGGGGTCTGGTTATGGGCGGAGCTGACATACCTGGTGGGGGAGGGGTCTGGTTATGGGCGGAGCAGACATACCTGGTGGGGAAGGGGTCTGGTTATGGGCGGAGCAGACATACCTGGTGGGGGAGGGGTCTGGTTATGGGCGGAGCAGACATACCTGGTCCATCCTATCTCTGGTGGGGGAGGGGTCTGGTTATGGGCGGAGCAGACATACCTGGTGGGGGACATGCCATACCTGGTGGGGGAGGGGTCTGGTTATGGGCGGTGCTGACATACCTGGTGGGGGAGGGGTCTGGTTATGGGCGGAGCTGACATACCTGGTGGGGGAGGGGTCTGGTTATGGGCGGAGCTGACATACCTGGTGGGGGAGGGGTCTGGTTATGGGCGGAGCAGACATACCTGGTGGGGAAGGGGTCTGGTTATGGGCATCAGACATACCTGGTGGGGGAGGGGTCTGGTTATGGGCGGAGCAGACATACCTGGTCCATCCTATCTCTGGAGGGGGAGGGGTCTGGTTATGGGCGGAGCAGACAGACCTGGTCCATCCTATCTCTGGTGGGGGAGGGGTCTGGTTATGGGCGGAGCAGACAAACCTGGTCCATCCTATCTCTGGAGGGGGAGGGGTCTGGTTATGGGCGGAGCAGACATACCTGGTCCATCCTATCTCTGGAGGGGGAGGGGTCTGGTTATGGGCGGAGCAGACATACCTGGTCCATCCTATCTCTGGTGGGGGAGGGGTCTGGTTATGGGCGGAGCAGACAAACCTGGTCCATCCTATCTCTGGAGGGGGAGGGGTCTGGTTATGGGCGGAGCAGACATACCTGGTCCATCCTATCTCTGGAGGGGGAGGGGTCTGGTTATGGGCGGAGCAGACATACCTGGTCCATCCTATCTCTGGAGGGGGAGGGGTCTGGTTATGGGCGGAGCAGACATACCTGGTCCATCCTATCTCTGGAGGGGGAGGGGTCTGGTTATGGGCGGAGCAGACAGACCTGGTCCATCCTATCTCTGGTGGGGGAGGGGTCTGGTTATGGGCGGAGCAGACAAACCTGGTCCATCCTATCTCTGGAGGGGGAGGGGTCTGGTTATGGGCGGAGCAGACATACCTGGTCCATCCTATCTCTGGTGGGGGAGGGGTCTGGTTATGGGCGGAGCAGACAGACCTGGTCCATCCTATCTCTGGTGGGGGAGGGGTCTGGTTATGGGCGGAGCAGACAGACCTGGTCCATCCTATCTCTGGTGGGGGAGGGGTCTGGTTATGGGCGGAGCAGACAAACCTGGTCCATCCTATCTCTGGAGGGGGAGGGGTCTGGTTATGGGCGGAGCAGACATACCTGATCCATCCTATCTCTGGAGGGGAGGGGTCTGGTTATGGGCGGAGCAGACATACCTGGTCCATCCTATCTCTGGAGGGGGAGGGGTCTGGTTATGGGCGGAGCAGACATACCTGGTGATCCTATCTCTGGAGTGGGAGGGGTCTGCTTTGGCCGTAAGAGTGGAGCAGCTTCAGAGAACATCTCCATTTCAAATATTTCAAATGTTTCTTTGCTCACAATCATAAATGTTTCATCAGATCCTGGCTTTGGTGGGGGAGGGGTAAGACCAAGTCCATCCTATCTCTGGTGGGGGAGGGGTCTGGTTATGGGCGGAGCAGACAAACCTGGTCCATCCTATCTCTGGTGGGGGAGGGTTGACAGAAGGGCAGACGACAGGGTGAGACATTTGGAAAGTAGAGGGGGTAAATTAGATTCACAGAGACTAGAGGCAGAGGAGAAGCGGCTGGAATAAGTGTAGTTCCTGAACAAAGTCAGTTGGTGTCAGACTAGGAATCCACATTGCTTTATGTATATCACCTCCACACTGCTTTATGTATATCACCTCCACACTGCTTTATATATATCACCTCCACACTGCTTTATATATATTACCTCCACACTGCTTTATATATATCACCTCCACATTGCTTTATATATATCACCTCCACACTGCTTTATATATATCACCTCCACACTGCTTTATATATATCACCTCCACACTGCTTTATATATATCACCTCCACACTGCTTTATATATATTACCTCCACACTGCTTTATATATATCATCTCCACATTGCTTTATATATATATCACCTCCACATTGCTTTATATCACCTCCACACTGCTTTATATATATCACCTCCACACTGCTTTATATATATCACCTCCACACTGCTTTATATATATCACCTCCACACTGCTTTATATATATCACCTCCACACTGCTTTATATATATTACCTCCACACTGCTTTATATATATCACCTCCACACTGCTTTATATATATCACCTCCACACTGCTTTATATATATCACCTCCACACTGCTTTATATATATCACCTCCACACTGCTTTATGTATATCACCTCCACACTGCTTTATGTATATCACCTCCACACTGCTTTATATATATCACCTCCACACTGCTTTATATATATTACCTCCACACTGCTTTATATATATCATCTCCACATTGCTTTATATATATATCACCTCCACATTGCTTTATATCACCTCCACACTGCTTTATATATATCACCTCCACACTGCTTTATATATATCACCTCCACACTGCTTTATATATATCACCTCCACACTGCTTTATATATATCACCTCCACACTGCTTTATGTATATCACCTCCACACTGCTTTATGTATATCACCTTCACACTGCTTTATATATATCACCTCCACACTGCTTTATGTATATCACCTCCACACTGCTTTATATATATCATCTCCACACTGCTTTATATATATCACCTCCACACTGCTTTATATATATCACCTCCACACTGCTTTATATATATCACCTCCACACTGCTTTATGTATATCACCTCCACACTGCTTTATATATATCACCTTCACACTGCTTTATATATATCATCTCCACACTGCTTTATGTATATCACCTCCACACTGCTTTATGTATATCACCTCCACACTGCTTTATGTATATCACCTCCACACTGCTTTATGTATATCACCTTCACACTGCTTTATATATATCACCTCCACACTGCTTTATGTATATCACCTCCACACTGCTTTATATATATCATCTCCACACTGCTTTATATATATCACCTCCACACTGCTTTATATATATCACCTCCACACTGCTTTATGTATATCACCTCCACACTGCTTTATGTATATCACCTTCACACTGCTTTATATATATCACCTCCACACTGCTTTATGTATATCACCTCCACACTGCTTTATATATATCATCTCCACACTGCTTTATATATATCACCTCCACACTGCTTTATATATATCACCTCCACACTGCTTTATATATATCACCTCCACACTGCTTTATGTATATCACCTCCACACTGCTTTATATATATCACCTTCACACTGCTTTATATATATCATCTCCACACTGCTTTATGTATATCATCTCCACATTGCTTTATATATATATCACCTCCACATTGCTTTATATCAGGGCGAACTGACTGTATTTACAAGTCCCTCCATCTAGGACCGTAACTGCAGTAATAGTCATATCTGACTGCTTCTAAAGTATTGGATCTCTGGATTCTGCCCAGTAGACAATTGTCACCCCTCCTCCATTCTGTTTACCTGGAACTCCCTCCATCCAACCCTGTGGTCCACAACTAAAGCACTGCTGAGTGGCTGCAAATTTAATGATTGTGATTTCTGGACACACACACACACACACACACACACACACACACAACAGATTGTCCTCTCGAGCCACAACAGATTGTCTTCCTTCTCAGATGTTAACCCAGGTTGACGTTTCCTGTCTTGTTAGAATATATCTGATGATTCACAATGAGATGCTGCAAAGGCACATAAGAGGAAACAAGACCATAAAGTAGGTTCACTAGTATGTATTGTAAGCTTTCATTTAGCTGTGCATTAGCTGTTCATCAAACTGTTCATTACCAGTTCATTAAGCTGTTCATTAGCTGTTCATCAAACAGTTCGTTAGCGGTTCATTAGCTGTTCATTACCAGTTCATTAAGTTGTTCATTAGCTGTTCATCAAACGGTTCGTTAGCTGTTCATTACCTGTTCATTACCTGTTCATTAAGATTTTAATTCGCTGTTCATCAAACGGTTTGTTAGCTGTTCATTAGCTGTTCATTACCTGTTCATCAAACGTTTCGTTAGCTGTTCATTACCTGTTCATCAAACAGTTCGTTAGCTGTTCATTAGCTGTTCATTAAGCTGTTCATTAGCTGTTCATCAAACAGTTCGTTAGCTGTTCATTAGCTGTTCATTACCAGTTCATTAAGCTGTTCATTAGCTGTTCATCAAACGGTTCGTTTCATTGGAGTGCATTCATTTACAATCTAAATCTCAATAGGTTTCATTGGAGTGCATTCATTTATAATCTAAATCTCAATAGGTTTCATTGGAGTGCATTCATTTACAATCTAAATCTCAATAGGTTTCATTGGAGTGCATTCATTTATGATCTAAATCTCAATAGGTTTGGGCTGTGTGTTGGTACAGGAGGGGTGTGTGTTGGGATCAGCCAAACAGAGAACTGGTGCTTAACGTCATGACGATGTGAGATTATAACTTGCTACTTATATGTTACCTGGTGAGAAGGATTATGAAGAGAAAGGAGTTGTGTGTGTGTGTGTGAGGTGTGTGTGAATATGCACGTGTGTGTGAGTACTTGGATGTGTGTGTGTGCGTGTGAATATGCACGTGTGTGTGAGTACTGGGATGTGTGTGTGTGGGTAGTGGGTGTTATAATGTGTGTGAGATGTTTGTGTGTTTGTGTGTGTGAGATGTGTGTGTGATTATGCACGTGTGTGTGAGTAGTGGGATGTATGTGTGTGTAATGGGTGTTATAATGTGTGTGAGATGTGTGTGTGATTATGCACGTGTGTGTGAGTAGCGAGATGTGTGTGTGTGTGTGTGAATATGCACAAGTGTGTGAGAGGTGGGTGTTATATTGTGTGTGTGTGTGTGTGTGTGATATTATGTTAGTAGGCTTGTGTGTGTGTGTGATAACGTGAGTGTGTGTGATTACGTGTGTGTGTGATCACATGTGTATGTGAGTGTGTGTGATTACGTGTGTGTGTGTGATCACGTGTGTGTGTGTGTGAGTGTGTGTGATTACGTGTGTGTGTGTGATCACGTGTGTGTGTGTCATTACGTGTCTGTGATTACGTGTGTGATCACGTGTGTGTGATTAAGTGTGTGTGTGTGATCACGTGTGTGTGATCACGTGTGTGCGTGTGAGTGTGTGTGATTTATGTGTGTGTGTGTGATTACGTGTGTGTGTGATTATGTGTGTGTGTGTGTGATTACGTGTGTGTGTGTGATTACGTGTGTGCGTGTGTGTGTGTGTGTGATTACGTGTGTGTGTGTGTGTGTGTGTGATTACGTGTGTGTGTGTGTGTGTTTCATTATGTTGAACCAGGTGTTCATGTTAATCAGATATCCAGACAGTTGCAGGTGTTGGTGTTTTTTTGTTGTTTATTTCCTGTGGCTAATGTCATGGCAACAGCCAGTGAAACAACATATAACAAACAAACATAAGTCGTCAATCACATAGGTACGGAAGAGGATTAGGGCCACTGGTGAAAGAAATATTTGAGTTCTGACTTTAATCTCAGAATTCTGACTTGATTTCAGGATTGTGACATTAATCTCAGAATTCTGACTTTATTCTCAGAATTCTGACTTTATTCTCAGAATTCTGACTTTATTCTCAGAATTCTGACTTTATTCTCAGAATTCTGACTTTATTCTCAGAAGTATGGGTACCCGTAAGGGACCACCGAGATGGAGTGACTACGTGATGTAGCAGGAGAACCACACGCTGAACATGTCGGATTTAAGCGAGTTTATGCGTAGTCGAGGGGTCCCAGATGAAGCAATTTCATTACTGGAAGAACAGAAGGTGAGTAAAAAAGAATTATACGTTGGTGTGGTAATTCTGTGGAAAAAGTGGGGCTTTTGTTGGAATGTTGTTAACTGGAATTAAATGTTTTGTAATTGAAATGCTGTAGAATGTGGATTCTATAACAACTAGCGTATTCACATTCATAAATTTAAAACTAAATGTACTCTGATTTCTACATCTAAGCTTGGGTTGTTGTGGGAATGTTTATCTGAGTTGTAAATGTGACACAGCGGACAGACTGATGAGAAAAAAGTCCATCTGGAAAATGTGTCTGCCTTGATCTGTAGCTGAACATTCACATAGTTCAGAGTGTGTGTGTTTGGTGTCTGTGTGAGTGTGTGTGTGTGTGTGTTTGGTGTCTGTGTGTGTGTGTTTGGTGTCTGTGTGTGTGTTTGGTGTCTGTGTGTGTGTTTGGTGTCTGTGTGTGTGAGTGTGTGTGATTGTTCTGTAGTGTGATTTTGAATATATTCCAGCATGATGTCTGCCTGTTAAGTGACATGGTAAATGCAGGGCTGGTGTCTCTTCTACTCCCCCCAGAGAGACGTTCTGTAAGGGTGATGGTCTGGCCGTGCAAAGAATACTGAAGGAAGAGGGGGGGACGAGGGGGGGGGACGAGGGGGGGGGCGAGGCTATTCCTACTTTGCTACCAGCCAGATCACATTGTAACCAAACAATAAGAAAACTATGGCACCTAAAACATGTTATACTCTGTTTCACAATCTGACATGACAAAGAGGGTTCTACCTGTGTAGAACAGAGAGGGTTCTACCTGTGTAGAACAGAGAGGGTTCTACCTGTGTAGAACAGAGAGGGTTCTACCTGTATAGAACAGAGAGGGTTCTACCTGTATAGAACAGAGAGGGTTCTACCTGTCGAGGACATATAGGGTTCTACCTGTAGAGGACAGAGAGGGTTCTACCTGTGTAGAACAGAGATGGTTCTACCTGTGTAGAACAGAGAGGGTTCTACCTGTGTAGAACAGAGAGGGTTCTACCTGTGTAGAACAGAGAGGGTTCTACCTGTGTAGAACAGAGAGGGTTCTACCTGTATAGAACAGAGAGGGTTCTACCTGTATAGAACAGAGAGGGTTCTACCTGTCGAGGACATATAGGGTTCTACCTGTAGAGGACAGAGAGGGTTCTACCTGTGTAGAACAGAGATGGTTCTACCTGTGTAGAACAGAGAGGGTTCTACCTGTGTAGAACAGAGAGGGTTCTACCTGTGTAGAACAGAGAGGGTTCTACCTGTGTAGAACAGAGAGGGTTCTACCTGTGTAGAACAGAGAGGGTTCTACCTGTAGACGACATAGAGGGTTCTACCTGTAGAGGACATAGAGGGTTCTACCTGTGTAGAACAGAGAGGGTTCTACCTGTGTAGAACAGAGAGGGTTCTACCTGTAGAGGACAGAGAGGGTTCTACCTGTAGAGGACAGAGAGGGTTCTACCTGTAGAGGACAGAGAGGGTTCTACCTGTAGAGGACAGAGAGGGTTCTACCTGTAGAGGACAGAGAGGGTTCTACCTGTAGAGGACAGAGAGGGTTCTACCTGTAGAGGACAGAGAGGGTTCTACCTGTAGAGGACAGAGAGGGTTCTACCTGTAGAGGACAGAGAGGGTTCTACCTGTAGAGGACAGAGAGGGTTCTACCTGTAGAGGACAGAGAGGGTTCTACCTGTAGAGGACATAGAGGGTTCTACCTGTAGAGGACATAGAGTGTTCTACCTGTATAGAACAGAGAGGGTTCTACCTGTAGATGATGGGGAGTAGAAGGAGGTGCAGGGAGGTGCTGTCTGGGTTAGACATGGGGGAGTAGGAGGAGGTGCAGGGTGTCTCAAATTGATGTGTTGGTATTGAGCTGTGAAGTAGCAGGCAGAAACGCCTCAGGCTCCATGAGAGAGATGGAGATGTGTTTGCCCATAGAACATGAATATTATATGTTCTTTATTCATGTAACTGTAACTCACATATTGACTCATCTCAGTACCGCTGAGAAACACTCAAATGTATTACTGGTTATATGTTCATATATTTAAATAGTTAAATCATCTGTATGCCATTGGTGACATTTCTGTTAGTTGTTCTTCATCTTTTAAAGCATCCTCTTTATTTCTGTTTGTGACATCCGCTACAGGCTACAGACATCCACTATAGTCTACAGACATCCACTATAGTCTACAGACATCCACTATAGTCTACAGACATCCACTATAGTCTACATACATCCACTATAGTCTACATACATCCACTACAGTCTACATACATCCACTACAGTCTGCAGACATCCACTACAGGCTACATATATCCACTACAGTCTACAGACATCCACTATAGTCTACAGACATCCACTACAGGCTACAGACATCCACTACAGTCTACAGACATCCACTACAAGCTACAGACATCCACTATAGTCTACAGACATCCACTACAGTCTACACTACAGACATCCACTACAGGCTACAGACATCCACTACAGGCTACAGACATCCACTACAGTCTACAGACATCCACTACAGGCTAAAGACATCCACAACAGTCTACAGACATCCACTACAGTCTACAGACATCCACTAGTCTACAGACATCAGACATCCACTACAGAGACATCCACAGACATCCAGTCTACAGACATCCACTACAGTCTACAGACATCCACTACAGTCTACAGACATCCACTACCTACAGACATCCACTAGTCTACAGACATCCACTATAGTCTACAGACATCCACACTACAGTCTACAGTCTACAGACATCCACAGTCTACAGACATCAGTCTACAGACATCCTACAGTCTACAGACATAGTCTACAGACATCCACTACAGTCTACAGACATCCACTACAGGCTACAGACATCCACTACAGGCTAAAGACATCCACAGACAGACTTCCACTACAGGCTACAGACATCCACTACAGGCTAAAGACATCCACAATAGTCTACAGACTTCCACTACAGGCTACATACATCCACTACAGTCTACAGACATCCACTACAGTCTACAGACATCCACTACAGTCTGCAGACATCCACTATAGTCTACAGACATCCACTATAGTCTACAGACATCCACTATAGTCTACAGACATCCACTATAGTCTACAGACATCCACTATAGTCTACAGACATCCACTACAGTCTACAGACATCCACTATAGTCTACAGACATCCACTATAGTCTAGTCTACAGACATCCACTATAGTCTACAGACATCCACTATAGTCTACAGACATCCACTACAGGCTACAGACATCCACTACAGTCTACAGACATCCTCCATAGTCTATAGATCTATCTTTCACCTTCACTTTCCTCCTCCCTTTTCTCCCCCTCTCTGCTTTACTTTTCTCCCTTCTTTTTCTCCTCCATCCTTCACTCACCTCCTCCATTTGCTTTCTCCTACTCTCTCCCTCTCTCCTGCTCAAACCAAGTAGTGTTCCGGTAGACTGAGTGATGTGAATTATTTATGGTTTCCACATCTGCTGGCTCCACAGGCGATAATGACACATTATTGTTATTTCTTTATTGTTCTCCTTTTCCATGGGTTCCTGGAGCTTCGTTCTCCACTTTTAACGTACCTTTTTTCTTTCGCAATTATAATTTCATTTTAAATCCTCAGGACACTAGAACGATGGTATTTTGCCTGTAGCGCCAGACTAGAGGTAGATGTTCATGGACAGTAGAGTTCTCCCTTTAACCCTAACCCAGGTCAGACCAGAACCTCTAACCCTAACCCGGGTCAGACCAGAACCTTTAACCCTAACCCGGGTCAGACCAGAACAAGAAGGCCATATAGGGTGGATGTTACTCAGTGTGTGTACACAGCAGGTATATTGGTTGATGCATCACTGTCTCCCTGACCAGGCTGTTATTGGGTGGAGTTATATGATGGCCATAAACATTGATCTTCCCAGTGTTGTTTTAATGGAGGACACTCTGGAGAGCTCTGAACTGTAACTAACTACAGCCCTGTTTTCTATCACTGTGTGGTTTCTATCTTAACTAACTCAGGTAGTATTTAAACGCACAAACACTAAGTACCAGAGCTTTTAACAGTACTGGGGTCTGTCTTCTCAGAAGTATTCCCCCCAGACAGACTGACCTGCCCATGCAGAACCACCATTTGTACTACTACCAATACCACCATTAGTACTACTACCAATACCACCATTAGTACTACTACCAATACCACCATTAGTACTACTACCAATACCACCATTAGTACTACTACCAATACCACCATTAGTACTACTAACAATACCACCATTAGTACTACTACCAATACCACCATTAGTACTACTACCAATACCACCATTAGTACTACTACCAATACCACCATTAGTACTACTACCAATACCACCATTAGTACTACTACCAATACCACCATTAGTACTACTACCAATACCACCATTAGTACTACTACCAATACCACCATTAGTACTGTAGGAGCCAAATTGAAAAATTGGAAACAGTCTTTTGACCGTGTGGGCATGTGGATGTATACCGGGTGGTAGCAAGACGTGACAAGCCGTTTGCTATCATATACGTGACTGCCTTAGTGTAATTGTTTGTTTTATTTTACCTCAAGTTTTTGGATTTGTAACATTTTATTTACAAGCAAGAATAATAAACTGGATCAAGTTTCTACTACTCATCATTACAACTGCACGTGTCAAGATATCCAGCTCAGCCACCAGCTACAAGTACTACTACCAACACCACCATTAGTAATACTACCAACACCACCATTAGTAATACTACCAATACTACCATTAGTACTACTACCAATACCACCATTAGTACTACTACCAATACCACCATTCGTACTACTACCAATACCACCATTAGTACTACTACCAATACCACCATTAGTAATACTACCAATACCAGCATTAGTAATACTACCAATACCACCATTATTACTACTTTAACCAAAACGACTTCAACTGCTATCAGTACTACTACCATCACTATCACTACTACTATCACTACTAATAATACTAATAGTACTACTGCTACCAATATCACTATCACTACTACTATCACTACTAATAATACTAATAATAGTACTACTGCTACCAATATCACTATCACTAATACTATCACTACTAATAATACTAATAGTACTACTGCTACCAATATCACTATCACTACTACTATCACTACTAATAATACTAATAGTACTACTTGTAATACCATATAATGGTGTCTCCTGACTGAATAACAGCACATCAATCCTGCTGGTTAATTTAATGAGTTGCCTGTATCTGTTGGGACTAAACTAAGACCTGATAATTATCCCATATGAACTCATAACAGGGCTTCATCATGAACCTGGAAGAAAACTCATCTCCTACAAATTAGATCAGTTAACAAATTAGATTAAACGGTCAGATACCAAGCCTTTATCTTTCTTTCAAAATGCCTCAGCAATTATGACAGGAATAAATATGCTGTAAACTTAATCAAGGAGACAACCTGCTTGTGTGTTCCAAACCCCACCCTATATCTAACATATAAACTCAGGTCATTTGTAGTGCACTAGCAGATTGGGAGGCAGACATAACATGTCTATTGATCTGGAGGAGGCAGCGGTGTTGAATAACACATGAGCTTTAAAGGGCTGTGCATGTGGATACATTAGTTAGCCAGATAGCCTCCCTCCTTCCTGATTGGTGGAAGTGAGATGCATAGTGATTGGATCAGAGATATGCACATTACTCTTTCACTGTCTTTTGATCTCTCTCTGCATTCTGTATTGATCCAACAAAATATTTCAGTCTCTCTTCTCTCATGTACATTTATTTTTCTTGCCAGACTTTCCTCCCTCCTGCCAGTAAACCTGATCTCCTCTGTGTGGTTCTAGACTATTAAACTGCTCTACCAGAGAGGGATAGATACTGCTCTACTAGAGGGATATATACTGCTCTACCAGAGAGTGATAGATACTGCTATACCAGAGGGATAGATACTGCTCTACCAGAGGGATAGATACTGCTCTACCAGAGGGATAGATACTGCTCTACCAGAGGGATAGATACTGCTCTACCAGAGGGATAGATACTGCTCTACCAGAGGGATAGATACTGCTCTACCAGAGGAATATATACTGCTCTACCAGAGAGGGATAGATACTGCTCTACCAGAGGGATAGATACTGCTCTACCAGAGGGGGATATATACTGCTCTACCAGAGAGGGATATGTACTGCTCTACCAGAGAGGGATAGATACTGCTCTACCAGAGGGATAGATACTGCTCTACCAGAGGGATATGTACTGCTCTACCAGAGAGGGATAGATACTGCTCTACCAGAGGGATAGATACTGCTCTACCAGAGAGGGATAGATACTGCTCTACCAGAGGGATATATACTGCTCTACCAGAGAGGGATAGATACTGCTCTACCAGAGGGATATATACTGCTATACCAGAGGGATATATACTGCTCTACCAGCAGGATAGATACTGCTCTACCAGAGAGGGATAGATACTGCTCTACAAGAGAGGGATAGATACTTCTCTACCAGAGGGATATGTACTGCTCTATCAGAAGGATAGATACTGCTCTATCAGAGGGATAGATACTGCTCTACCAGAGGGATATATATTGCTATACCAGAGGGATATATACTGCTATACCAGAGGGATATATACTGCTATACCAGAGGCATATATACTGCTCTACCAGAGAGGGATAGATACTGCTATACCAAAGGGATAGATACTGCTCTACCAGAGGGATATATACTGCTCTACCAGAGGGATAGATACTGCTCTACCAGAGAGGGATAGATACTGCTCTACCAGAGAGGGATAGATACTGCTCTACCAGAGGGATAGATACTGCTCTACCAGAGGGATATATACTGCTCTACCAGAGAGGGATAGATACTGCTCTACCAGAGGGACAAATACTGCTCTACCAGAGGGATATATACTGCTCTACCAGAGGGATATATACTGCTCTACCAGAGAGGGATAGATACTGCTCTACCAGAGGGATATATACTGCTATACCAGAGGGATAGATACTGCTCTACCAGAGAGGGATAGATACTGCTCTACCAGAGGGATATATACTGCTCTACCAGAGAGGGATATATACTGCTCTACCAGAGGGATAGATACTTCTCTACCAGAGGGATAGATACTGCTCTACCAGAGAGGGATAGATACTGCTCTACCAGAGGGATAGATACTGCTCTACCAGAGAGGGATAGATACTGCTCTACCAGAGAGGGATAGATACTGCTCTACCAGAGAGGGATAGATACTGCTCTACCAGAGAGGGATAGATACTGCTCTAACAGAGAGATAGATACTGCTCTACCAGAGAGGGAGATACTGCTCTACCAGAGAGGGATAGATACTGCTCTACCAGAGGGATAGATACTGCTCTACCAGAGGGATAGATACTGCTCTACCAGAGAGGGATAGATACTGCTCTACCAGAGAGGGATAGATACTGCTCTACCAGAGGGATAGATACTGCTCTACCAGAGAGGGATAGATACTGCTCTACCAGAGAGGGATAGATACTGCTCTACCAGAGAGGGATATATACTGCTCTACCAGAGAGGGATATATAGTGCTCTACCAGAGGGATAGATACTTCTCTACCAGAGGGATAGATACTGCTCTACCAGAGAGGGATAGATACTGCTCTACCAGAGAGGGATAGATACTGCTCTACCAGAGAGGGATAGATACTGCTCTACCACAGAGGGATAGATACTGCTTTACCAGAGAGGGATAGATACTGCTCTACCAGAGGGATAGATAAATACTGACTAGTACTCCTTGGTTTTGTGTCCACATTAGGTTTTTTGCTGGTCAGTGTGGAGAGAGTGTGGACTTACTGGCAGGAGGGGAGTCTCCATCCAATCAGCAGGCTTCACGACACACACACACACACACACACACTCACACACACATGCTGGCCTTCTAATAATAGTAATGCTGTTACCAAGGAGCAATCAGAAGTGAGACTATATGTTTTATTTATTTATTTAACTGAAATGGAATTTCATCATTTTTCTGGTCGGTGTTCTGAATGCAATCTCCTGAAGGGAGCTAGATCCTGTTTTCTCTCTCTGTGTCTACATTCCCCCGCGTCTCTCTCCATCACTCTCTCGCCTCCTTTCTCTCCTCTCTCCCCTCCTCTCTCTCCTCTCTCTCCATCACTCTCTTTCTCCCACAATCCCCTTATGTTTTCATGCATGTCCTCTATAGGAGGGAATGAAGGCAACATGTTTTCATTATTCTGGGAAGCAACCCATCTTTTTCTTTGGTTATGTTTGTGCCAATCAGTTGTTCATAACCATTACAGAATATTTAGAATAAAATGTATTGGATTTTATTCTGAACAATGTATCTATCAGTTCCATGAGAAACAGAATTGCTTTCTAAATGTCACAACTATACAGTCTCTGCAGATCTAATAAGGCAGTATTATTTATTGCTGTTTCTAAATAATAGGTACTATTTGTCAGGTCCTTTTTGCATAATGATGTCCCTTTTAGTCCTATAATCAGTAGACAGGTGTGTGTGTGTGTGTGTGTGTGTGTGTGTGTGTGTGTGTGTGTGTGTGTGTGTGTGTGTGTGTGTGTGTGTGTGTGTGTGTGTGTGTGTGTGTGTGTGTGTGTGTGTGTGTGTGTGTGTGTGTGTGTGTGTGTGTGTGTGTGTGTGTGTGTGTGTGTGTGTGTGTGTGTGTGTGTGTGTGTGTGTGTGTGTGTGTGTGTGTGTGTGTGTGTGTGTGTGTGTGTGTGTGTGTGTGTGTGTGTGTGTAATATAAAGAACATGCCCCTCTGTACCATTAGAGCAGCAGAGATTGCCGTGACCTCTGTGACCTTACCACAACCCCCAGAATCAACCTCTAACTGCCCGGGGTCGCCCACTGGATAGTCTCTCTCTCCCCTTCTCCCCACTCTCTCTCCCCCTTCTCCCCACTCTCTCTCCCCCTTCTCCCCACTCTCTCTCCCCCTTCTCCCTCTCTCTCTCCCCCTTCTCCCCTCTCTCTCTCCCCCTTCTCCCCACTCTCTCTCCCCCTTCTCCCCACTCTCTCTCCCCCTTCTCCCCACTCTCTCTCCCCCTTCTCCCCCTCTCTCTCCCCCTTCTCCCCCTCTCTCTCCCCCTTCTCCCCGCTCTCTCTCCCCCTTCTCCCCCTCTCTCTCCCCCTTCTCCCTCTCTCTCCCCCCTTCTCCCCACTCTCTCTCCCCCTTCTCCCCACTCTCTCTCCCCCTTCTCCCCACTCTCTCTCCCCCTTCTCCCCACTCTCTCTCCCCCTTCTCCCCACTCTCTCTCCCCACTCTCTCTCCCCTTCTCCCCACTCTCTCTCCATCTATTATTTCTCTCTCTCTGCTCTGCTGTCCGTCCCCAGCACCTTCTGCTGCCTTTTACACACACACTTTCTCTTACACACACCTACACATTGTCATGCTTGATCACACACACGCACACACGCACACACACATGCACGCACACACACACACACACCCACCCACGCGCACACACACACACACACACACCCACCCACGCACGCACGCACGCACACACACACACACACATCTCCTCATGTATCTTTCAGCATTGTGGGGTTTACCGGTTGGGTGAACCAGCGACTCTAACAGGAAGTATGCCCCCCCCCACAGAGCGCTAAAATGTCATTCACCCTGAGGACTGACTACTGATCGATCCACTTGCCTGGTTCTTCATCTGTCTGCCTCGGTCTTTATACACCTCTATTCATCTCTCTATCTATCTCTATCTCTTTATACACCTCTATTAATCTCTCTATCCATCTCTATCTCTTTATACACCTCTATTAATCTCTCTATCCATCTCTATCTCTTTATACACCTCTATCCATCTCTATCTCTTTATACACCTCTATTCATCTCTCTATCCATCTCTATCTCTTTATACACCTCTATTCATCTCTCTATCCATCTCTATTTCTTTATACACCTCTATTAATCTGTCTATCCATCTCTATCTCTTTATACACCTCTATTAATCTCTCTATCCATCTCTATCTCTTTATACACCTCTATCCATCTCTATCTCTTTATACACCTCTATTCATCTCTCAATCCATCTCTATCTCTTTATACACCTCTATTAATCTGTCTATCCATCTCTATCTCTTTATACACCTCTATTCATCTCTCTATCCATCTCTATCTCTTTATACACCTCTATTCATCTCTCTATCCATCTCTATCTTGTTATACACCTCTATTCATCTCTCAATCCATCTATATCTTGTTATACACCTCTATCCATCTCTATCTCTTTATACACCTCTATTCATCTCTCAATCCATCTCTATCTCTTTATACACCTCTATTCATCTCTCTATCCATCTCTATCTCTTTATACACCTCTATTAATCTGTCTATCCATCTCTATCTCTTTATACACCTCTATCCATCTCTATCTCTTTATACACCTCTATTAATCTCTCTATCCATCTCTATCTCTTTATACACCTCTATCCATCTATATCTCTTTATACACCTCTATTAATCTCTCTATCCATCTCTATCTCTTTATACACCTCTATCCATCTCTATCTCTTTATACACCTCTATTCATCTCTCAATCCATCTCTATCTCTTTATACACCTCTATTCATCTCTCTATCCATCTCTATTTCTTTATACACCTCTATTAATCTGTCTATCCATCTCTATCTCTTTATACACCTCTATCCATCTCTATCTCTTTATACACCTCTATTAATCTCTCTATCCATCTCTATCTCTTTATACACCTCTATCCATCTCTATCTCTTTATACACCTCTATTCATCTCTCTATCCATCTCTATCTCTTTATACACCTCTATTCATCTCTCTATCCACCTCTATCTCTTTATACACCTCTATTCATCTCTATTTCTTTGTACACATCCATTCATCTCTATCCATCTCTATGTTGTTATACACTGTGAGTTAAAACTGTTTGTTCTAGACTAAGATAATATGTACACACATGTAGTCATGTAATCTACAGACTATATCTCTAATGCACTGTGTTTAAGGCTAGCTACTTACCTGATTATAAACCCTGTTTTATTAGCTAGCTACAAACCTGATTATAAACCTTGTTTTATTAGCTAGCTACAAACCTGATTATAAACCTTGTTTTATTAGCTAGCTAGAAACTTGATTATAAACCCTATTTTATTAGCTAGCTACAGACCTGATTATGAACCCTGTTTTATTAGCTAGCTACTGACCTGATTATAAGCCCTGTTTTATTAGCTAGCTACAGACCTGATTATAAACCCTGTTTTATTAGCTAGCTACAGACCTGATTATAAACCCTGTTTTATTAGCTAGCTACAGACCTGATTATAAACCCTGTTTTATTAGCTAGCTACAGACCTGATTATAAACCCTATTTTATTAGCTAGCTACAGACCTGATTATGAACCCTGTTTTATTAGCTAGCTACAGACCTGATTATCAACCCTGTTTTATTAGCTAGCTACTGACCTGATTATAAGCCCTGTTTTATTAGCTAGCTACAGACCTGATTATAAACCCTGTTTTATTAGCTAGCTACAGACCTGGTTATAAACCCTGTTTTATTAGCTAGCTACAGACCTGATTATAAACCCTGTTTTATTAGCTAGCTACAGACCTGATTATAAACCCTGTTTTATTAGCTAGCTACAGACCTGATTATCAACCCTGTTTTATTAGCTAGCTACAGACCTAATCTTAAAACCTGTTTTATTAGCTAGCTACAGACCTGATTATAAACCCTGTTTTATTAGCTAGCTACAGACCTGGTTATAAACCCTGTTTTATTAGCTAGCTACAAACCTGATTATAAACCCTGTTTTATTAGCTAGCTACTAACCTGATTATAAACCCTGTTTTATTAGCTAGCTACAGACCTGATTATCAACCCTGTTTTATTAGCTAGCTACAGACCTGATTATCAACCCTGTTTTATTAGCTAGCTACAGACCTGATTATCAACCCTGTTTTATTAGCTAGCTACAGACCTAATCTTAAAACCTGTTTTGTTAGCTAGCTACAGACCTGATTAGATGTTGTAGACTAGCTACAGTCTTCCTGTCTCACCAGGACAGTATGTGAATGTTAGAATGCTGAACAGCAGGTTCCTGCATCCTTTTGATCTGGTCTGTTTGCATTCTGCTTTCCAATCAGTTGTATCGGTGACATATCCCCTATTTTCAGATTGATTTCCACATTCTCAGAGTAATTTACCACCTCCCTTCACCACATCATACCTGACACAGTCTCTGTCCTCTCTACCCTGTCCTGTCCTCTCTACCCTGTCCTCTATACCCTGTCCTCTATACCCTGTCCTGTACTCTATACCCTGTCCTCTCTACCCTGTCCTCTCTACCCTGTCCTCTATACCCTGTCCTCTATACCCTGTCCTCTCTACCCTGTCCTCTATACCCTGTCCTGTCCTCTCTACCCTGTCCTCTCTACCCTGTCCTGTCCTCTATACCCTGTCCTCTATACCCTGTCCTCTATACCCTGTCCTGTCCTCTCTACCCAGTCCTGTACTCTCTACCCTGTCCTCTATACCCTGTCCTGTCCTCTCTACCCTGTCCTCTATACCCTGTCCTCTATACCCTGTCCTCTATACCCTGTCCTCTCTACCCTGTCCTCTATACCCTGTCCTGTCCTCTCTACCCTGTCCTGTCCTCTATACCCTGTCCTGTACTCTCTACCCTGTCCTCTATACCCTGTCCTGTCCTCTCTACCCTGTCCTCTATACCCTGTCCTCTATACCCTGTCCTCTCACCCTGTCCTCTATACCCTGTCCTGTCCTCTCTACCCTGTCCTCTATACCCTGTCCTGTCCTCTCTACCCTGTCCTCTATACCCTGTCCTCTATACCCTGTCCTCTCACCCTGTCCTCTATACCCTGTCCTGTCCTCTCTACCCTGTCCTCTATACCCTGTCCTGTCCTCTCTACCCTGTCCTCTATACCCTGTCCTGTCCTCTCTACCCTGTCCTCTCTACCCTGTCCTCTATACCCTGTCCTCTATACCCTGTCCTGTCCTCTATACCCTGTCCTCTATACCCTATCCTCTATACCATGTCCTCTCTACCCTGTCCTCTCTACCCTGTTCTCTCTACCCTGCCCTGTCTACCCTGTCCTGTCTTCTATACCCTGTCCTCTATACCCTGTCCTCTATACCCTGTCCTCTCTACCCTGTCCTCTCTACCCTGTTCTCTCTACCCTGCCCTGTCTACCCTGTCCTGTCCTCTCTACCCTGTCCTCTTTACCCTGTCCTCTATACCCTGTCCTGTCCTGTCCTCTCTACCCTGTCCTCTATACCCTGTCCTCTCTAACATGTCCTCTATACCCTGTCCTCTATACCCTGTCCTGTCTTTCTGACCTGTCTGATACTCACACCCAACAAGCGTGAGTGTCTGTGTTCTGTGGGTGTGTGCATGTGTGTGTTTATCTTTGTGTATGTTTGTGTTTGTGTGTGTGTGCGGGGGCGAGGAGTGAGGAGTGAGGAGGAGTGAGGAGTGTGATAGGATAGGCCTGTGTACCCTGCTCTGTCACCATCTGCCCCATTACAATTCCCATGGAGCTCAAGCTAACATGTCAACATGTTCTGCTTATATTCTGTCTTAAAGTCATCTTACGCAGGCTTTTAACCTATTAATATCATATCTATAACCTATACCTCTCTAACTAACTAATGCACATTGGTCTTCCTATTTTAGTGACTGAATGTTTTTGCATAATGAGAATGCCAGCTTGCTTTGAACTTTGCTGGTTTAATGACATTCCAGTGGATTGAGGGCCTGAATTATGAGAGTCGATTGGCTAATCAATAACCAACTGATGAGTCGGAACCTGCTGACATTTTGTTTGTCACAAAGAAGCTTTGACCAATGACATTTCAGGCCCAATGATCCCCAGGGATAAGAGCTTTGGTGTGTGTAAATGAGACATGCACCTAACCCAGCTAGCCTGAACACTGCTAGTCTATACAGTTTATCTAAGCCTGAACACTGCTAGTCTATACAGTTTATCTAAGCCTGACCACTGCTAGTCTATACAGTTTATCTAAGCCTGAACACTGCTAGTCTATACAGTTTATCTAAGCCTGAACACTGCTAGTCTATACAGTTTATCTAAGCCTGAACACTGCTAGTCTATACAGTTTATCTAAGCCTGAACACTGCTAGTCTATACAGTTTATCTAAGCCTGAACACTGCTAGTCTATACAGTTTATCTAAGCCTGAACACTGCTAGTCTATACAGTTTATCTAAGCCTGTACACTGCTAGTCTATACAGTTTATCTAAGCCTGAACACTGCTAGTCTATACAGTTTATCTAAGCCTGAACACTGCTAGTCTATACAGTTTATCTAAGCCTGTACACTGCTAGTCTATACAGTTAGTCTATACAGTTTATCTCACTTAGCCTGAACACTGCTAGTCTATACAGTTTATCTAAGCCTGAACACTGCTAGTCTATACAGTTTATCTAAGCCTGTACACTGCTAGTCTATACAGTTAGTCTATACAGTTTATCTCAGCTAGCCTGAACACTGCTAGTCTATACAGTTTATCTAAGCCTGAACACTACTAGTCAATACAGTTTATCTCAGATAGCCTGAACACTGCTAGTCTGAACCATCTTACCCAACTAGCTTGTTTGGTACTTGTGAACTAGTGCACTTTGTATTGGTCCTCCTGCTTAGTATTGGTCCTCCTGACTTATTATTGGTCCTCCACATTTATTATTGGTCCTCCTGACTTATTATTGGTCCTCCTGACTTATTATTGGTCCTCCACACTTAGTATTGGTCCTCCTGACTTATTATTGGTCCTCCACATTTATTATTGGTCCTCCTGACTTATTATTGGTCCTCCACACTTAGTATTGGTCCTCCACATTTATTATTGGTCCTCCACATTTATTATTGGTCCTCCTGACTTATTATTGGTCCTCCTGACTTATTATTGGTCCTCCACACTTAGTATTGGTCCTCCTGACTTATTATTGGTCCTCCACATTTATTATTGGTCCTCCTGACTTATTATTGGTCCTCCACACTTAGTATTGGTCCTCCACATTTATTATTGGTCCTCCACACTTAGTATTGGTCCTCCGCACTTATTATTGGTCCTCCTGACTTATTATTGGTCATCCATACTTAGTTTTGGTCCTCCACACTTAGTATTGGTCCTCCACACTTAGTATTGGTCCTCCACACTTATTATTGGTCCTCCACACTTAGTATTGGTCCTCCACACTTAGTATTGGTCCTCCACATTTATTATTGGTCCTCCACATTTAATATTGGTCCTCCACATTTAATATTGGTCCTCCACATTTATTATTGGTCCTCCACATTTAATATTGGTCCTCCACATTCTTTATTGGTCTTCCGGACTTATTATTGGTCCTCCCCATTTATTATTGGTCCTCCACATTTAATATTGGTCCTCCACATTCTTTATTGGTCTTCCGGACTTATTATTGGTCCTCCCCATTTATTATTGGTCCTCCTGACTTATTATTGGTCCTCCTGACTTATTATTGGTCCTCCCCATTTATTATTGGTCCTCCTGACTTATTATTGGTCCTCTTGACTTATTATTGGTCCTCCTGACTTATTATTGGTCCTCCTGACTTATTATTGGTCCTCCACATGTATTATTGGTCCTCCTGACTTACACCAGGATCTCCAATCCTCCATTCCATGTTACATTATTCTTCCTTGTTTTGGAGCAGGGTGCCAGGAAACAGGACTTAGTCACTATTGTGTGTGTGTGTGTGTGTGTGTGTGTGTGTGTGTGGCCTGGTGTCACAGCCATCTGCCAGTATTCCCCATGGGTCCAGCCAGGTGCTTGGCATGGTCTCACTTCACCGCAGGGCATCACCCAGCAACAAGACGCCACCACAGCACTACCCACTGGGATGTGCCCTGCCAAGTTCAGTCCCATGCCCCCAAAACACATACACACACACACACACACACACACACACACACACACACACACACACATACTCATTAATGTCTGAGTAGCCTGACTGTGTTGTCTGATCTAGTGGAGTAGGTAAATGAGCTGTTCATTCTGCTGTTCTGAATCATCTCCTTCCTCCCACTATAGCAAACTGATTTCGCTGTTCTGGCTAATCTTCCTTCCCTCTGTTTCAGGTCTCCCAGATGGGGAAACCAGAAAGGCAGACAGCGTGAAAAATAAACCTGTAACTGTCTGTGATGTACTGAAATATACATGTATATATTATTATCCTGCACAGAGTTTATTAATATGGTTTATTATTAGTCTATATTACATCCTGTACAGAGCTTATTAATAGGGTTTATTATTATTAATTATTAGTTTATCATAGTCTATATTATATATTATATTAATATTTACATCCTGCACAGAGCCAGACTAGCTGTATGTTTTATTACGAAGCTCTCTATCTCTCATCTCTCCTGTTTTATTCCCACATCTGATATTAAAGCAGATTGCTGACCTGGGGCCAGTAGCCAAGAAACCAGAGCTATGGCTTTATGACCCTTTAATAATTATCATAGAACACTATTATCTTAATGCAATGGGTTTATGGGCTCTATGGGAGAAAGAAGAGACTGACAGACAAAGCGAATAAGGACTGTTTCTTGCGCAGATGTGGTTATAGTTTTCATCTGTTTATTCAAACTTCTCTCGTTGGGAGGCAGAGTGACAGATTGTTTTTATAGTAAGCACCATCATTCATTGGTCAGTGACCGTTTTTTTGTTGCTTTGGTTCTTTATTCTAAAACCTTAGTCTAAAAGGATACAATGACAATGAGGTTGAAGTACAGACTGACAGACATAACTACAGAGTAATTATATACATATCAGATGAACCATTTAGAAATGAAAAGGACCAGCCATTGGTGCTGGACATTGGGTGATGGAGAAGAGGGTGTTGTACTGGTGATGGAGAAGAGGGTGTTGTACTGGTGATGGAGAAGAGGGTGGTGTACTGGTGATGGAGAAGAGGGTGGTGTATTGGTGATGGAGGAGAG
Source organism: Dallia pectoralis (assembly GCA_029465975.1). Lineage (NCBI taxonomy): Eukaryota > Metazoa > Chordata > Actinopteri > Esociformes > Umbridae > Dallia > Dallia pectoralis. The sequence goes on from CM055740.1 coordinate 785,894, forward strand.
GGTGGTGTATTGGTGATGGAGGAGAGGGTGGTGTATTGGTGATGGAGAAGAGGGTGGTGTATTGGTGATGGAGGAGAGGGTGGTGTATTGGTGATGGAGGAGAGGGTGGTGTATTGGTGATGGAGAAGAGGGTGGTGTATTGGTGATGGAGAAGAGGGTGGTGTATTGGTGATGGAGAAGAGGGTGGTGTATTGGTGATGGAGAAGAGGGTGGTGTACTGGTGATGGAGATGTGGGTGGTGTATTGGTGATGGAGGAGAGGGTGGTGTACTGGTGATGGAGATGTGGGTGGTGTACTGGTGATGGAGAAGAGGGTGGTGTATTGGTGATGGAGGAGAGGGTGGTGTATTGGTGATGGAGAAGAGGGTGGTGTATTGGTGATGGAGAAGAGGGTGGTGTATTGGTGATGGAGAAGAGGGTGGTGTATTGGTGATGGAGAAGAGGGTGGTGTACTGGTGATGGAGATGTGGGTGGTGTACTGGTGATGGAGAAGAGGGTGGTGTATTGGTGATGGAGGAGAGGGTGGTGTATTGGTGATGGAGAAGAGGGTGGTGTACTGGTGATGGAGATGTGGGTGGTGTATTGGTGATGGAGGAGAGGGTGGTGTACTGGTGATGGAGAAGAGGGTGGTGTATTGGTGATGGAGGAGAGGGTGGTGTATTGGTGATGGAGTAGAGGGTGGTGTATTGGTGATGGAGGAGAGGGTGGTGTATTGGTGATGGAGGAGAGGGTGGTGTATTGGTGATGGAGAAGAGGGTGGTGTATTGGTGATGGAGAAGAGGGTGGTGTATTGGTGATGGAGGAGAGGGTGGTGTATTGGTGATGGAGTAGAGGGTGGTGTATTGGTGATGGAGGAGAGGGTGGTGTATTGGTGATGGAGGAGAGGGTGGTGTATTGGTGATGGAGGAGAGGGTGGTGTACTGGTGATGGAGGAGAGGGTGGTGTATTGGTGATTGAGGAGAGGGTGGTGTATTGGTGATGGAGGAGAGGGTGGTGTATTGGTGATGGAGGAGAGGGTGGTGAACAGAGAGACGACAGAAAAGGGTTAAATAGAAGGAGAGAACAGACATAAGGAACGGGTGAGATGATTGTGGAGGCTGAGTGATGAATTATTCACCAGTGAATGAGAGGTTGGAGGACGTGTGTGTGTGTGTGTGTGTGTGAGTGTGTGTGTATGTGTGTGTGGGTGTGGGGGGTTGTGTGTGTGGGGGGTTGTGTGGTGTGGGTGTGTGTGTGGGGGGGGTCGGCTTCTGGGGGCTTTAAGAGACAAATTAAAGTCCGAATAAACAGGCACTCACAGACCTGAACGGACCCATAGATACAGACGGAACAGACCCATAGATACAGACGGAACAGACCCATAGATACAGACGGAACAGACCCATAGATACAGACGGAACAGACCCATAGATACAGACAGAACAGACCCATAGATACAGACAGACTCACTCTGTGATAGGTCAGGGTAGACTGATACTGTGGTAGGTCAGGGTAGACTGATACTGTGGTAGGTCAGGGTAGACTGATACTGTGGTAGGTCAGGGTAGACTGATACTGTGGTAGGTCAGGGTAGACTGATACTGTGGTAGGTCAGGGTAGACTGATACTGTGGTAGGTCAGGGTAGACTGATACTGTGGTAGGTCAGGGTAGACTGATACTGTGGTAGGATGTCTAGGCTGACTAATGATCAGGATCTGGCTTTAGGAGCTCAGGGCCACAGGGGTGAATATCTTTGTTAGACAGGACCTCCCCCTCCCTCTCCTCATCCCATGGGGGGCCTCAGAAACCTTCTAATTGAATTCAGTACACTCAGTACATCCCCCTTTACTCCACCCATGGCTCCTCCCTTCAGTTCCTCCTCTTCCTCACACCCTGAAGAGGGTTGCAGAGAGAAACAAGGGGTGGAAGAAGAGGTGTGAGTGGGGGAAGAGGAGGTGGGAGGAGAAGGATGAGTGGGAGAAGAGGAGGTGCTAACATCGGTTCATTAAATGTAAATGTTATTAAATTCATTTTGAGCATTAATGATTCCTGTTTACATATGCATTTAATTTGATATCTGATCATATAATGTCTAATATGTTTTCCTGCAATATACTTTAATGCATATATAGTAATCGTATTTACTAAATCTAATGGTTGACCGTAGTTAAATTTCAAACATTACTTCTGGCAGCATTAAAATGATTCAGCCAGAATATTTCTCAAAGGTTAAAATGACAATTAGGCTGATATTGACTGGCT